>ML685882.1:3499012-3593405 GCA_007922175.1 Pelusios castaneus
GCAGTATCATCCTGTGTGGACACTGCTCCAGGGACTGGAAAGTCCTGGTGTGTGGCTTGGCTTACTTCAGCCCAGCCCCTTGTCTCATCCTTCAGACTAGCCTACGCAGCCAGGGATAACAGGCAGACTGAGAGCACAGGACAACACCGAGACGGTTCTAGTCAGTGTGAGACTCAGCAGTCAGCACACCAGGGCCCAGACCAATGTCGACGGCAGGTAGGCACCGGGCGGTCTTTGAGGGTCTGGGCCCAGCTGGGAAGTTTTTGCAGGCATTACCTCAGAGGGAAAGCTGCAGGAGGACAAGTTGGCCTTGCAAGTGTGCACGGGTAGCTCCCCCCAGATGTGAGGGGCAGTGTGGGAGAAAGCACAAAACTGCAACAAATGGTGCTGAAGTCTGGCTTTGCTGGCAGAGCAGAGGAGAAGGCCACAGCTGTTTGTTCGGTCTCCTGTGCGCTCACGTGACACCGGGATGGGCCCAACGCACATTTAAAAAGTCACAGTGGCAATCAAGAGGATGCCTGCCGCATGATGCTAAGCTAGTGGGAGCTTTGCCTAATTGCCACGGCATTCAATGGGAGAGGACTGCACATCATCACACTAGGATGACTGTCTGTCCCTTTTTGAAGCCCTCCTGGCCATCTGGCAAAGGTGGGGCCTTGGTCCTGCTTTCTAAGAATAAACAGGACAGGTGCCCACTCTGGTCAAAAATAGTGGGGTGAGAAGGCACATGCGGGGTGTGTGTGGCAATGCGAGCCCCACACTGGGAAGGAAGCAGGCCTCGGGCAAGCAATAACACCAGCCCCACATGGGGAGGTTAGCCCCACTCAGTGTCCCCTTTTCCCTTTGGGAAATACGGTCCCCCTCACACATCCTGGAAAAAAAAAAACCAAAGAATTCTATCCCAGCTCCTTTTCAGAGACAGGTCCGGAGACAACTTTTCTTCTACCACCCCTGCACTGATTCAATACACAGAACAATTGCTCCCTCTTGTGACCCAGACCTGGCATTACAGCAAACCCTGCTCAGAAAGAATAAATGATCAGAACAAATTGTTAAATGCCCGCCCACACTTCCTAGAAATGGTGTAGAAATTTTCTGTTTTAGACACTGTCCTGCCTGTCAGAAAAAGTCTTTAAAAATCACAATGGACACACAACAGATGTTTATAATTGATAACGGATGCACATAGAATCATAGAGGATGTCCCTGGGGCCATGTATACACTGGGGCACCATCTAAAGTTGATCTTAATACATCAACATAAAAACTGAAGGAGCTCCAGCTTCTTCTGGCCTCAGTATAGACACTGGCCTCCAGCTGCCAGCTTGGCAGCTGCGCCCCCCCGCCACCTTCCTGCTGGCCCCAGCACCCCCATGGCGGGCTGGGCAGCCCCCCACTGGGGCTGTCACCAGCTCCCGCATCCGGGCAGGGAGCTGCCAGGCTGGGGGCAGCCCTGGAGGGGAGGCCAGTGTCTACACCGGGGTTAGGGTGAATTACTAGATTCGCCCTTAACCCTACCTCTCCTGGATGGGTGGATTTATAAGGTTGACTTCTAAGGCTGCTTAATTCGACCTTCCAGCCATATCAGTGTGTACGCAGGCTGTAGAAGGTTGAAGTAAGCAGCGTTAGATTGACCTAACCCCTCAGTGTAGACCAGGCCTAGTCCAACCCCCTGCTCAAAGCAGGACCAATCCCAAATAGATCAGCTCAGCCTGGGATTTGTCAAGCTGCACCATAAAAAATTCTAAGGATGGAGATTCCACCACCTCTTTAGATAACCTATTCCAGTGCTTCACCACCCTCCTAGAGAAAAAGTTTTTCCTAATATCCAACCTAGACCATCCCCACTGCAACTTGAGACCATTGCTCCTTGAGCTGTCAGCTGCCACCTCTGAGAACAGCCTAGCTCCATCCTCTCTGGAACCACCCCCTTCAGGTAGTTGAAGGCCACTATCAAATCCCAGTCTGTCCCCCTGCATTCTTCCCTTCTGAAGGCTAAACAAGCTTAGTTCCCTCAGCCTGTCTTCATAAGTCTTGGCCTCTAGCCCCCTAACCATTTTTGATGCCCTCCGTTGGACTCTCTCCAATTTGTCCACATCCTTTCTGTAGTAGGGGATCCCAAACTGGACACAATTCTCCACATGAGGCCTCACTGATGCCAAATAGAGGGGGATAATCACTTCTCTTGATTTTCTGGCCATGCTCCTACTAATGCAGCCCAATATGCCATTAGTTTTGGTGGCAAAAGGGCACGGTTAACTCATATCCAACTTCTTGTCTGCTGTAACCCCCAGGTTACTCACAGTTGAGATTAGATCATGTAGAACACTTTCACTTCTCTAAAGTCAAGATCAGAATTGCTCCTACAACAGATTAATTGAGGAGGAATCCCAGCTGTTGGCTTAGACCTGAGGATATTCCATACCTGTATTTCACATGATTCGCCCTAGGACTAGGTAACATGAAGCCAGATGAAAATTTTCACACAAAGTCAAAACTGGTCTTTTTCAAACCAAACCAAACCAAAGATGCTTCCTGAAAATTGGCAACCTTATTGGCATTTTCCATTTTCTGGGAAGGGCTCCATTAACTTTTTTAAATAAAAGTTTTACTTTGATATTCATAAGGTAGGTAGGTGTTCAGTGCTCTCAGCAAATTGGTCACCTTATGTTCCTCAGGTTATGAGTCTCGCCCTTATTACAGGACAGGATGCACGAGAAATCACATGTCACTTTTGAAAATCTTGACCTTTCTTATCCTCATACTGTCTGTTGCCTACAACATACAAAGCTCTGTCCATGAATACCAGGAATGAAGGATGGTATGTAGATGTCACTCATAGATGTCATTCTCCGGTTTTCATGCAGAGAGTGGACAGAAGGTATGGACAACAATCTGGACCTATCTGCCTCATCAGCTTTCCCCTTCACTTCATGTTGCTCAACAATAAAAAACAACTCTTTCTTCCCTCTTCTCTCTTCCTTCTGCCTCTTAACTTCTTTCCCTCACTTTCCCTCCCTCTTGGCATTTATTTGACTTAATATTCTTCTTGCATCTAAGAGCTCTAAAAGAGTTGGTAGAGGAACAATGAGGATTGTTAATGTTGATTTTCAAGCCTTGGAGCTTTGAGAAAGCCCCAGAGAACTGGAAGAAAGTTAATGTTGTGCGAGCAGCACAACACAGTAATTATAGACCTAACACTCTGACATAAATCCTAGGCAAGATAGTGGAGCAGCTGTTATGGGACTTGACTAATAAAGATGTGTTCCAGGAAAAAAGATCCAGGCAAACTAACTTGGTATCTTTTCCTGATGAGATTATAAATTGGGTTGATACAGGTAGTGTGGACATAGTATAGCTAGATGTCTGTAATATCAGTTTCTAAGGTTTTAATGTTAACATAATAGACTTCTGTAAAGCATTTGAGTTGGCACCATACAACATTTTGATTCAAAATGAGAAAGATATCAAATTAACATGGCACACATTAAATGGATTAGCAGCTAGCTAACCAAAAGATCTCAAAATGTTATTGTAAAGTGGGGTATCACCAAATGGGTGTGTTTCTGGTGGGGTCCTGCAGGGATTGGTTCTTGGCCCTTTGCTATTTAACATTTTTATCAATGACTGGAAGAAAACATAAAATCATCTCTGATAAAGTTTGCAGATGACAGAAAAATCAAGGCAGTGGTAAGCATTGAAGAGGACAAGTCACTTTGCAATGTGATCTAGATCACTTCGTGAACTGGGTGACAAAGAATGAAGGCCATTCTTAGAGGATGGGGGACTCTATCCTGGGAAGCAGTGAGTCTGAAAAAGATTTGAGAGTCCTGGTGGATAACTGGCTGAACATGAACTGCTGTTGCGATGCTCTTGCCAGAAGGGCTAATACGATCCTTGGTTGAACAAACAGTGAACTCAAATACCAGTAAGCAAATTAAATTCCTCTGTATTTGGCACTAGCGCAACAGCTTCTGAAATAAGTGTCCAGTTCTGGTGTCCACAATGCAAGAAAAATGTTGAAAAATTGAAGATGATTCAGAGAAGACCCATGAGAATGGTTACTGGATTATAGTGACTCAAGAAGCTCAATCTGTTTAGTTTAACTAACAAACAGAAAGTTAAGGGGTGACTTGATTACTGTCCATACAACAGTATCTACACGATGGACAGAAATTTGATCATCATAGGTTCTTCAGCCTAGATGACAAACAAGAACCAATGTCTGGGAGTTGAAACTGGACAGGTTTAAGTTAGGAATAAGGTGCAGATTTTTTAAATTAAGGATAATTAGCCATTGACCAATTTAACCAGGGCTATGGTGGATTCTCCATTGCTGGAAACTTACAAATGTTTCTCTAGAACAGTGGCTTTCAGACTTTTTTTCTTGGGAGCCAGTTGAAAAAAATCATTTATGACCGTGACCCAACAATTATATCTTTAAGCAATGCATTCCTGTCTTTTGGAGGCAGCAGCAGGGGGTGCTGTGACCCAGTGCCTGAAGGTCTGTAACCCAGTACTGGGTCCTGACCCTAAGTTTGAAAACCACTGCTCTAGAAGATCTGCTCTTGTACAAACAGGGGTCAATTCTGGATGTCCTATGTTATTCCAGAGATACTCACAAAGGTCCCTTGTAGCCTTAAAATCTAAGAATCTTATTTATGTTATCTGGTCTTTGTGCTGTGTAGTCAGGACTTGGAACATATAGAACTCAGCTCAGTGAGAGGCAATGTGCAGTCTGGCCAGCAGGGGGCAGCCCCGCCTGCAATAACCCTGGGAAGGGTCTGAGAACAGCTGTCTGTCTGTCTGCTGTGGAGGGGCAGAAGAAGGGGGCTGTGCGGATGGGCAAACGACAATGCACTCCGTTCTGCCCCTTGAGGCCCTGACCTCCTGCTAAACAGGCAGCTCCTCACCGAGACACAGAAACTGGCTCCTTTTCAAGGGTGTGTTAACATGCCTGAGTGCGTGTGTGGAGATGTGAATTAGCCGAATTAGCCAAAACTCTTGTGTCCGCAAGCCGAGGCCGGGGAGTTTGTTCACACCTCCTTCTTGTTCGTCTTCTGGTTCTGCTCATTGGGCTAGAAACACCATGAGAACAAAGGGGAAGAGGTGGGTTCTGGGCAAGCGCATGGGGCTATTGGCAGCTTCGTATCTCTTCACAAACTGAGATCTGAGTGAGGCTGCTGTACCCTGCTGCAGCGCTCACCTTCAAGGGATGTGTGGGAGGCTAGGAACCCATGCAACTCAGCTCATTCAGAGGGGTCCTAGGCTAGGCAAACTCACTCCCAGGGATGAGAAAATGTACATTAGATGAAAGCAGCTCCACCATGTTAAAATTCTCACCCTGACCCTCTGCTTTGTGCTTATCATACGCTTTTCACTTGCACACATCTTCACCGCTGGTGTGACGGGAACTAGGAATTTGTGAGTTCTGGTACCATCTCAATGCCAACGCCTGTGGCCTTGGTAATGTTACTTAATCTCTCTTCCTTGGTTTTCTTCACCTATAAAATGGCGATAGCCACTAGCATAAAGAATCCGTGTGTAGAATTTCTTGGGTTACAGGATCTCCTAAGAGATTTCTGGGATCATATCCCTCTTCAAACTGGGGCAGGGCCTTGGTGGGAGTCACATCAGTCTTATGTGGGTACCAGTATAGATATGATCAAAAGGACTCACTGTTCAAGTGTGTCACTACAGAGCCTGAGGTCAGAATCTTGATCTAAGGAGTTCCCAGCATCCTCGGAGGCAGCACATGTGATGTGCTCCATTCTTAAGAGCCATATGCCAGACACCCCGGCTCTATAATGTAGTTTGTCTGGGTTCTGTGATATTTGGGCTATTAACAGCAGCTCATTTAACCCTGGGCTAAATCCTGAAGCCCTTCCTCAGGCAAAGCTCTCTCTGATGCCTACAGGAGTTTGTCAGAGTTCACATGGCTGCAGGAGGTGGCTCTATAGACTCAGACAGTGCTTCTGTTGGCATGAGGGGTAGATGTAAGAACAGGGCCAAGGGGAAATGCACAGTAGTTCCCCTGCCTCCCACGCCTCTGACAATCCCACAGAGCTTGGAGAAAAGCCCAGTTGAAATCTCCCAGGATCTGGGGATGTCAGCACTGATTTCATCACTTTTCTCACAGGTTTCCACACTGCCTGGCTGCTGCAGCTGAGATTTTGCTTGACCCAGGAGTGCGGTGGGGAAAGTGCTTTGGGGGTGGAAAGAGCCAGCCAGCTGGTAGCTATATTGATTAAGAAGAAGGGCTGAGGTTGTGATTCCCTTCCATGAGAGATGCAGCAAATTGCAATCGTGGGGGATACAGCCAGGGAGGAGGTGCTGTGATGTCATTCCGTCAGCTTTGGGGATCCAGGGTGAGCCCTATAGCTCACACACCATGGGAAGGGGCCCTACAGGGGTTTGCGGGGAGGAGAGGGGCAGAAAGGGGGTGGAGCAGAGCACAACCGTCCCCCACTTAACAGAAGGACTTCTCTTTGGAAATCCACACTGCAGAGGCAGCATGCAGACCTGCAGCGTCCTCTCTGCAGGGAAGCTGAAGTTCTCCACTCTCTCCACTAGCTTCCAGTCAGCTTCTGCTGTCAGGGGAAGGCCTGGGTCCTCCTTTTTACAGCAATTAACAGTCAAGCCAAATTTCAATCTGTGAAACCCTCTCAACAGCTGCACTGTTCTGTGATAATGCAGATCACACCACACAGAACAAAACGCATGAGCACTGGGGACAAAATATTTTCACATGAAGGGGATCTGGTTACGGTCCGAACTCCCAGAGATCAGCCAGTCCAGATTCTGAGAGACTCCAGGCAGCACTGGAAACCTTCTTCTTCTTAAAGGCCTTCCCGTTGTAAAGAGCAACGCTCACCACTGTGGCACCTCCTTCCACCCTGCGACCCCCAACCAAACCCCGCCCCCAAAGGAGGGAACCACTCAAATTTAAAAAAAAACAAAAACTGAAAAAGCAACCCCCAAACTCAGCCTCAAGCAGTGGTTTTGCCCTGAAAAGGGAGACCTGCCAGAAGTCCCATTAACTGCGTCAGGCACACCGCGATTGCTGCTGATGTTACATGGAAGGTGGCCAGATACTGTGGTGATGGATGGCAGTAGAAACCCTAAGATAAAGCGACTTAGCAAGAAGGAGGCAGCATAGTTGTACAGAGGAGCCAGTGAGCCCCCTCTGCTGTTCCTTTTCCAGTGCATCTGGGCTGAGCGGCTTCCTCCCCTGCCTCCCCTACAGCCTGGAAACATCCCTCCCACCAGAAGGGACAGTTTCCTGATACCCCTCCCTGGAAGTTTCTTTGTGGGAGGCAAGGATGCGGCCCTATGTACATGGATACATAGATACTATGCCGATGGGTACTATGGAAACCCCCGGCAAGAGAGTGAGAGGTTTCATTGGGCAGATCCAGGTCCTTACTGTGCTCAGTGGGAATTCTGCCTGAGTTAAGACCGCACGATCCAGCCCATTTCAGTCTGTCACATTTGTTCTTTATACAATCAACTGCACTTGAACCCAACACCTTGTTCTCTGCCTGATCTCCATGTGTAGGTGCTGGACCTAGGGGTGTCGGGGTGGTGGGCTGCCACACCCCCTGGCTTGAACAGGTTTCCATCATACAAAGAGTTTGCAGGTTGGTGCAGTGGCTCTCAGCACCCCCCCTGTAAAAACTGTTCCAGCCCTCTGCATAGCTGTGCTGGTCCCTGGATGTTAGAGAGGCAAAGTGGCTGGGAGAATATCTTTCACTGGACTGGCTTCTGTTGTGGGAGAGACAAGATTTCTGGCTTTCACACAGCTCTTCCTCAGGTCACTGTAAGCTCAAAAGCTTCCTCTCTCCTCAGCAGAAGTTGGCCCAATCAAAGACATTAACTCATCCGCCTTGTCTCTCATCTCTCGTGTCTGTATAGTACATGGAGCACAGCTGTCTTTCTCTATAGGGGATGAATAAAGCAGCATGTGTTTCTCCCAGGAGGATCCATTGCTGAATGGCCTATTTGATGTTGGGGATGCCTCGCTAGTGTGGTGCTGTCACTTTAAGGCCTTGAGAGCTCCCTCCTTGGGGAGAGAAATGATGAAGCGTGAGGCAATTATTGGGCACTGCCTGCATCTGTCCGTCTCCGGCCTGAGCCCTGGGATGATCTTGACCGACAATGGGCCTGGTTTTCTTTTAAAGCATATTGTTAATGGGGAGGGGGGAAAAAACCAAACCAGAAACCAAGAGACTGAAGGCAGCTCTGTGGGAAAATGGACAGCAATCTGTTGTGCTATAGATCACACAGTCCCCCTCCGAACATTAAAAAGAAAAAAAATTAAAACGATTTCCGAGAAAAGTCACTCGCTGATAATTTATAGCCTTCAGCTCTGTGAAGCTACTGCACAGAGAAGGTCAGGATTGCAGCCCAGTGGAATCTTCCCTCTCTGCCCATCAGTTATTTTTAAATCAGGAGGATAAAGTTTTGCTCAAACCAAAAATTTCCTCACTGCTCTGCTGCAGAAAACCTCCCACAGACCCATCTAGCTTGAGCTTTCCCTCTTCCCTTCACTGCCCCCAGGGAAGCTGGTTTAAGCCAATGAACAACTACCCCTGGAGTAGAGCATGATGACATTTTGTGTCAAACTTTTTTCTATTGGGCCAAAAATGCCAAATTTTGTGAATTTGTGTTAGCTTTGCCAAATTGTTTCAGTCAAGCAAAAAAAGAAAAGTTCTGAAAAAATAAAAACGGTTTATTTCAACAAGTGCTGACCAAAATGTTTTGACTTTTTTGTTTGCAGTGATCTTTGTTTTAAACTCTCTTTAATTTCCTTTTTAAAAAAAAAAAAAAAAAAAAAAAGGCTAGTTTGATCTGATAAGAATGTTGATTTTTGGAGTCACTGGAAATTTTGAAAGACTTTGTTTAACCAAAAATGGTTTCCCCCAAGGCTGGCCCAAGGGTTTTTGGTGCAAACTATGACTTTGGCACCCCCCAACATGTTATATAAGAAAACATATTAATATATATTTTTAAATAGAGAAAAAATATTCACTTCTGTCTAATCTGGCGTCCCTTAAAGCCTGGAACCCTAGTTGAGTGCCTAGTTCACCTCTATGGTTGGGCCGGCTCTGGTTTCCCCCCTCCCCAATTTAAATGGTCAACAAACTGAAAAATCCAGGATTCACCCACTTCTAGCCTCAAGCAGTGTTTTTAAAAATCATTTTAATCTGTTTGTATAACTTGGGGGCAACTACTCTGCACTGATTAGGCCTCAGCTGCAGTATTGTGTTCAGTTCTCGGTGCCTCATTTCAGGAAAGATGTGGACAAATTGGAGAAAATCCAGAGAAGAGCAACAAGAATGATTAAAGGTCTGGGTCACTTGACTTATAAGGAAAGATTGAAAGAACGGGGTTTGTTTAGTCTGGAAAAGAGGAGACTGAGATGGGACATGATAACAGTTTTCAAGTACCTAATATGTTGTTACAAGGAGGAGGGAGAAAAATTATTCTCCTTAACTGCTGATGTTAGGACAAGAAGCAATGGGCTTAAATTACAGCAGAGGAGGTTTAGGTTGGACATGAGGAAAAAACGTCTAACTGTCAGGGTGATTAACCGTGGGAATAAGTTGCTGAGGGAGGTTGTAGATTCTCCATCACTGGAAGTTTTTAAGAGCAGGTTAGACAAACATCTTCTGGGGATGGTTTACGAGGGTACTTGGTCCTGCCATGAGTGCAGGGGACTGGATTTTCTATGATTCTATGGAAAATCTTTTCTTCCCTTCTTAAGTCGACTTAAAGCTAGTGTAGGCGGGGAATAGCGCTAAGTCGACCTTATTAAGTCAACTTAAAGCCAGTGTGGACGGCTATGTCTACTGGTAAGTCGACTTAACAAGGTCGACTTTAAGTTGACTTTAAGTCAACCTTGTTAAGTCAACTTAACAGAGTTGACCTAACTTTACAAGTGTAGACATAACCTAGGAGACCTGACACGCAACCTACATAGTTTAGACAACTTTGCTTCTCAAAGGATGGCACAGAAAAGAAATTTTTAAGGCTCCTGCAAGGATTTCCAACACCAGCACTTCAGATACAGCTGTTTTTTAAAGGCATTAGATAGAGAATCTTCCTTTTAGAAAGAGGCTGTCAGCCTTGCCTGCAGTGACCCAGCCACATGGCCCCAGAGACCCAGAAACGACAGGTGTCCCACTCGGGGGCAGTGGGAGCATTGAGGTGGAAAACACATGGATGTCACCAAGAAGAAGAACATAGCACATCTCACAAATCACAGCCTATAATGTCACAAGTTTCATTGAGATAAATGGGGAAGCTGGTCCCAGGAGAGCCAAGAAAGTCACTTTCACTTAGAAGACCCATGAAAAGAGACGAAGAGCATTAATTAGGGATGGATCGACTCCGAAACAGGGCAGTCCAGAGCAAACAGGAATGATTTGATTCATTTTGTGGTGCCATGTTTGGCTTTTTCTGTGGGTTGCTAGTAAGACAGAATGACAAGGGATGGTGAATACAAGTCAAGGTACCCAGACTCTCGGAGCAGGAACTCATATGTACCTTCTGACTCCTCCAACCTTTGCCCTGCTTGTATCAGGGCAGATCTACTGACTCCAGCAGCTGGCAGACTTTTTCCCGCTGTTTGCACCAGTTAGCCCTGTGGTGTTAGCACAGTGCTGGGCAGCTAGCTGGATTCTCATCTGGCTCACATGCTGGTACTACCATTGTTACCTCTGGCCCCAGCCCAGCAACACTCTTGCCATGGTGTGTGCAATGGGAATGTGTACAAGAGTGAACTCACCACAAGGGTGCCCCTCGTGGCTGGGCATGTGTAGAAGGCTCTCCTTCTATAGCTCCCAATGCTGATCATTGCTCTGGCCCTGCCATGTTCGGCCACCCAGGTCACCTTTAGTCCCATCCCGTTTGGGGTAAAAAAGAGTCCAATATGTTAAACTCAGATAAACAGAACTCTTTGGCCTGAGACAGGCTCTGCAGGCTTATCTTCAGGCTCTTGTGCAGAACGACACCTCACAGGGCTTTGTCCCTGGTTCCAAGCTCCAGTGTCCTTCTCACCCTGATGTGGGGTTCCCACATGACTGTTCCTTGAGGGCAGAGAACCCAGGCCTGCCCTCTCCTTAGGGTCCCAGGAGAGGCACTGTGTGGTGAGCAGCTAAGCTTTGCACCCTCTGACGCCACTCTGCCTCTCTGGACTTCTTCATATCTAGGCCCTTCCCCCAGCCCCTCCCTGGGCTGACTGTGCACCTGTTTCTCTCCAGGCCTCTTCTCTACTCTCAAGCAGCAGAGAGGGAATGAAGAGTTCTTTGTCCTTCTACAGCTGTGTCTCACCTGGGCTTCCCCCAGTAGCTTCCCACCAAGCTCCTCCCCCAGCCGGGCTTCATCGTCAACCTCTCCAGTGCAAGCCGAGTGCTAACTGTGCTCTGCCTCCAGTTTAGTCCTGCACTGCCTGTGTGGTAGGAAGGGAGTCGGCATGCTGGATGGAAACCTTGTGTTAGCTCCAGCACCATGGACCCTTCTCTGAAATGAATTTGTCACCCAGGCCAGTATCCCTTTGGGATAAAGACTTTGAGCTCTGCTGACCTAAAATGCTACACAGGAGCTCTGCTATGGCAATTCATTCTCTAGTCTTTCCCAGTGGGGCATGGTGGTGGTGGTGATATTCACACCTCTCTAGAGAGGACATGAATGGGGTAGAATTGCTATCTATCACGTCTCCTCCTGTTAGCAAGTATTCCAGATCTCCCTAAAATTTCCTCTTTTGGCACTGTCAAGTCCATTCTCCCCATCACGCTGCACCAGAGATTAGCTAGAAGTCATCCTTGCCAACTTCAGCTCTTTGCCTTTGATAGGAAATGTAGAGTTAGCACACCCCAGAAGTGTACTTTACTGGCCTTGAGTAACCTCTTCATGTAACAGGCTCACACTAGTTATACATAAAATACAAGGTTAATTCTTAACTCCATCACCAGGTTCCATAAAGGAAAACCTCTTGCGCTTAGTAAGGTCACAGAAAAACCAGGGAAAGAGTTCTACATGCAAACACAGCTTGGGAGCTGTGTCTATTACAATAACACACGGGATGAAATGAAATGAAATGGAAACGGAGAGAGAAAATACAATGAATAACATGAGAGTGTTCGATAAATATACTGAAAACCCTAGGTTGCTCACAACCATGTCTCTATACACTTTTCAATCCAACTCAGTTCCTCTGTGTACTTATATTGTGCTCATCACTACAGCATCTGGCACCAGACAAATATTAATGGATACAACCCCAGTTCAGCAAGGTCTTAATGGATATGCCTGATGTTTTCAGCACATGAGCTAAAGTACCTTGCTGAATCATAGCCTTTATGTGACCAGAACCAATTAGGGAAGTATTAGCATCACCATTATACAGATGGGAAAACTGAGTCACAGCTCCCAGGGGAGAATTTGTGGCAGAGCAAGGAACTGAGTCAGTTCTTCTGAGTCCCAGTTCAATTTAAGAAACATAAGTCCAAGTTTCCTCAATCTACACAGTCTTGAATTGGATGCTCAAAACCAGAGAGCTGGAATGGGGTCATCCTAGAGAACCAAGGGCAATTAATGGACAGAAAATTGGATGCAAGTTTGCAAGAAAACATGGCAACAAAAAAATGTGAATGGCATATAGTGAGATTCATGATGAAGGCCTGACATCATATAGAGGTGATAGCTTCTCTCCCTTCAATTTCAGAGAGACCACAGTAGTGATCTAATATTGGAATCTGGTCTCATCAATCTAGCGGACAAAGGTAGAACAAGAATCAATGGCTGAAAATTGAAACAAGACAAATTCCAATTGGAAATAAAATGTATATTTTTCACAGTGAGGATATTTAACCATTGGAACAACTTACCAAAGTTGCTATCGAATCTCTATTACTGGCAATTTTTAAACCAGGATTGGATGGTTTTCTAACTGATCTGTTCTAAGACTTATTTTGGGGGAAGTTCTTTGACCTCTGTTGTACAGAAGGTCAAACTAAATGAACACAATGATACCTTTTGGTCTTAAAATGTAGGGATCTAGACACCTTTGATAAAGATATAAGGCTATGTCTATACTAGAAAAGTTAAGTCAATTTAATAAGGTCGACTTCAAGTCGACTTAAAGTCGACCTTATTAAGTCGACTTAATAAAAGTCAACTTAACTTTTCTAGTGTAGACAGAGCCCCTTTTCGACCTTATTAAGTCGCCGTAACACGTTAAGTCGACTTAATAAGGTTGACTTAGGCGCTAATCCCTGTCCACACTGGTTTAAATCAACCTAATAAGGTTGACTTAAGCGTTAAGTTGACCTAAAACGAGGTGTTATTAAGTCGACTTAACTGTTCCTTAAGTCAACTTAAGGAAATGCTTAAGTCGACTTAAGGAAAGCCCAGTGTGGACACGGAGTAGTTTAGGTTGACTTAAACCTCCTTAAGTCGACCTAACTTGTAAGTGTAGATGCACCCTAAGATATTAACAAACTGTCGAGATAGATAGGTTAATAGAATTAGATACGTAAGTTTTAGCAAAATGATTACTATGGTGGAGCATCATGATAGCCATATATAAACATTGTTGGAGTCTCTTGTTGAAGTTGGCAGATGAGAGTCAGTTTGTTTCAGTGCATCTTCTTGTGTGAATGTAAACCGATGAGAGATTCTCAGGTGTATCTGCACATCAGGCAGACATGTCTGCATGTCCTTACCAAAGCCAACTTTCTTCGCTCATGCTTCCCTTTGGCTTTTTCTGTTCTGCTGTTCTTGGTTGCTTTAACCAACAGGTCTGCCACCATACTGATCTGTCGACAGCAGCAGCTTCCTGTGCATTCAGGTTGACTTGGCCAGATTTTAGGTGAGCTTTGCATGTGTCCTTATATTGTTTTCATTAGCCTCTGAGCATATGTGTTCTCTTTGTCAACTGTCCATAAATATGGCTTTGGGGAGTCATGTATCATCCATACATAGGAGGAGGTGACCAGTCAGGTGAAGTTCTGCCGTTATGATTAAGGATTCTTGCAGCACCAATCCAGGTCTTCAGTATTTGGTATCCTCTGTGACCACTTGATGTTACAGCTGAGATGCAGACAACACTGGTGAACGCACTTTAATTGCTTCAAGTGCCTGTTATAGAGCGTCCATGTTTTCACAGCTGTGGAAAGAGAGCTTAACACAATAGTCTCTGACCTCGGTGGGAAATCAAATGCTTCCAATGTTCCACGGGTGGCGACAAAGTCGATCATGGGCAGAAGTGGCTTTAGAACTGTGCTATGTGATTTCATCACTGATCAGAGCATTATTAGATAAAGTGTTGCCAGGAGAGCAACATTTCAATACCACATTAAGCAGTGTGTCATCAAGTGCAACTTCTGGGGCAGAATAATTTTTTCTTGGAGCAGGCTGGTAAAGCTTGGAACGTTTACAAGTGCGGAAAGCATTTAAACACCTAAAGGGAGAAGAATTATTTGGAGTGGCATAAGGAGATATAATTAAGAGTAATGGGATTATTTACATGAAATGCCAGGGAAAAGTTAGTGACAGTAAGTTACAGTCAGTCATTTAAAACTTACTGACAGTATTAGGCTGTGGAATAATCTCCCAAGGGAAGCACTGAAAATCCCATTGTTTGGGTCATTTGAAATCAAATTAGAAAAAGTGCTAGAAAACATGTCATGGGGAACTATCTTGCCTTGGCACTTGAGGAGTATGGGCCAGATGGCCTCGTGGGATTTTTCCATTCCAAATTCTTCTTCTTCTGTGGTGGGCATACTCCCATGTACTGGTCTGGAATGTGAAACTATTAACACTGCCTGAGCTTAGCACCTATTGGCTAGTAAAGAGAAAGGATGAGTTAGAACTATGTCCATCCGTTATGCTATTCCCTTAAAATCAGACATGTCTGAAACCCCACTGGGAAGAGAGATGTCAGTTTCATAAACCCTAGAGAGTGGATCCATCTAGGCTCCACCAAAGGATCAGCCAGAGCCGTGTCGAAGGCCTGTATCTCTCCGTGCCTTTCTTGATTTTGCTAATTGGCAAGCATCCTGCAGGGAGACCAAAATGCTGTTTTAAAAATAGGAGATGAAATAAGAATGCAGAATAAATCATGAGCTAATTTCCAGCATTTTCTAGCTGAAAGGGAATGGCTAATCATTCTGATGGCAGAATTAGCATAATTCTACACCCGATGGCCAAATGTGGTGAGAGCACTGAGTGAGCTGTCTGGAGACTTTTATGAAGGTCATCAAGAGGGAGCAGTGAGGGTGAGTCAAAACTGTTAGCCAGAATGTAAAGACTTGTGTTGAACCCGAACATTCCATTTGCTCTGACCAACTCTTCCTCCTCCACACCATCATAGTGAATCCCAAAGGGCCGTAGCCTGCTTGCAGATCAAGCACAAAGCAGATCGATTTCCAGCTAGGTCCTTAATGTGGTCTAGCCATTCATGCATATCACTGGCAGTCTTAGAACTCCGTTGAAATTGTTGGTGGCCAGGTGATTGCTGGCTAAGGGTGCAGTGCTCTAGGTCAAAGAAAAGGAGGTGCCAGAAGACACTTCAAAGAAAAGCTGAAATGCACTCCCAGTACTTCTGGTAAATGATAGTACCGGAACGTTTTGGCTCCCCCCAAAAGTGCTGGAATGGCATTCCAGAGTGTTCCAGCATGATGTGAGCCCTGGTGTAGTGCCATTCTTTGGTGAACTTTCTTTGCAATTCATTGGTCTTCCATCTTGATAATGTGTTCAGACCAAGAAAGCTGCCAAACCCCAAACCATTGCTGGTAGAGTTGGTAGCTGGGGATGGCTACAAATATCCTCATTACTGGTCTCGCCCTGACACTTAATATGAGGAAGCTGATGAAGATGATGAGAATCGAAAACCTCAGCCCACCATGCTGGTCAATAGACATGATATTTCCTACAGAAGAGTGACTTGTTTCATGCAGAAAATTCAGTGTTGGATAATTCAAAGCAGACAAAGATTTGAAATAAGATAGCTGATGTGATGGCAATATGTGGTTTAGTATAGCCTTGCTTGGCATTTTCCCTTTTCTTTTCCCCTTTTAATTATCTGGTTAAAAAAAGAAAACCTAGGAAATTTAACACATAAAACTTTCTTAATGCAACATTAAGGGACAGATGCTGTAAGATATTAAGTATCTTTAGCTCCTCTTTTCAGTATTGTTAACCTGGCATTAAACATTATTGTTTCCATTCCTAGTTTTTTGGGGAGAAAGCATAGGAACTCTTCTTTATTTTTGTGTAAATCTAAACAAATAAATAAGGCTAGATGGCATATGCAATGCTGGGTTACCATCACTTTTGCAATCTTAGCTTTGGCTTTTCTTGATTTTTAAGCATTTGAATGGGGCAAATTTAGCGTTGCATTAACCCACGCCTTTGCAGTTAATTCAGTGCTATATCTGACAGGTAAAGATTAGCAAATCTCAAACTTCTTAAAACAGAGATTCTCCCTTGGACACCTCAGACTTGCTGTCTTGACCTGCACTTCCCTGTAGCAATTCTAGACCTTGGTGACATAAAATATGAATATTAGGGAGGGGTTTGCCTACACAGTGGGGCAATGAGCACTCTGAGGGGGGTGTGCATAATTTTTAAAGCACACTAGCACGTCACCCATTAATTGGTCCTTGCAGATGCTGCTGGTGGCTCTTAATGTTCCTTATGCTCTTCAACATAACGCTCCTTCAAACTTCTTGGACTTAAAGTGCCCCAAGGGACAATATATGTATGACATGTTAGTGTGCTTTGGAAATCACACTCCATAAAGCCCATTGCCCCACTGGGCAGACAAGCCCAAAGTATCAGATGTAGTGTTTGGGTCCTGATTTGTCAAAGCACTTATGCACAATTTAGTTAAGCACATGATTAAGTGCTTTGCTGAGCAGAGATGGATTTAAGTGCATGTTTAAGCATTTTGCTTTGGTGAATCAGGGCCTAAGAGCATACTCTGATACTCTTCTAAGTATTTATTATTTATTATATTTATGTAGCAGAATAGCACCCACACTGCACTAGATGCATTGCCAGTGTGTATTAAGACAAGGGGTGTATAATGGGTTGGACTAGGTCTGGAAGCCCCCTGCTGGAGGCCTCAGGGCCCTTACCCCACCCCAGAAAACAACAGAGAAGAAGTGTTCCAGAAGCCTAAAGTGGCTGCAGGGGAAGTAGCCAATCAGAAGGGCTGCAAGAGCAGCCAATCAGGGGCCAGAAAGACCATATAAAAAGAAGCAGCAGAAGTGGAGCAGTCAGTTGCTTCCAGGAGTCAGGAGAGGAAAGCCTGGTTTCTCAGCTGGCTGGAAGAATAGCAAGACTAGGGACAGGCAGGACTGAACCCAGAGAAGGCTGCTGATGTTCGTGGAGCTAAGAAGGAACTCCTAGCTGTCAGCAAGGTTTAGCAAGTCCTGACTTGCCAGATCAAGTAAGGTACCATGATGGAGCCTGTTGGTCTGGTTAGAGACTGAGCCCAGGGAAAGCTGCTGACAATGACAGACCGACTGAAGGTACCACAATGGACCTCTGTTGGACTATTACAGGAGGTCAGTTTCTCCTGGGAGGAAGCCTTGGAAGGTGGTAAATACTGTATATCCTGAAGGGGGTTTGTTTGTTCCGTCTACAAACTGTGCGTGAATTGTCCAGAGGGCTGAGTCACTGAAGACCCACCAAGAAAAACTTTCAGAGGGGTGATAGGAGAATGCTTTCAAGAGGTGGGTGCTAACCTGTTCCATACAGAAGAAATAGCAGGTTCACACCCTACCAGAAGGGGCTGCTCATGAGAATTGGGTGCCACCCCTATTACAGATTGACTCCGAAGACTGGCTCCATTGAAGCCAATGGTAAAACTCTTTTTTACTTCAGTAGAGCCCAGATTTCAGTAGAGATTCCTTCCCCATGGAGCTTGGAATCTAAACAGACAACTTACAGACCAAGGGGAGGGGAACTGATCCAGCAGGAGTTAGCAGTGAAGTTTAAGGTATGTCATTTTACCTCTATCATCTTTTAATTTGAGGAGAAATTCTTCAAGTGCTAAGAAGTCGCTCTATGCCGGTCAAGATAGCAGGTCATGAGAGATCTGAACCTGCAGCTGAAATACCTTCTTGACTGCTGAAGAAATGGGGGTGTGTTGGGGGGGACATCTTCAGTTTTGGGTCCTGTCCCATTTTCCAGAAGAATAGAGAAGATGTAGGGCTGCCATAAATAAACCCCAGAAGACATTCCAGCAGCTGGGATTTCTGAGGCATAGGAATTGCCTTGACTACACCCTCTTTCTAGGAGTGCCATGATGGTTGGTGGGTTTTTTTCTTCAGTCCCATCTTTCTAGGTCTTATGATTGCTAAGAAAAGTCTGAAATTATGAACTGGCCATCACTTAAAGGCTCAAACCCAGAAAACAAAGGAAAAAAACTGAAAAATGTATTATTTTTAAGAGCTCATTCTTTTTAAGACAATCTCCTGACTTTTGGGGACCTGACTGAGATTTTTGAATGCACAGAGTTGACAATATCATCATTCTTCCAGGAATATCTCTTACCTTGATATGGGGGTTGTGGTGTAAACTCCCTACTTTGGCTCCACACCATCTGGGGATCTCCTTTACACTGGAGAGGTCCTTGGAGAGCTAATTAACCTGGAATGGATCTGAGGACGTGGACCAATGTATTAAAACAATAGCTATCCGGTTTATGAATAAAATGCTGTAACTCACAGCCCAAGTGTCTTTGTCTCCCCTCTAGAGGTTGTACTGTGTAAGAGACATGTGAGTCTGCTGGCTTCCACGGCTATGTCTACACTGGCAGGTTAGTTCGAATTAAGGAGGCTTAATTCGAACTAACTAAAGCCATGGCTACACTAGGCTTTAGTTAGTTCGAATTAAGGGCTTCCTTAATTCAAACTAATAAGTTCGAATAGGGTATTCGAACTAAAGGGTTAATTCGAACTAACTAGTTCGAATTAACCAATGTGGCCATGTTAATTCAAACTATTTTCTTAGTTCGAATTAACCAGTCATTGAAATGAATGGGAATCGCTAATTTGAACTAACTAAAATTAGTTCGAATTAGTTAGTTCGAATTAACTAATTCGAACTAATTTTAGCAAGTGTAGACATAGCTCTCCATGCTAAGAATTCTAATCCTTTAACTCAAACAGTTATAATACCTGAGTCTTATGGGGTTTTCACCCTTAGATCTCAAAGCAGAAAATCATGCTTTCAAGTCCAAGGGGTCCCATGTTCAATCTGTGCAGCAAGTTCAAGCAGGGCCATGGTGACAAAGCCTTCAAAGATTTTAGGTGAAAACATTTTTAAGGCCTAATTTCATTTCCATCACTGCTGCTGCTCATGTACTTTCTACCCTTAGTTCATCTTGGGGAATGACGCTGTCATCAGTTTCCCTTTCTAGCTCTCTGGTATCATGCTGGCATGTTTGTGCTGGAAACATTTCCGAGGGATGTTTCCGTCTGTTTAGAACTGATTTTATTATGACATCTGGAAGAGATTTCTGTTTCTCCCACACTTTTAAAAATCTCCTGTTGAAAAAGCCCTATCCTTTGAAAAATGCCCCTTCGATAATGACGTCAATTAATTAGTAACCGATCTTTCAGCCACACGAGTTTCTTCTGATATTGATTGTTGAGCATCGTTTGTATGTTATGTTAACATCAGTCCTTGTTTACTAGTTTTGTTAACAGTGGATAGCTCTAGGGCCTTTCCCCCTACAAACACATTTACATGTTTCTTCCAATGGAAAGTTATGAAATATTAATATTGTTAAAGAAAAAAGAGGCATTGGGGTGTTCCTCTGAGCTAGTGAGAGGAGAGGCTGAATCTTCTTAGGCTATATTTGAATTCATAACAACGGTAGATGCTAGAGTGTAGACATGAGGTAGGTATGTTTAACACCATGCCACTAACCCGACTGGCTGGGGACAACTGTAGAATTCTAGGATAGACAAGGTGCTGGTGACATTTGAATCAAAGCGTCACCCAGCTGTGAATGGCAAAAACTTTGATGACATTCTCCATCTTTGGAGATATTTAAGGCCCGGTTAGACAAAACCCTGGCTGGGATGATTTAGTGGGAGTGGTCCTGCTTTTTAGCAGTGGGTTGGACTAGATGACCTTGTGAGGTCTCTTCCAGCTCTGTGATTCTATGACATGGGGTGAGTTTGCACAAGAGCTCAGGTCCCACTTAGGCACCTAAATAAGAGGCAGATAGTCAAACATGCTCAACAGGCTGCACTGTGGCACTTCGGGCAGACTTCAAAAGGAGCTCAGCCTCCAGATGCTGCTCATTAATCACTGCTGGGTTCCCATCCTTCTGCGCTGCCCCATCTCCAGCTCTTCATGGGCCTTCCGTGGTCACCTTTGGTATCTTGGATGCTCCTCTGAACCTGCTGAGTGGAGGCCCTTTGTGGAAACTGAGGAGGGCCAGTCCCATGCACCTACAAGCTCTCTTCTCTTCACCTGAGGGTGGGAGGTTCTCAGGACTTGGCTGCAGCTGCTGGGATAGAAGGAAAAAGATTTTCCTTTTGGGTGGATTTTCTGCTTTTATTTCTTTGGTGATGAGAAGCAGGAACAGCCTGGAGTTTATGTTCTGATGTTGGGCCCTAATCAGGATGGATAGCCAGCAACGGAGGCTATGTATTTTTAATGAGCTCTGGTAGAGGATTTTTAGAAGTGCTCTCCCTGTGGACAGGGCTACGACTTCTTTGTTTATACATTTTTTTTTCTTTCCTGGTGCTACTAATCGCTAATTCGCTGCCCCTTAATGACACCTTTGAGGAATGCGGGGATTTATTTATTTATTTCCCTCAGGTGGCTGTGGGACTCTTCTCAGTGGGGGGCAATAATAACCTGAGGCCGGGTGCAGGCACTGGTGTGAGGTGGGTGGTGCCCATACATGGGACAGGAGATTTCTTACCTTTATTTCAGCGTGGGGGGATAAACAGAGCTCAGACAAAGCTGGAGTGTGTTCTCTCAGAGTAGAGGGAATTGGGTCTGTCTGGCTTCCCTTTGACTTTAATGGCTCTGGATCATCCCTTGGAAGTCCTGATCTGTTGCATTTGATACATGCAAAACCTGTTTTCAGTGGCAATTTGGGATGAGCAGGAAGCGGGGGGGCGGGGGGGGGGGCTCCTGGGAGTTTGATGGTAAAGGTGCAGGAAATTTGGGGTGAGGAGGCGTGGAGGTGGAGGCAGTTTCAGTGCTATAAAAGATGGTTTTGGTGTGCATGAGTGAAAGTCTGATAGTGTCAGCTGCAAAGTGAGGAGAAGGAACCTACTACTTCTGCCAGCTGGAGGAGCTCTCTTTTAGCTTGAGTGGTAGAGGCAGGTACGTTTGGAGGTACGAAGATTGAGGAGTCAGTCCCAAATCCCCGTACGTGTGTCTTTGTGTGCCAATCATACAGTTCTAGTGTCTGCAGCACACAGGGCTGATGTGCTGTGGAAGGCGCAGGAGTAGAGTGGCACATGCCTGATCTGGAAGAGGGGGCAGGTTGGTTAGATATTGAGATGGCTTCCAAGCAGGGAAATTCAGATGCGGATCCAGATTTCCAGCACCCACCATCCAAGGGAGCGAGGAGCTGGAGTCTAGGCCAGCCAGGCCCTAAAGTGCTTTCATTTCCTCTATAGATAATGTCTGTGAGGTCATGAGGAGAGTTACTGGGAGAGAGTAGGGGGTTCTGCAGCTAGCAGGAACCCCCAGGAGCTGGTGTCCATTGAAGGGATAAGCTCTGCCCCCCAAGGGGGAGGAAGATGGCTGCAGGGGAGGACTAGGAGATGACAAAGAGCTGACATCATTCAGAAATGCACGAGGAACTCTAGGCTGTGTGGACAATTACAGATGCATGGGGGAACCAGCCACATTCTTGAGTTCTGGATAAACGTTTCAAAGTTGACATTCGGGGCTATCTTTTATAACGGAAGCTTTATAAATAATAAAATTCCCCTGACCTGCCCCCTGGTACTGACTGCCTCCTCTCCATGGCAGCAGGAACACACCCTGGGGCTCATTTGGTCAGCTGACAGCCTCACATTTTCTTATCCTCACAGAGGAAAAAGGTATTTTCTCTCCCATCTCAGCTGGTCTGTGGTTGGGAGCTCCTTTTCCTCCCCCCTCTGGAACTCTAGGGACAACATCCCGTCCAGCCCACATCTCCCAGCAGGCCAGTAAGAAAGCAGCCTCCAGGAAGCCCCTCCCACTAGCAATCATTCCAGTTGGTGCTTCCTCCAGCTTTCCCCGTGTAAGCTGGGAGCAGTCACCCAGGCAGCAGGAGCCCAGAGGAAGGAGCATGTGACGGACATGGTTCATGCAAGGCCAGGTTGCCTTGCTTTGCTCAGGTGGCCTGTTGTTGATGTGACTGACGTACAGCAAATAAAAACAATGTCAAGTGCAGGAGCATGTGTTCGCTCATATCCTGTTGGACACCTCTCTCTCCCTTTTCAACAACTCGCCGAGGGAACTTTTAACCATGGGTGCAAGCCCCCAGTGAGGATGGGGCAGTGCGTGGGGGTGGCAACCTACCGGGATCACGAAATCTGGGATCCAGGCAAGGTGTGGTGGGTCTCTATATTGCACCCGTCCACTCATAGGAATCTGTATTCTTCTCTTACATGCCTCACCCCTCTCTGTCTATGGACCTTCCGTTACCACTGCTGGGAATCCCATTATCACTGCGCTTGATTTGCCAGAAGGTCTCACTGCTTGTGGGGTATAATAAAGCTTACCTCATGCAGCAGTGCTGCGGGATGTCCTGGAGAGATTCCTGTCAGGACTTTGGAACCAGCAGAGGCCTCAAACATCCCATGCCAGGTTTTACATCAGGCCCAGAGCATGATGGGAAAGGACATTTAATTAACACTGTCTAGGTGGCTGGTGTGCTGTCCTCACTGCTTACTGCACTAATCCTATTGGTCTTACTGTTACCTTGAACTCCTCTGTCTGTCCTCCATGTTTGCTCTTAGAGTCTAAGCTCTTAGGTGGTCATTCTTTTATTCTCTATGTAGGCAGCACCTTGCACCATGGAGCCCAGCACACTATTGCTAAATTAGTGTATAAATTCAAAGCTCCCAACATGGACCTGGGGTACTGTGCACATTGAATACACAGTGTCCTTAGGTAGATGCAGGGAGTTAGGCACTGGCCATGGGATTTGAACCCAGCAGTTCTTCCATGTGAAGCAGAAGGAGCTCAGCCATTAATGCTGATGTCAATAGGAAGCTCTGCGGGCTCCTAAAGTGCAGCAATGTGGCAGATTGAAGTCCTGGAGCTGTTTTGTTTTACTGCCTTATTTCACAGCTAAGCAAATGTCCCAAGTATTTCAATCTTGAATGTTAACAGCCAGGCTTGCTGCAATGTTTAGGCCCAAATTGTTGGTTTGTTTTTTTTAAATGACTCAATTAAAAGTTTTTATGAAAAGTGCCTGCTTTTGATGGAAAATTTGTTCTTTTAGCAAAAAGCGGAATGCCCCAAATGGCCAAATTTTGATTTTGAAATGCCCGTGCTGGACCTTGAGAGAGGCATAGTCTAGGAACCTCATGCACCCATGTGGGAACCTAACAGGACTTCATCCCCCATGATGCACCAGGGCCATGCTATTACCATCATGCACTTCATCTCACTGAACGTGGTCCAGACATTTCAGAACCAATATATTGGGGTTTGGCTGACCTAATTCAGATATTGACTTTTTGCCAAAAACTCAACATTTTAACAAACTGAATTTTTTTCATTTTCATTGAAAGTTTCCATGGGAGGTGGAAAGTTCCAATGAGATCTAGTTACCAAATTCACCTTTTATTAGGAGGGTGAATTACAGCAAGGTTTTTTGATGCATGTGCTTCCAACAAATTCTCATACAATATGGACACTGAAATGATACTGAAGTCATAATAGGCATACAAAATAACTTTTCTCTAGAACAGTTTTCTTCCAAGGCACAAGGCACTGGTTTGTGACTGAGTGTAAATGGCAATGACCAGCATGTGGTAAAAACTGCAGATAGATTTCTTGGGTTATTCCTTCAACATTGCTCCTGTCACCTTAGCATTTTTTATGTTTATTTTCATGGACATTCATATGATTTTGCAAGACCTCAGAGGCAGCCACCTGCAATGAAATACCTTTAGTAATCTGTGTTAGTGAAGCTGAGTGAGGGACCCGCAGTGAGTTCAGGACAGAGTCTGACATAGACTCCGGATTGCCCAGCTCCCAGTTCTGCTTCGGGTCCTGAAGAAGAGTTCCGTGTGAGCTTCAAAGAGTGGCTCTTTCAGCAACAGAAATTGATCTGATGAAAGCTATCACCTCCCCAACCGTGTCTCTCTAACATACTGAGACCACCATGGCTACAACAACGCTTCCAACCACCTTAACTGCAAGACCAAAATTCCCAATTTTTGCCATTGATTCAGTGATGCCAGGTTTTCTCCCTAAGACTTTCTTGCTCGGCTACATCTAATTCTAAACTCATCAGCATATCTGAGCAGCAGAAATTTTTTCTTCCATCGTCCATTATTTTGCACTTGATTATGTTGACGGGATTCTTTTCAGAAACCATCAGTGCTGCTTTTTAATTGCCTTGAGAGATTGCTGTTGAGTGGTGCAATGCCCGTCCTTCCCCTCCAGGAACTGAGCGTGTTGCATCTACAGCACTCTTCGCCCCTGACAGCTTGACAAACCAGAAGTCAGGAAGAGGAATTGAACTGGTTTTCCTGCACATGGCAGAGCAGAATTCATCACTGCTAGATGAGTTTGCTGTTTGCTTTCTGTCCCCACACCCTGGATCTCTAGCAAGTGAAGTGAGTTATTTAATGCTCATGTAGTGCAGAAGCACTAAGCAGAACTATTGCCTCATTAACATCACTACGCAGAGCTTCACGGTGAACGCAACTTTGTAGTAACTCGAAGGCAGGTATTTATTGCTTCTGTCTACTGGTGTTTCCAGCTCTATAGAATAAATTTGCAGAGATGAGGGGCAGGTCTACACTGCCTGCCATTTTTGGCCGCAGTTGAAGGGAGGTACACAAATTACTTAAAATAACAACTTGCATCTCTCCCTTCGACTTCGTTACATCTGGCACGTCCACGGCTCTCCCTTCAGCGCAACACTACTCCAGTTGCTGGCATGGTGTTCAGGGGGGTGGCTTCCTGATTGACTGAGTGGGTCTTCACAAACTGTCCATCAGGAAATTTAGGCTTGAAATTAGATGCAGGTTTCTAACCATCAGAGGAGTAAAGTTCTGGAATAGCCTTCCCAGGGGAGCTGTGGGGGCAAAAAACGTAACTGCCTTCAAAACTGAGCTTGATAAATTTATGGAGGGGATTGTATGATGGGATGGCCTAGTTTGGATATTGACTGATCTTTGACTACTGGTGGTGAATATGCCAGTGGCCTAAAAAGGGAGGGTTCTGAGTTATTCTGAGTTATTACAAAGAATTCTTTCTTGGGTGTCTGGCTTGTGAGACTTGCCAACATGCTCAGAGTTTAACTGATCACCATATTTGGGGTCGGGAAGGAATTTTCCCCCCAGGGCAGATTGGCTACGGCTCTGGGGGGTTTTCGCCTTCCTCTGTAGCATTGGGAATGGCTCACTTGCCGGTGGATTCTCTGTACCTTCAAGTCTTTAAATCATGATTTGAGGACTTTAATAACTCAGTCATTGGTTAGAAGCTTATAGCAGGAGTGGGTGGATGAGGTTTTGTGGCCTGCATTGCAAGAGCTCAGACTAGAGGATCATACTGGTCCCTTCTGACCTTAGAGTCTATGAATCTAAGATCCAGAAGATCGATCTGATGGTGGCAAATTTGCCACTGTCAGTGAAGACAAACCCTGGTATTACATTTTTAAATGTGGGAGCACCAGCATGGAAGGTCTTATTTCCTTACACCCGCCAAACATTGGTGGAGATGTGCAATCTCCACTGTGGTGTGATAAATCCCATGATCACCCCCTCCAGAAAGTGTTACTGCTGTCAAAGGTATTACAGAAGCAGGAGTTGGTACTTCCAGGAGGGCAACCTTTTTCTGGAATGTGGCACCACCACAACCAAAGCTGGGTGGACGATAGCAATCATGGAAAGACAGCAAAATCCTGCCTTCTCCGTACATATGGAGAGGTACCCAGTGTGTCCTGACCAGAGCACCAGAACACCTCAAGCAGGAGGAAGGCTCATGAAGGAGCCATTTTGGGCTCAATACAAGACTTGGTACACACTGGGAGGGACAACTGATGGTTTCGTCACTCCTGTAGTGACCTTTGAGTGAGTGGATGTATTGAATAAAGCAGAAAGCTCTTCCCAAATCTGGCACTGAGCCCCATGACCAATTCATTCTTGCAGCATAAATGGCTGCCACATAAATGAAAGCAATGGGGATGCCCTTGTTTATTCCAGCAGTGAACTTGGCCCTTAGCATACAGATTTCCTGTGACCCAGGCAGCAACTAACAATGTTCATCAGGTTCCAATGGCAGCCATGTCAGTGGGCAGACAGGTAGAGGCATCTCTTGCTATTAGGAAGGTAGTTGATGGAGAGGAACCGAATTCCCTTCATCAAGAGAACTGAATGTGCTGAGTTTTGATTGTGAACTGAGTTTGCTGCTTTAGCCTGTATAATAGATAGAAACTTCCAGAACACCCATGTCAAGCGGTGGTGGAAGTGGTGGGGGATGGCACTGTTTTACTCCCAGTTCAGTTTATTTTAACCCTGCACAGGACAAGAGAAGGCAGCACCCAACCATGGAGGGTTTTTCTTTCTTTTAGCTTGAAGAACAATTTCCTTGGCTCCCACAGAGTTCGGAGTCTGAGGAAAAACAACTGCACCCTAGTCCTGATTCCTGAGGCAGGCGGCTGGTGGGCGCGTTGTGTGAGCAGGGAAAGTAAGTTTTGCAACAGTGCTAATGGCCTGGAGAAAAGCCATTAAAGGAGGAAGAATTGAGGTTACAATATTGTGCTGAAAAGTTTATTGCTGCCTGCAGAGACATCAGGTCTGTGCTTCCAGGATTACTCAGTGCTTAATGTCGAGCCGCTTGCACATTAGTTTTGCCGGGAAGCCCATTTGGGGTTCTTCCAAAATGAAAAAAAAAAAAGGGGGGGGGGGCTTCCCTTGTAACAGAACTCTCCAAAACCAAACCAGCATGGGAGAAAGGCTTCCTTACGGAGCAGGCTGAGCAGCAAAATCGTCGGCGATCCATCCAGCAAAACCATCCAGCGGAGAGAAAGCTCTGGGGTTCATGTGGCTAGCTTGCACAGGTAGCCATGCCAGCGTCCCAAAGGACTAGCCGCACAGCGCAGCCCAGCACTACTGTGGTGAGGAGACCAGGGTTACGTGTGTGCCAACAACCAAGCACATGACCACCTAGGATTATTGGTGGGCTACCAGGGTATTGGTGGAAGGCAGAGGTAGCAGAGGCTCTTGTTTAGCAGAAGAGACAGAGTTTATGACTAATACAGAGGGGGAGCATCCCTAAACCGGTAGGAGAAAACGTCAGTCTCCCTGAACACTCAGTAGAAGACTTGAAAGTTTCCATACTCCAACAGAAAAACTTCAAAAGCAGACTTCAGCGTGAAACTGCAGAGCTGGAGCTGATTTGCAAACTTGACACAATCAGACGGGGTCTGAATAGGGACTTGGAATGGTTAACACACTACAAAAAGGTAACTGTCACTATTCACACATTCTCACTTTCTAATCGACTGGTGTGAATGGGGCTCATCTACCCTAACCGAACTGACTTTGCTAACACTTGCCCTCCTTCACCCTGGCCTGTGTATATACTTCTCAACCATAGTTATTACCACTTCATGCATCTGATGAAGTGGGTTGGAGCCCACGAAAGCTTATGCCTGAAGAAATTTGTTAGTCTTTAAGATGCCACAGGACTCTTGTTGTTTATGACAAATGATTCCAGGGAACTGTGCATATATCTTGCCTCTTACTATGATCTCATGTATGAATTAAACCATCAGCGTGCCTGCTGGCTACAGGAGGCAGGTTGCACCGTTTTTTGTGGGGGAAGTGGACACAGGCAATGTCACAAAAGTTACTAAGGCAACGAGGTATTTTTACTATTCAGCACATAACACTGTGACTTGCTGAGGTTCTAGCTCCAGGGTTTTTTAATTGCAATGGAGAAAAGACATGGGCCTCAAGTGCAGGGCAAAAGAGTGGCAAACATACTTGATCTGTAGATCTCAAAGCACTATGCTAAAATGGATCAGCATCACAGTCCCATTTTACAGATGGGGAAATTGAGGCACAGAGCAATGACATGATTTGCTTAACATCACCCAGTGAGCCAGTAGGTAGCTTGGCCTCCTGATGTCCAGTCCTGTGTTTGATCTACTGGACCACATCTCTCATCAGCTACTATACTGATGGGTGTACTGTATGTTCCTTAGATGAATTGACAATGAATGAATTGACAATGATGAATTGATGAAGCATAACCACGATTTGAAAAACTTTGGGTATTTCAGCACATAGGTTAGTCAGCTTGTAGTAGTCAGTGGGTATTATAACTTCATTTAAGGCACCAATGTGAGCTTAGCTTAGGGTGAACTTCTGCCTGTTGATGAGAACTATTCTATTCTATTTTATTCTATTCATATAGGTTCTCATACCACTTTCATCCCCACAGTATTTCAGCAGTACCTCCCAGTAGTGCTTTAAGAGATGTGACTAACAGCTGTCATGTGTGGTTCGTTAGCTCTTGCGTCCTCTCCCCAGAGGAAGAATTATGTGGGCAGTGGAGTGATTTGATTTGGGTTTGTTTCTTGGAATGTCCCTGGTGATCTGTATTTGTGTCAGTGAAGGCAGGTGGGAGAAGTGAACCTGGTTTTTAGAAGAGAAGATGGTTTGGTTTGTGATGGTTTGTAGTTATAAAGATATAACTGGAAGGGACCATGAGAGGTCACAGAGTTCCCAGGGAAGCTCACACCCTAGCCTGGATGGGACCCCAAGGAAGCTCCAACTCCTGTACAGAGGAGCTTTACTCTTGTGGCAGAAAGTTACACTGTCCCAGAGGATGGAATCATCAACCACAGGTCTCATCTTGGTGCTTTAGTAGTTGAACGTTTAGGGGCCTGGGCCATTAATCACCATGAAGATAAAGACCTTGTCCTGGAGTCCATCATCTATGAGAAGGCAGAGAGCAGAGGACAAGGCTGATATGCTCACAGGAGCCCATGTTGCTGAGATACCTCCTTCAGTGTTCTGCACTAGCTGCAGTTTCCTAAAGACAGATGTTTTTATGCCCAGGCAGATCACACTGCTGTTGTCCAGCTGCAAGGTGACAAAGGGGCGTATAACTGAAGTCAGCACATTGTCCTGCAGGATAGGACAGACTCTTCTACCCAAGTGGAGATGGTAGCAAACACCACTCATGGAGGCTGCTGTGTGTGAGCTTAGCATCAGCTAGGAGTCAGGAGGACTCTGAAATGACAGCTCGACTGGTGTGCCCCTTCAGCCAAAGGGGGTGTTTTGTGTAGCATCACCCCACATTGCACGTGCTTTTCTTCTTCTTTAAACTGCTGTGTTGATCCTGCTTTATGTAAGGCACTTAAATGTATTTTCATTTCACTGCCATGTTCTGAGCTGCCTGGGAAAGTCACGCCCTGTTTCAATGACAGCTTTGCAAGCTCCCTCTGCACCTGTGAGTCACAAAGAGAACCCAGGTGTCCTGGCTGCTGCCTTACTCACTCCCTCACACCACTTCTCCTAGCTCAGTGAGTAGGTGGATTATACAGAATTTCCCCACCACATCCATCAGACTCGTTTGTAATAGTGCTCAGCTCTAATATAGCACTGTACAGAGGGTGGAAGGGACTTGAACAAGGTCACCCTGAAAGTCAAAATAGAAACCATTTTTCCTGAGCCCCAGCCCAGTGCTCTATCCTCTCTAGGCAATACTGCCTTTACATCCCTAGGTCTTCCTGGCCACAGGCATCCGTGTCTCCTCACCCTCTCTGCACAGGAATTGCCCTCCCTTCCTCCTGGCCCCATTCAGTGAGTGCAGCATTTAGATTCAGAAATGACATGTCCTTATGGCACCGAGCTTGCTGTTTTGCTGAATAGTGTAGCGGGGTAAGCTGGGCTAATTGAAAGGTGGCTGGCCTTGGCCCCGCAACCCAGGGGCAGCTTTACTCCTCTCCTCTCACAGAGAGTTCTTCAGTGGAGCTGGTGGGGGGCTTTTAGTGATGCTTTTGTCTGGGCAAGCTAGACACCTGGCTAACTGCGCACTGGATGTTCTCTGCTTACAGAGAACCCTCGAGATCCCTGCTGAAGTCTTTCATTCTCCCCTTACTTTACACACCTCCTTCAGGGAGCTCCATTTTTGGAGGCTGTAGCAGGCAAGCAAAAAAGCAGCAGAAGAGCTGCCTTGTTTCTACTTCTTTCTCTCACAAAGCCAGTCAGAGTCCCTTGATTCTGTGATCACTGGTGAAAATTAATTTATAAATTGTACTCCCATCACCCTGCCCCATATATAGCTTGTCCTCCTAACAGCTAAATACTACCACCCTGCTTCCTCTTCTCTGCCCCACCTCCTTTCAGCCTTTATACAGCCCAGACTAACAGCTGCCTCTAGCTGTCCAATTAGGTGCTGGTTTCCTCCAGCCAGCTCCAATTTACTTCCCTTAATGGGAGCTGGTGTGAAAGCAGGCTGACTCAGCAGTCCTTGCTCAGCCCCCTTTGCTTGTTCTCCCTAGCAAAGAAGGTGAGACAGGGTTTACACCTGATCATTAAGGCTGCTCCTCAATCATGTAAAGGTCTCGTTAGTCCAGACCAGCCCCCCTGCCCCCCAAGACTGAGAGCACCCCCAGTCATGTCTACAGATCATCTCAGCCAGCTTGGGAAGCTGAAGGGATCTCAAAAGAGCCTGTGTGAACTGTGACCAGTGCTCCTTTGGGCTCCAGACCACATCCAGAGGAGGGTGGGTGCGACAGAACAACTAGTGGAAAGATATGGCAAGAAGAAAGAAGGGGAAATGAACCTCTAATGGCTCAGAGCAGGAATGCTGTTAGCCACTGGCACAGGGAATGAAGTCTGTGGAACTATGCTGATTCACAACTCCTGGGCACTGGGCCCACTCTCTGGCGGGGATATTAGCAGGGAACTGTTCTAGGGTTTGGGCTGGCACAGTTCACTGCTACAGGACAGGCTTCAGCCCAGCTGTGGCTACTATTGGGTGATATACTCCAAAGGGCTGTTGCAATCATAGGGCCCTGGCTTTATTCTGCTTTAGATTCTGGGTATGTCTACACTGTGTCTGGGAGCCAGCCTCCCAGGCTGAGCAAACACATTCATGTTGGCTGGCCTCAGGCTAGTTCACTGGGAATAGCAAGGTGGACAGTGCAGGTCCAGGCAGGTGCCCTGTCCAACACCGCAGGTTTGAAAATGCACATTTGAACCCATGGTGCAATGTCCCCACTGGTAGTTTAGTGCACAAGTTTGGCTGGCTCGGGTGGGAAACGCGTTCCCAGTTGCAGTATAGACGCACCTTCTGAGTGCAGCCTAGGTGTTACCAGATATCGATCCTGTTCATTGCTGCCTTTGGCAGATGTAGTTGAGGAAGATGGGGAACAGAACTCTTCATGTGAGCCACTATTTAGATTAATCTCCTTTTCTCCGTGCTCCAGAAAGAAAAGCATCCTTGGGGTTCTGGCTCTGAACCAGAAAGCTTCTTCTGGATCTGGCATTGAGTATTGAAGGGACCAGACCCAGAATTCTGGATCCAGAGGAACCTCAAACTTTGGGGAAATTTGGATTCTAATCTGGATCTAAATTATGAAGCTCAAACTCACTTCTGTAAAATGGTTCTGAACCTTAAAGGGAGACACCACTGCAATCCACAGTGGGGAAGCAGGAAGGGGGAAATTGATGGATCAGGATTTCCCAGGGCAGAGGCAAATCCTAGTGAATGGAGACATGACGGTGGGAGAGGGTGGAATGATAGCCTTTTGGCAGGGGTGGAAAGGAATATTTAACTATGGAATGTTGCACCAGTTGCCATCTGAATTTTTCTGAGATTGCACAAATCTGGGCAGTGCATCCTGTTGCCATTAGTGCTCAGGCTGGCAAAGTAGCGCAGACACAATCCATTTTCAGTATTTAATATCTGGTGAGTAATGTGCCTGTACATCTACAAACCCTGCTTTGTAAGGCTGGGAGTGCAAATACCGCAGATCCCACCCGGCCAAAATCTGGCATGCAATCACTTTGCCTCGGTGGGCAGCCAACTTTCCCCACCCCACAAAGCCCACTTCTGTTCTCCCAAGAGCCCAGCTTAGTTCAGCCTCAGAGCCTCTTGGGGAGTAGATTAATTTGCATGCATTAGACAAGTCTGGTCTAATGCATGGAGAATGAGACTGGGAGCCATGGACCCCTGAGAGTGAAGCCTGGCTTTGACTCCTGCTGTCTCTGCAGTGTGGTCTCTGTGCCTCAGTTCCCTCATTTCTACAAGGTGGAAATTATCCAAGGATGGGGGTGTTTCCAGAGCCTTCTGAACTGTAGTCCCTATCACACCCCTGGGGACAGCAGTCTGTAAAGGCAAGGACACAGGGAGTCAGATCTGTAGCCAGTCTCTGGAGACGTATAGGTCTGGTCATGAGAATAGCAAGACAGTGAGATTAGACAGGGGCCATTATCATAGCTTGTCCTAGCTGGGCAGGGGAAGGGGAGTGAGTGGAGGCCAGAGATCAGAGGCACATTGGCTATGTCTACAATAGGAAAAGTTAGGTTTACTTTGTTAAGTTGACATAATAAGGTCGATTTTAGTCGACTTAACAAAGTGCTTCCATAGATGTGGACTAAATCCACTTTGTTAAGTCAACCTAACTGCCCTTAGGTTGACTTAACAAAGTGGACGTAAGCGTCCACACTGGACTTAGGTTGACCTAAAGAAGGGTTAGGTTGACCTAAGGAGGCTTAAGTCGACCTAATGGGTGGTTCTTATTAAGTTGACTTAAGGAATTTCTTAAGTCGACTTAATGAAAGCCTGGTGTGGACGCGGCTTTGTTTAAGTCGACTTAATTTGCCAGTGTAGACATAGCCATCAAGTCTAGGAGATGGAAGTGGGGGATGCTGGTGCACGGCAACAGGGAAGACAGGGAATTCGAAGTCAAGGAGCTAGAGCTTTTCTCCTCTCTATGAACTTGAAATTCGCAGTGGGAATTTCTCTTTTGTGTGTAAATTTAGTGCTGGGGAAAGTGGACATGGAGACCGAAATTCCCCCAGAGCAAGCGAAGGACAGGCCCATAGTAGTGCAAGTCCCCTGCACACATATCAATTTTGAGACCCATGTGTTTTTGGAAGAATTATTAAAAAACTTGGTACAAGATCCAATGGTGTAAATGTGTTCAGCTCTACCGCCTTAGCTCTGGCTCTATGTCTATGTCTAACTGAAGGAGAAGATGGTCTTTATTACGTACAGAAATATGGGTTGAGCTGGACCAGGTGAACACACCTGAATTCTTCTGACTCCTGTTCTCAGTTCCTATTGTCACTCTCAGTTGGATTTCATGCAAACTCGCCTTGTTTCTCCATTCTTTAATCTGCATTATCACTGGAGATTCTTTTCTTTTCTTTTCTTTTCTTTTCTTTTCTTAACAAAATTTCTCGAGAGGAGGGTAATCCAGCAACATTCAAATTCAAGTCAGACTTTAGAACCCACAGTGTTTGGGCATGCTCAGAAATGAATTAGATAAGAGATGCTCACTCCCCCCTTGCTCTGTAGAATGCTATGCTTTCCTTTCCCACAATGTGAGGCCTTGAAGCAAAGCTGGGACCTATTGCAGGGCCCTTGGAAACTTATAAAGTGTGCTAGAAAACCAACAGTGCAAAGATCACATCTCTTCATTTAGTTCAGGTGTCATCCTAGAATGCCTTGTGTGTCTTCCAGCCAGATCTGCTGACTTTATTGAGTCAAGGAAGCCTTTTCCTGTTAACACAGTGTCTGAAAGTCTGGAGGAAAGAAGGAAGATCTAAAGAGGTTCTGGTAGGCTGTATCATTGCTCGTCAAAGGCCAGAACATAGCTATGCAAGAATGATTTGGGTCCCCTGTGCCACCTACACAAGTGTCTACTGAATTCTGTTTCTAGAGTCTTTATTCCTGGTGCTGTTCTGAGAGAAGTTTGAAAATTCCTGGTCCAGTTGGCTGGACTGGTTTTTAGAAAACTCCCCTTTTCATTTGCAAACTGAGCCCTGGGCATGGGAAGTTGCCTAGAGAAAAACAATAAGGTGCATCCATTTTTCTCCAGTCACTTTTTCTAACCATAACCGCACTTTAAAACCAGGCATTTCCTTTCCTGAACCAAACACCAATTGCTGTCTAAAAGCCACCCGCTGCTGGTCTGAGAGAGGTTTTTCTCGAGACACCAGAGTTGTATTCAGGGCTGATCCATTTTTCTTTTAATTCAAATCAATGCGGGTTAATTGAGAGCAGCTTATTTTTACTTCTGCTGGTATATGGCTGCCAGGATCAATACCAGTCATTTCCACTTAAACCATTGTACCTTTACTGGAACTACTACAGCATCCAGGTCTCCAACCAGTGTATTATGGACTGGCACGCTACATGTGGTTCCTTGTTATAATTGAAACTAGTATATCGTCCGTCTCACTGCAGTGGCATCCTCATAAATGTTGTAAGGAAATGGATACATGTTTACCCTAAACCAGTGTGTGTATATTACAGTATAAAGCATTTGCACACTCAAAATACTTTGTTATGGGGCAACCACCCATTGATCTCTTTTGCTTTAATGGGACCTCAGAGACAGCCTTATTACTCCCATTTGCCACTAGGTGGGGCATTGGTAGCAGCAGCTGTAGTAATAAGAGAAGAGGGACTCCCCCATCCCAGCAGGAAGCAGGGCTACTGAATGCAGTACATATCAACGTTACCTTTGTCTGTCCTAGGTAGCACCAGGTTTCTTAAGTGTGGTTTTGCTTGGAAGCTGAGCAGCCTGGAAATAGTTCCCAAATTAACTAGAGGTAGTTCCCTTTGCACAGGTATTAGCATGGCCTGGTTGGCGACATAGCAAAAGTTGCTACAGGATCCCCTGTGGGAAACGTACATGTGTGTATGAATGTTGCATATACCCCTGTGATCTCAGCCAATTTGTTTGTAAACTGGGAAAGACGTGGCTGTCCTTTCCTCTGCCACAAACACTCCCTCAAATACTTTCGGGGCAGCCTTTTCAGTGTTTTGGGGAGAGAGCAAAAAACTAAAGTGATTTGACCTCGAGAACTTTCAAAGGGGTAGCTGTGTTAATTTAGTTCAGCAAAACAAACAAGGAGTTCTGTGGCACTTTTAAAGACTAACACATTTATTTATCGCATGAGCTTGCATGGGAGAAAATCCCACTATGTCAGACGCTTTGAAGATGGGGAACTTACACTTCCCTGCATTTATTTTCCTCCCTTTCTGTAAGTTCCCTATCTTCAAAGCATCTGACAAAGTGGGATTTTCTCCCATTAAAGCTCATGCGATAAATAAATGTGTTAGTCTTTAAAAGTGCCACAGGACTCCTTGTTTGTTCACCTGGAGAAGAATCAGAGAGGGTTTGATGGAGGATTTGAAGGTCGGGCAAGGCCAGAGGAAAACTCTGTCGTCTCAGCCTTTCCCACACATGCAAAGAAAGGATCAACTGAAGGCGTTAACGGCAGGTATGTTTCAAACCAAGAAAATAAAAGGCATTCTCCCATAATGTGCTTTCAGCCTGGGGGTTCGGGGCGGGGGGGGGGAGGGAGAGCGGTGTGGGGTCGGGTTCCCTGCAGCAGGGCATCTGGTCTTAAAAGTGTCTGGATTGTTTTATGATCCAAAGTAGTATTTGTAGCAATGAAGGCTGGGTAAGCTAACCTAATGCTTTCAGACCCAGCCCCTGCAGCTTCTGTGGGTATGACACACACCCCCATTGATGTCCTGGGAGTTGCAACTGTTCAGCATTTATGAAAACATGGCTGCTTTTATGGTGGTGCCTAGATATGGATTTAGGTGCTTAACTGTAGCAACTTGGGCCAAAAGAATGACTGGGTAGGCAGAAACATTTATTTTGGCACATCTCAGAGAGGCTATGTCTACACTTGTTAATTTAAGTTGACTTAGCATGTCTACCCTTCAATTTTAAGTCGACTTTGGGGGGAACCCTACAAAGTCGACCTAAAGCGTCCACACTGGATGCCTAGGTCGACTGGTAGGGGTTAGGGGGACCTTGGACTGGTCCACAGTGGCAGGGGGGGCACCCCTTTCAAGTGCCAGGGGCTCAGCCTTTGCCCCATTGTACCTGGGAAGCTGAACTCCTGTTAGTCTCACATTTTTATACTTCTCCCATTCTGCCCCTAATAACACAGCTACAAAATTGTGGTCACATTGAACACCGCATGCCCATGCCCAGTGACTCCTGGAGTCAGGCATGCGGTGATGCAGATTTGTTCAATGAAATTTTTAAACCCTGTGCTGCATTGCTTATGTCTCTCCTGCAGGGCATTAGACAATCCCTGTGCATTTCCCTTCCCAGAACTGCTGTGAAGAACCAACTCCTCTGTTAAATACAATGACGCCCTGAGCATGTTTTAGGTGTTGACTAGAGGGATAGCCCACCCTGTGCCACATGGGTATCACGCAACACACTTAACGTCATGTGCTACCTCAGCTGAGACTCACCTTGGGTGATGCATGGTCCTCAGCCATCAGCCAGTGCCAGCTTTTCTATAGCCACAATCACAAGGGTCGAGCATCCATCCTAAAGGCTGGAAATAGGAGCTGTAGCCCCCACTAGGAAGGGGATATTTTTAGGACCAAAAAAACCTATTTTAGATCTTTTTCTGTTGTGCTTAAAATACTCATCTGAAATGTAGCCTTCCTCCGAGCCCTGTGCAGTTGGACTCAGCGTAACTGAGCCACCTGACTTTATGAGTGAAGGGATCTGAATCATGCTTCTGATGGAAAAAAATTCAAATCTCTGAAACATTTTTACGGGAGTTTTCTGTAACATACATGGTACGTGCTGAGTAAAAGATTTTGTGATGTTCATGATGCATATTTAGGATGGCCTGTGTAACTCTTCCATGGTTTTAAAAACAGCTGGGTAGTGTCGCTATTCCTCATGCCAATGATATCTATCTATCTACCCATCTATCCATCCATCCATCCTATTAGAGCATCTTGCTCAACAGATCTTTTTATAGCCTCTGCCTACTGTGTGGTTGCATTCTGTCCTATCCAGTGGTTAAAGTATAATTTGATGGGCCCCGGAACCCTCCTAGTCTCCGGGCCCCCTTCCCATATTGTCTGGGCCCCCTTCGTGCATGTGTGGGCTGCAGCCCAGGTAGGCATTTGCAACCACTTCTCAGTACCACATGCATCGGTTATTTCCCCATAAAAATATTTATAATTTTATATGGCGTTTATGTCTATAGCAATTATTGTCACAAACTAGCAAACACGGCATAACACAATAAGTATTGAGATTAACAACGGTAGGGCATGTTCTGCCCGATTTTTCTATTTTTAGGGGCCCTGGAACTCTGGCCCCTCAAATTTGGAGGCCCCAGAACTGTGTTCTGGTGCGTTCCCCCTTACTTTAACCCCTGGTCCTATCATCATACCAGAAGGGACAGTAGTAGCTTTTCATGTGGCATCTCACATAGCACATTAGGTGGGACTGAAGCAGATGAAGAATAAGAGAAGGAGAAGATTTAATACCATGTGTCAGTTCAGTTAATCAACAAGCTCCTTTGATCTCTAGTTGTCTGCAGGACACTGGGCCCTTAATTCACATCAGAGTTCCATTGACTCAGCTTTCCATTGCAATGGTGGCATTACAGTAAGGACATATGGAGGGCAATGCTGGAGGGGTGTTTTGCTGTATGTGCCTGGTGCTGAAGCAGAAGGGATTGAAAGAGATGGAGAGAGAAGGACCACGAAATGAGCAGATGCACCACGCACCCTATTTGCTTTCTTCCAGGTTGCCCATTTAGAATCCTCTGCTCTGGGCACTACAGTCTAACTCAGAGTCCCAGTTTTCTACCATTTTGATTGAGGCTGGCAGAAATGGAAGAGTCTTCTTGTCCACGGAGTTGCCGACCAAAAGAGATCGCAAGGGGAAGAATCAGGGTGAGCAATGCAGTCAGTGAGTATCGGGCATAGACATGGAGCACAGCAATTTCATCTCATGACCTTTCAGCAGAACTAATTTAAGGCCCCCTTAAAGTTGTTGACTGTGCCTAAAGACAGGACTGACAGACTCCAGCCCAGACCTTTTACCCCACCTGATTGTATGGGGCACATTGATGGATTTCAAGAAGCCATATGTCAGCAGAATGGGTCTCTAATTGATTTGTGGGGCTGGACAGAGTGTAAACATTTTACCAGGCCGAGAACAGATGAACAGAAGGAGAGAAAAGATGGTAAAAAAGGAGAGAACTTGTGTAAAACAGTGGGGGAGCTTTGAGCACCGGCTTTCGACTGGAGCCATAAAGCAGCTTATTCCTGCCCCTTTGCAGGGCTCCTTGGTAATGGAGTCACCTCCTAGGGCAAAAGTTACCCCAATGGGACAGCTCAAGAAACTGTCAGCTTATGGTGTGGGGATTGGCCAATGGCTTGTAGGGTGATTGTGAGCGGTTTGTGGGTAATGTGGGTCCCCTGGGGACCCTTCTAGCCCACCTTGGCATGCAAGCCCCTCATGCTGCAAAGAAAATCACAAACAAAATTCTGTTATCAAAATTTCCTAGGGCAGTTGCACCCCTTCTTGCTAGTCCCTGTGTACACACAAAGACATCAGGATCACAGACAGAGCAATGCTGGATTGTGAATGTACGGTGACGCTTCAGCCACCAAAACACATGTACAATAGAGTCAAAATGCTCTAATTCTGCTCTAATGTTCTAGCCCCAAATATAGAGAAATTCCATGTGCCCTTCCTGGATTCTGCATCTGCTCCACATAGCCTGGTATCTTGTGTGATATTAACCTCTCCCTCTGTTGTATATAACATGCACACGCACACATACACACACATGCAGTACAAATATCCCCAGACCTTCTACGTATACACAGTCTTCTATAGATCACCCCCATTCCTCCTTGATTGTATCCTCAATATGGTCAGGGCATTTCCACTTATACTATCTACACCCAAGGTGGTAGCTAGTGCTTCAATATGCAATATACTGTGTATCTGTATCTATATGTATCTATCTACACACAGAGAGAGACATACCACTCAATCTAATTCATAAAACATATAATTTATAAATATGCTGATGGGATGATTGATGGGATGGATTCTGAGTTATTTCAGAGAATTCTTTCTTGGGTATCCGACTGATGAGTCTTGCCCACGTGCTCAGGGGTTAACTTATTGTCATATTGGGATCAGGAAGGAATTTTCCCCCCAGGGCAGATTGGCAAAGGCTCTGGGTGTTTTTCGCCTTCCTCTGTAGCATGGGGCATTAATCAATTGCTGATGGCTTCTCTGTACCTTAAAGTATTTAAATCATGATTTGAGGACTTTAATAACTCAATCATAGGTTAGGGTCTATTACAGGAGTGGGTGGGAGAGGTTCTTTCACCTGCATTGTGCAGGAGGTCAGACTAAATGATTATATTTGTCCCTTCTGAGTCTATGAGTCTATGAACTTCCACTCCCAATATATACACATTTTCACCGAGCTATTCAATATCTTGGACCCAATGATAAATTCATAGAATTTGGTTTTAAGGCCTGATAGAAAAATACAATTTTCCACTGAAAGTAGGAAGGGTGAGAGTCTTTCCTTTGGTTTCACTGGGCAAAACTTAGATCCAACATGCATTAAATATAGGAAGTATATGGACTCCCTGCTTCTCTCATACTGTTCAGTGCATATTGCTTCATCATTGTATGTCAACTCTCTTACAGAGGCAGTAGCTTAAAGGGATTGATCTCTTTACAGCTGAGATTATCAACTTGTTCTCCCACATTATCTTTTCCAAATAAATTTCAACTGGAGAGAATGAAAATAGAAGCATTATTTTGTTCTATTAAAGTTCACATACAGCCCTCAGTTCTATAATATCTGAACCCCTTCCACAAATGCACTGAGTGAAATGATGACTGTCATTTGTCCTAAGGTGTTCTTTCTGTCTCCTTTCCTCTGTCTGGAGAACATGATGGTTGTTGCCATTCAGTTGTGTGAGCTGCCACACAAAGATTACATGGCTGGGACAACAGTAAAAAATTTTGCAGTTGGAAGGAAAGTGAAGTAATGGAGAATAAAAAAAAATGTTTTTTTAAGTGGGATTTGTTCCCAGGGACTGTTTCTGGACACTATTGTGGGACACTGAGTCAACAGTGTGCCCTTGGTGCCAAAAAGGTCAACGGCATATTGGGCTGCATCAGTAGGAGTGTTGCCAGCAGATCGAAGGATGTGATTATTCCCCTCTATTCGTACTGGTGAGGCCGCATCTGGAATATTGTGTCCAGTTTTGGGTCCCCACTACAGAAAGGATGTGGACAAATTAGAAAGAATACAGCAGAGGACAACAAAAATGATTAGGGGGCTGGGGCATGTGACTTACGAGGAGAGACTGAAGGAACTAGGCTTATTTAGTCTGCATAAGAGAAGACTGAGGGGGGATTTGATAGCAACCTTCAACTACTTGAAGGGGTGCTCCAAAGAGGAGGGAGCTAGGCTATTTTCAGGGTGACAGAGGACAGAACAAGGAGCAATGGTTTCAAGTTGCAGCTGGGGAGATCTAGGTTGGATATTAGGAAAAGCTTTCTCACTTGGAGGGTAGTGAAGCATTGGAATGGGTTACCTAGGGAGGTGGTGGAATCTCCATCTTTGGAAACTTTTAAGGCCCGATTAAACAAAATGCTGTCTGGGGTGATTTAGTGGGAATAGTCATGCTTTTAGCAGGGGGTTGGACTAGATGACCTCATGAGGTCCCTTCCAGCCCTAATATTCTATGAGTCTATGACTTTAATGACATTTCATGTGCCCAAACTTGATACTGGCTCTAAGAATTTATCCAGCTACATAGAGGAGAGGACTGCCACATTTGAGAGGACTATAAAGGAGACATTGCTAAGATCATTTCAGGCAGAATGAGACTTAAATAGCCTCCACAGTCTCAGATCCCACCTCTAGTACAGTACATTTTCACTGCCCAATCCAAGATTGTATTGATCAAATGGTATTCGCCCAGTTCCTAGGGGGTAGGAGCCCACATCACCGCCATGGGCTATAATTGGTCAGTTGTTGATGTCTCAATGGTAAGATCAAAGACCAAATGGGACCAGAATAGCTGGGCTGCCCTGGAGGAGGTCACACCAGAACAGGATTAAGGTACACGTGAAAGGGAGATGGGACAAGATTGTGTTGCCACCTGCTCTGTGGATAAATAGAGAATAAAATCCCCAGTTTAACAAGCCGACCATGGTGTCACAGGCTCCACTAGTTGCTAATGACACCTCCTTCTGGTGGCTCTGGCCACGTATTGCACTCTCATCTGGCGATGTCTCTTCTGGTCTCACAACCTCTGCGACTCAGGGTGTTCCCTCTTCATAATTTCCCTCTGCCCAGGTCACTCTGTGCATTTTTGCTTCCTGGAGTATAAGAGCCCTGCTATACAAAATGGTTGCCCTGTCTTCCCTTCACTGCTCTGATTGTGCCACCCCTCCACTGGCTGGTAGGGCAACCCAGGCTGGCCCTGTACTCCGCGTTGCACTCCAGGGACCCCATCTCTAGCAACAGTGCCCTGCTCACTACCAGACAATGTTACCTTTCCCCTGGACTCCATCCTACGCAGCAGATAATTATAATATTATAATTATTATTATTATAATTATTATTATATTATTATAATAATATAATTACAGCAGATAATATCAAAGTTTATTTTAAGTATTTCCCCCCCTATTTTTATCAATTTAAATGTTCTTGGTTAAGGATAATTATAGGCAGGGGTCAGACAGTAATTATTTAATGACAATGGACATTGAGATTAAAAAAGGTAATGCTTTGTAATTTTTAGAACTCAACTTGTTGACATCACAGATCAAAATTTACAAGGAAAATACTCTTAAATCAAATTCCACTAAGTCCTTAATCAGCATTTTTGTACTTTGCCTATCTATCCATTTCTGTTCTTGTCGAAGGAATATTTTTTTCATCAGTCTGTGTGTGTGTAGTGAAATCAAAGTTCATTCACAGTCCTTCCAAGTCTATTTTTGAATCCTAAGGATTTAGACCCACAAGGATTCCTTACCGTAATGTTGCTCAAGTTTTCAAAAATCACGAGACAGGTTTATAATCATGAGTTTTTCTTTTTTAAAGTGGGGTTCTTCTTTGCCTTCTGCATTCTGAGCCTTTAGAGGCATTGCGGTCATGTTTTCAAGCTTTTCCCTGCAACCACAGAGGTTAGAAACTCACTCTTTTTTTCTTTCATTTAAATGCAAATTGAGATTCTCAGGTAATCCCATGACTCCAGGAGCTGAGACTAACTCTCTTGAGACTTGTAATAAAATCATGAAAATTGAAGGCATTGCATTGCTGCTCGCCATAGAAGTCTGTGAAACATGAGAGATTGAGACTTTTTATTCCCCATGACAGTGATCTGGATTTGGAACCAGGTGTCAGGGTGAAGCAACACACAGACGGCGTGTGTGGGGTCGGGTGCAGGGAAGGAGGCACAGAAAAGGAGAGCATTTAAAAGCTACAATGTGTCACTTGACACTCTCTGGCCATATTTCATCTCTAGCTTTAATATTTGCCCTCCGGGCACAAACAGAGAGAAAGCAGGTAATTGCAGGATCAACCCTCTCCTGTCTGACAGCTGACGCTCAGTCACATGACCTCCCAGCACCAGACATCCATTGCTTGCCCCAGCCTGGGTTCCTGCCCACCCCTCGTCTGGCAGGCTGTGTGTGGGAGCAGAAGCTGGGATTGCCTACAGCAAACCTGGCCAGGAAAGGCTTTCCGTCTCCTCCCGGAGGAGAGCAGCCTGCCTGCTGTCAGGGCCGGGGCTGTGGAGAATAGCTCCACACAGTAATTACTGAAAGCTAACACGCATCAGAGCTGGGGGGCCGGGGGGTTGCTAACAATATGGTGAGCGTGTCAGGATCCAGATACCGATTAAAGCCCCTGAGCAGATGGACGTTTGGGCCGCTCACTTTGGAGAAGGGCAGAGTTTTAGCAGTCTCTCGTTAACCTGCCACATGGGGGAAGAGGTATTATTAGGCCTGCCCCAGTCCCCTACACTGAGGGGAAAGGGTTATGACGCTCTTCAAAGAGAAGAACAGAACCGGCTCTTTAGAGAAAAGAATTTGGCACCAGGTCAGGATTTAGTAAAAGACTGAGTGGCACTGACAGGGAATAATGATCTCTGTCATTCAGCCCCCCCCCCCCCCCCCCGACCTCTCCCCTTCTCCCACTGGGCTGCAGGACCCTTCACTTCTTGTCTCAGCAGCCGCCACTGCTGATTTTTATTCTAAGCTCACTGAGCCTCCCTCCCTTTAGATTCAGAGGCTGTGATGGGCCTACGGAGGTGAGGTACCGATGTGCACAGCCACCCTCAGCTGTGCTGCGGAGCTCTCCACATGCAAAGTTAAGCGGCAGGAAAGACGCCACAGAGGGCTTGTCAGACAGTCCGTGCCGCTGACGCATCCGATCCCTTGGGAGTTTCAGGCTTTTTCCTCTGCCTGCTCCTATCGGTTTATCCGTGCAGCCAACTGAGGCATTTGTATGGTCCTCAACACTGTCAAGTCTGAGCACCTCACCACCTCCTAATGGACTTATCCTTACAACACCTCCGTGCGGCAGGGCAGTGTTCTTATACCCATTGTACAGGTGGGCAACTGAGGCACAGAGAGCCAAAATGACTTGCCCAAGATCACATGGGATCTGTAGTGGAGGAAGGAATTGAACCTGGTTCTTCTAAGTCCTAAGCCGGCCTATGAACCATTGCCTGATCGTTCTACCCAGAAAGCCAGCTACCCAGTGAATACAACAAAGAAACAGGATTCCTTTTGGCACCTCCGCGGTTGGAACCTGCCTATAAATATGGCCCAGTCCTAGAATATCAGAGACATTGGGGATGGAAAAGATAGTTCATGCCAGTGACAAGGATGTGCTCAATAAAGCTCCTCGTTACCAATATGTAGCTCACGCTGGAATCTTTGGTCCTATTTCTCTGTCAGTCTGTCCCTGAACTGTGCACGGGAATGGGAGAGGATGAGGGTGTGGGGCAAACATAGCTTGGGGCCCCTTTAAACTTTGCCCATAATCTCAGAGTGGCCTCGGGGCTGCTTTGCATTCTGCTCTGCTTTCTTTGGGCTGTGGGAAGCAGGGAATAACCAGAACGCACTGCATCTTGGCCTCATGCCCTCTCTGCTTTACACTTTGCCCCCAGGCCTGTCCCATAGGCTGCTGAGTCAGTGGCTGGGAGCAGGGCCAGCAGAGAGCTGCTTTGACAGCCCTACGCAGTTGAGGATCTCCCTCACACCAGAGTATTCCCCAGAGCTCTTTCCGCCTCCTTTACATGGCTATAAAGAGGTCTTAATGGAATGGAGAATGGTCCCCAAGTGCCTCAATTTAAGGAATTTGAGATTACCAAATGATTAGTGACAGCATGATGTGCTCTCATGGTGGACTGATCACAGTTTCTGTTCCCTTATCTTCCCTTCAGGGAACCCCACCCAGAGCTTTCTTGGTCAGCATTGCAGGCCTGGAGTTTTGGTTTAGCTAATTCTCCAGAAGACTGGTTGCTTCTCCCAAATGTCTGACCCTAGACCTGCACACAGAGACAAGCAAACTCCCCCAAACTGGCTTCAAATTAACTTTCTGACCACGCTGGCAAGACCTTGAGATCAGTCTGACCTGCCAAATTTGGACGCTTCCATTTCAAGCAGGATGTGCAGAGAGTCATGGAAATAAAAAAGGATCTAAACTTCTCCAATTTTCAGGAACAAATCCGACCTCATACTCCCGCAGTGGGAAACCAGGTCACCAATACAGACTTCAGCGGGGCATGGACACCTAACACACATGCTTGGTGATTTCTCTGGGTGCAGGGGGAGGTTATGCAATGTAGAGAGGAATGTGATGTGCACATTATGTTACTGCACATGTTACTCTATGGGACTTACGGGCAGAGTGGACTGTAAGTGGGGATGTGTAGAGATTTAGATATGTTAAAGAAGGAGAGTTTGTCTGGACAGTTTCTTTCTTTTAAAGATTTGGTTAGATGAGTGTTGGTCTTAAGCAGTCTTATATGGTGCTGAACAATGGCTTTTATTTTGTTTACTAGGAGGTACAAAGCAAAAAGATGTTTAGATCCAGGTGAAACTGGCAGTTCTGGAAGTTAGAAAAATCATTTGCCACTTAGTGGAACATATTTACTCTGGAATCACCAGAAGAGAATAGACCCGAAAGGGACAAATGTGACCTTATGCTTCAAAACGAGAGACTGGCAGACAGCAGAACTGGGTTCCTATTCTTGGATCTGCCACACATTCCCGTTAGACCGTGGGCAAGTCATTGCCCCTCTATGCCTCAGTTTCCCAAGGGATTATGAGGATAATAGTACATCTCATACTGGAGGTGTTGTGAGGTTTAATTCATCACTGTTTGGGAAGTGCTCTGAGCTCCTCAGATGGAGGGGTCTAGGGAAGGGCAGAGTATTATGAATATTGTCTTTACATCATGTTACTGGTGATAACTGCACTCAGAATGTTGGCTGGGGGAGGCCGGGTGTCAGCCGGTCTCTAAGAAACTGGCTTTTCAATTTCTCCCTGCTGATGCCTATTGGCTGGACAGCAGATTGCGCTCAAGGGATGGCCTTTGGGCATATCAGGTGACCACGTCTTGTATTGTTGGGTGGCTGCCCTCTTTTGAGCTTACCCGCTACATTTCAGTCCATGTGCCCCTATGATGGGGATCAGGTTACGTGGCCTGCACAATGCACCAGCCATCTATTATTCAGTCATTGTATGCTACCGTATATACTGGTGTATGGGTTTCTTCCGATTGCAGGCCTGGGCCTCTTCTTCAGTGGGAAAGCTGGAGCATATCATAACTAGACAGAGAGAGGGAGACTCGCACGAGTATTACAATGCTCTTGTAAATCACACGATGTGAATTATGAGGGTCTGAGGAGAATGCCAGCGGAAACCACTCTGAGGCTACCGGAGCTCCGGTAATGTGTTAGCTAGTGACAGTGAAACCCACTCACATGAATTCCTGTCAGAGGGGTTGGTGTATTAAACCAGAACTCTTCCTGTGCACTAAGAGGAAACATAGGGCGATGCACGGGGAACCTCGTATAACAGAGGGAACTCACTCCCAGGCTACCAACTAGGGACCGTAGAATAGAAACTTAATTCAGTCAGAATAAATAGCTCTGCTGGTGTGCTCTGGGGAGGACTGCGTCCATTGGGCTCAAATGAGTGGCGTTCTGACAATGTGCTGAATGGCAAAGAGTTGGGTTCTTCTGTTCACATCATCAGTCGTATCTTTGTTCTCAGGATGCCAGGGAAGGGGCACACAATGAAGCAGAAAGGTGCAAAATTCAGAGCTGATCAAAGGAAATAGCTGGCCATGAGAGCTGGATGCAAATCAGCTGACAGAATATTTTTCTGTTGGAAAAGTGTTTTGCCAAAATAGACACGTCCATGTGGAACGTGCCAATTTTGATGAAATGTCACTTAAAAAGAACTGGAACAAAGTGTTTTAATGATGTTGCGTTCTGTTTGGCCAACATCAGACTGAAACATTTTGATTTCCCATTTGGAAACGAGTTTTTGTTTCAATATTTTTAGAAATCCATTTTATTTACTTTTTAAAAATCAGACTTGGAAAGAAATGGTTTGGGTTTATCGAATCCACACCCTCCAACTGATCCAACGAAATTTTTTCAAAAATTCAGTTTCATGGAAAATTTCAAATTTTGTTTTTATTTGTGTTCATTCCAGTGAGGTGAAATCTGAGGGCTCTAGTAGGATTAGGGTCTAAAATTACAGACTCAGGTGGTATAAATAGGGCCGTCCTTGGGGGCGGGGGGCTACCACCCTGGGCCCCACAGTTGGGTGGGCCCTGCACTGTCCTCTGAGGGTCTCACACTGCCTTCTGTGCCAGGGATTCCACACTTTGGCAGCATTTCCAGCACCCCTCCCTCTCCCCCCGGAGCAGAGTGATGCGCTGGCCTGCCCTCGGGTGTGGACCATCCGGCCCAGGGGTGGGGCAGGAGCATGGAGCCTGGCCTCTGGCCCAGGGAGGCCCCACCCAGCACTGGGCAGGGGCCCCATGGGCTGATTGGCCCTGGGTATTAATGGACATTATTCTTTGAAGTCAGTGATGCTACTTCACTTTATACCAGCTGAGAATCTAGTCTATGGTCTGGTGGTCCTTTCTCCAGCATGGCCTGGGAGTTTACAGATGGGGGCTAGGAGCCAAGAAATCCTGACTTCAAATGAGTTTTCATAAAGTAAGAACCAGCCTGAATAACCACTGAGAACAGGAGCTGAATTCCGAGACTGAGTCCTGTCTGAGACATATGGTTCTTTCTGGAAACAGGGCCAAATCCTCAGCTGCTGAATACAGGAGTCAGTGGAGATACTGTACTTCCGATTGATGCCAGCTTAGACTCTGGCCCGTATTTATACATCTTTCATTTTTTGTTTCTATGCTTGTATAGTTCTGTCCAGGACAGGAAGTGCTGAAATACCAGAGGGAAGGGTCCTCTTGGGAGATTTTTCAGCCCCATTTGGAGATCCACGAGGACTGGATAGTCCATATAGCTATCATGTACTGGGTGTTTGAACCCACAGAGGTTCACCCATTTGTACTCTGAAGAGCTCATCCAAAGATTTAGGTTGCTGAGATCTCAGACCTGATGTCACATGCTGTTAGCACCTAGTGCCCTTTTCCATTCATAGTTTCAGAGCTGGGTAAGCCTTGGTAGAGATAACAAAACCGCCACCACACATGGTGGGAGGGACATGGCCAAAGTCACTGTCTTCCCCTGGCTCATTTTCACCGTTACCTGGGACCCTGTTTCAGCTAGGCCTGCCCAGTCCACATGGGGGTTGTCCTTGGTTTTCCTAGGTGAGCCACACTTATACTGTTTCCTGTTTCTCAATGGATGAGCTTACCAGAGATGTCTTGGTTTTTAAAAATAGTTAATATTTAAATATTAATTGAGCCATTAATTACATCTGAGCCCAAGAACAAAACAGCAATGAATGATTAATGAGGAGGCCTATGGTAAATGTCTCTAATAATTCACAAAGCAACAGGGCTAGGTATTTTCTTTGAACATTCAGTTTTTTTCAATGAGTGCAAAGCAGGAAAGGGAGACAGAGAAAACAAGCAAACAAAAGGATAACAGAGGAAGGAGGGGGAGCTAAAAAGGCAGAGGAGACAATTTGGACTAAGTGGCACTGATGATGCTAGCCCTGTTCATCTGAGGACCTTAAAAAACTTTGCAAACATTAGCTAAGCTCTGTAACACTCCTGTATGTGGGTAAGCATTATCATGCCCATTTTGCAGATGGAGAAACTAAGGCAAAGACAGTGGCTCATCCAAGGCAACGCAATAAGGCACTGGCAAACTTGGAGTCAAGCCAGCAAATTCTGGTCCCCATAGCTCCATAATAGGCATTGCCTGTTATGCATTTATGGTTAAAGTACTGTATGCAAATATCACTGCAAGCCGGTTTTGCACCACGCAGTGCAGAGCTTTCAAACGATTTGATCACATTGTGCAGAATAAATCAGATCACAAGCCAGCAGCTTTTATTTTTTAAAAAACATTCCCTTTTCCAGGAATTGCCTGGTACCATTTTGGATGAGGGGAAAGCACTGGCGTATAAATATTCATGCTTCCTTTGCAAAGTATGGAATATGGACAACAAAGGATATTTGTATGCAATTACTATTTATTATCTGCACTACGGGAATGTTGAGGCCCCACTCAAGGATCAGGACACCGTTGTACTACTCACTGTACACACACATGATAAAAAAAATCAAGCCCAGCTGCAGGGACATTACAGCCTATATCATGTCTCTGTGCTTCAGTATTTCCATCTATAAAATGGGCATATTGATAACTCTTTTCTCCCCTTCTCTGCTTGTCTATTTAGATTGTAGGACCTTTGGGGCAGAGACTGACTCTTAACGTGTGTGTATAGCACCTAGGACAATGACACTATTGGAATCATCACAGCACAACAAGCAGAACCACCATTAACACCAAGAATCACCCAGTGGAACACAACAAGTGAGCTTTCTAGCTGCGTCCTAGCAGTGGCGACATCTCAGATTGGTTTGTCAGGCCAGGCCTTTCCTGACATCAGATGCAGTATGATATATACCTGCTACTTTAGGATCTGATCCAAAATCTTTCGATGTACTTCAGTGCTCATTGGATCAGGTCCTCCAACAGCCTGTGAGGATAGCTTTATGTATCAGTTTTGTATTCCTGGTCTCTGATGTCACCAGTCTCTGCTGTTCTTTACTAAAAATACTCAAGGTACAGTAAAATGAAATCCATTAAAATGAATATGGGCTAGTGGAGATAGATAGATAGATAGATAGATAGATAGATAGATAGATAGATAGATCTGCAAAACCCTTGCAAATCTGCATAACCAGTTACCATTGTTCCTAATGCTTTCAATTTATCCTAATAGACATTTAATGAATACTTTATAAAGCCTTTAATGGGGGATTTAAAAATCAATGGCGCTATTTTATTGCCATTTGTATTATCTTTATTTGGATGGTGTCTTACCACTCTGATGCCCATCGATTGCATGACCTGATCAATGGGACAAGGTTTCATTTTAAATACATTCTAATGCACAAGGAACACTATGTCTGGGTGTGTGTTGAAGGGGTATCCCACTCAGTGTTTTTGAGGGGCTACACTGTGCAACACTTATTGATATGGTGCACCTTTAATTGTCTCAGTGAAGTCAGTGAAATGACTTGTGTGAGTAAATGCTCACCAATGTGATTAAGGGCTGCAGAGGCTAACCCTAGATATTTGCCCCACATTAATCTCCTCTTGGAGTTTGGCTACTAAACTCTCTTATGGGCATTTGGATCTGAGAAATAAATAGTATTCCAGAGTTCTTAGCTAATCAACAATGCCATGCAAGGGAAAGATCAGTAGAGTTGTGCCATGTTTTTGCTCACTGCATCTAGATGCTGATCCGCAGTACCTGGCTACATAGTGATGCTACTTAAACAAGATAGCTAGATATGAGGTTAAACAAATTCTTTGGTCAGTTTCAGTTTGTCTGGTTTCATATCCATTGGTTTCTCTTTCATGTCTCCGGCTGACTCCGGTTCCGTATGGCATAGGTGAAATTTACAACAAAAGTAATGAGCGCCATTCAGCTCGGTGCATAATTCCTGGGTTTGATTGGAAAAGGAGGTGTTCCAGGGTGTCACACATGTAACTGAAATCAAAGCCAAATCACAGCTCAACCAGGGAAAAATGGAGCCAGTGCAGAGATGGCACCCAGTTTCACTTAGTTTGGAGAGCCTGAGAAGTTTAGAACACAACTCAACTGTTTATTACAGGGGTGTCAAACTCATTTGCTATGACGGGCCACATTTGATTTAAATGTACTTCAAGTGGGCTGTACATACCATAAATCAAAATACTAGGGCACTCTCACAGCATCATGGAGCGCTGTGTATGTGAAACTGTACTCCATGATACCACTCTCTCCGTTAGGTAGAAGGTGTGGTCCTGTGGAGCGCAGTCTCGCATACCCAGCGCTCCATGATGTCGCGAGACCGGACATTCTCACAGAATTGTGGAGTGCTGGGTATATGAGACCACTCTCTCTCTGTTGGGGAGAGTGTGTGGTCCTACCACATGGGCTGGTTGGAAGAGGTTCAGCCCGCAGGCAACATGGAAGAGGGCCTCATGTTTGACACCCCTGATTTATTGCATGGTCAAACATGGAAAAAGGCAAGATTTGCAGGGTTTAAGGCTTTTGAATAAATTTTGTTTGGCTCTACTGTTTAGCCAATTACATCGCAGATGAGTGGATATCGAGCTTGGGAGGCCCCCCTCTCTCTGAACTTAAATATTCAAACATAACCTCTAATTTTGCAGACGCAAGTGTGCACTAGCAAATATTTGCCCCTCTAGCGTTACAGGCCCTGCTGCAATGTGAAGACAGTTAGGCCTACTGGGATTCTTACATGGGTTTCTCCTGCACAATTCTAGTTCAGGGCTGCAGGACTGCAGCATAAAGTGGGAATCAGGCACAGTGGACAACGGAGCAGCATCTGGTCTTTAGATTTGTGCTTTTAGTGGACCTTGCAGTTTGCTCTGCTTCTGTTGCACAAAGGAGAAGGTTCTCTTCCAGGTGCTCCCCACTGCCTGTCCTTCCTTTTGCTGCTGTACTCACTCCCAGGGCTCCTGGTTCCAGTCAAACCAGACGTAGTTTGTTTTTGTCACCAGAGCTCCCTTGTCTGCCTGGCTGCAGGGATTAGTGTGCTCAGGGGAGACATATTATGTATTACTGAGGAAGCAGCTCTTCTGGCCTTCACTGGAACTGGGAGCTACGCAGAGGAAACACTATAAGGCTGAGTTAGTGGCATCACAGGGATGCCATGGTTTCCATGGGTCTATCTGCATTGGAAGGAGAGTCTCTGCTCCAGGTTATCAGAATTGGACTGATCTGTGTGTTGTGTTTGCTGGCTGGTGACAAGATGCTCCATGGAGCTGTAGACATGGTGTAACCTTGAAGCTGCACATGTTCAGTGCTCACCTCCGGCTCTTCCTAGGCCAGGGCTTGGAGGGGCACTCGGGATGGGGAGGGTCAGTGTTCTGGTGCATGCTGGGAGTGGAGCTGGCTTCTGATTGGTGAAGATCTGTTATAAGCCTGTCCCAGGAATCTGCTAATTAGAGACAGGCTGGATGAGAACAGGGCCAGCCCGACCATATACGTAAACTAGGCGGTCACCTAGGGTGCCAGGTTTTAAGGGGCACTAAATTAGATGGAAGTGAATTTTTTTCTTCATTTAAAAATATATTATCCTTTTTCTCTGTATCGAATATGGGTGGGGGGCCCACCAAAGTCATAGTTTGCCTAGGGTGCCAAAAACCCTTGGGCCAGCCCTGGATGGGAACACTCCAGCCTTTGTTGGGATCCGGATTGAGAAGTGTGGCTTGGCTCCATATTGCCTGATAACACCTTCCTTATTCCTGTGGGGGTGTTTAACGTGGGCTCTTGATAAGCTGGGCACAGAAGGCTCTCCTTGCCATGTGTTTGTCACCGAAGTCCTTGGCCCTGCCATGAATTATTGATCCCTTCCTGGTCTGCAGCCGACACCTCTTCCAACGTCCTTTCTACCAGCCTAGGAGTTGAACTAAGCATCTCTCAACAGACAATGACTGTGACATGCCACCCAGTCTGCACAGCTCCACGTCTCTCTGGCAGGCAGTGCCCATGGCTGGAGAGAGCCTGCTCCAGACCTTAGCTCCCTCCTGACTCTCTGAGGGTGGGACTGTGGGACCTTCTCATTTCCAGAGCTGCTGCCTCTTAAACAAGGCACCAAGGCCCAGATCCTCAAGGATATTTTGGCATCTAAATCCTATTGATTGCAGTGGGAATTTGGTCCTAATACCTTTGAGGATCTGGGCCCAAGTCACTTTGAGCAAAGATTTGACTTGTCCAGTAAATGTTTCCTCCATGACCCAGGAATCATAGAATCATAGAATAATAGGGTTGGAAGGGACCTCATGAGGTCCCCCCATCCAAATCTATGCATTAATTCCCTTCCCCGCAAGCCTTTTTCAGATGCTTGCATGGAAGTTCAAGCGTTTAGGAATTCACAGAACAACCATTCTCTCCTCCCCTCCTTCATCTTCAAAGCACTGGCCAGGACACAACTGAGGTTAATCGGCTGACTGCTAATCTCCCAGACAATACATTCATAGATGCTAAGGTCAGAAGGGACCAATATGATCATCTAGTCTGACCTCCTGCACAATGCAGGCCACAGAACTTCACCCACCCACTCCTGTAATAAACCTCTAACCTATGACTAAGTTATTGAAGTCCTCAAATCAGGGTTTAAAGACTTTAAGGTACAGAGAATCCACCAGCAACTGAGCTGTGCCCCATGCTACAGAGGAAGGTGAAAAACACCCAGAGCCTTTGCCAATTTGTCCTGGGGAAAATTCCTTCCCAACCCCAATATGGCGATCAGTTAAACCCTGAGCATGCAAGCAAGACTCACCAGATGGACACCCAAGAAACAATTCTCTGTAATAACTCAAAACCCACCTCATCAAACATCCCATCACAGTCCAATGGCATATCCACCACCAATAGTCAGGGATTAGCCAATTGCCAAACTAGGCTGTCCCATCACACCACCCCCTTCAGACATTTATCAAGCTCAGTTTTGAAGCCATCTGGGGTTTTTTGCCTGCATTGCTCCCCTTGGAAAGCTATTCCAGAACTTCACTTGTGTCTAATTACAAACCTAAACCTCCTGATGGCCAGTTTATATCCATTTGTTCTTGTGTCCACATTGGTGCTGAACTTAAATAAATCCTCTCCCTCCCTGGTATTTATCCCTCTGATGTATTTATAGAATGCAATCATATCTCCCCTCAACCATCTTTTGGTGGGCTAAACACACCAAGCTCTTTGAGCATCCTCTCATAAGGCAAGGTTTCCATTCCTTGGACCATGCTAATAGCTCTTCTGCATCTGTTCCAGTTTGAATTAATCTTTCTTAAACATGGGGGACCAGAACTGCTCGCAATGTTCCAGATGAGGTGCCATCAGCACTTTGTGTAATAGTACTATCACTTCCCTATCTCTACTGGAAATACCTTGGCTGATGTATCCTAGGATCGCATTAGCTTTTTTCACAGCCACATCTCATTGTTGTCTCATGGTCATCCTGTGATCAACCAATCACCCAGGTCCTTCTCCTCCTCTGTCACTTCTAACTGATGCATCCCCAGTTTACAGGGGAAAAAAATGTTATTAGTCCTTAAAAATGCATGACTTTGCACTTTCCACTATTAAATTTCACGTTTATTTCTATTACTTCCATTTACAAGGACATCCAGATCTTGTATGATATCCCATTCCTTCTCTGTATTGGCAATACCTCCAACTTTTTGTCATCTGCAAACTTTATTAGCACATTCCCAAGGTCAGTAATGAAAAGGTTAAATAAGATTGTACCCAAAACCAATCCCAGAGGAATTTAGCTAGTAATCTCACTCCAGCCTGACAGTTCCCCTTTCAGCATGACCCATTGTAGTCTCCCCTTTAACCAACTCCTCATCCACCTTTCAGTTTCCATATTAATCCTCATGTTTTCCAATTTAACTAATAATTCCCCATGTGGAACTGTATCAAATGTCTTATTGAAATCTAGGTAAATTAGATCTACTGCATTCCCTTTGTTTAAAAAAATCTGTTATCTTCTCAAAAAAGATCAGGTCGATTTGGTACAACCTACCTTTTGTAAAGCCCTGTTGTATTTTATCCCAGTTACTGTTAACCTCGATGTCCTTAACTACTTTCTCTTTCAATTTTTTTCCCTAAGACTTTGCATACTACTGAGGTCAAACTAACAGACCTGTAGTTATCCGGGTCACTTTTTTTCCCTTCCATTTCTTAAAAATAGGAACTATGTTAGCAATTCTCCAGTCATGCAATACAGTCCCTGAGTTTACAGATTCATTTAAAATCTTTGCTAATAGGTTTGCAATTTCATGTGCCAGTTCCTTTAATATTAATGGATGGAGATTATCCAGCTGCCCATCCCAAATTAGTCACATGAAGCTGTTTGAGTTTGGCTTCTAAGTCGGATATGGTAATTTCTACCTCCATATCCTCATTGCCATTAGTCACCCTACTACTATCCCCAAGCTCATCATTAGCTTCATTAAAACAGAGGCAAAGTATTTGTTTTGATGTTTGGTCATGCCTAGATTATCCTTAATCTCCAGTCCATCTTCTGTGCTCAGCGGTCCCACTTCTTTGTTTTCTTCCTATTTATATGGCAATAGAACCTTGTACTACTGGTTTTAAATCCCTTTGCAAGGTCCAACTTTACTTGGCTTTTGGCCTTCCTTATTTTATTTCTAATGTTCTGATCCCCAACAGGTACTTTCCTTGCTGATCCCCTTTCCCCTTCCCCACAACCCCCCGCCCATCTTCCACTTCTTGTAGACTTTCTGCTTTCTCTTAATCACGTGTCTGAGATGCTTACTCATCCAGTTTGGTCTTCAACTCTTGCATATGAATTTTTTCCTTTCCTTGGGACACAGGCTTCAGATAGTTCCTGCAACTTTGACTCGAAGTAATTTCAAGGCTTCTCCACCTTTGTATCCATGAGTTCTTCAGTCCAGTCCACCTCCCCAACTAATTCCTTCATAGTCACAGATTTTTTTTGTTTATCTTTCCGTTTAGTTTGAACTGAACTAGCTTGTGGTCACTCAAAACAAGATTGTCCGCTACAACCAGTTCGTCTATGAGGTCTTCACTACTCACCAATACCAAATCTAAGATGGCATCCTCTCTTGTTGGTTCAATAATTCTTTGGTGAAAGAAGCCATCAGCTATCTCATCCAGGAAAATCTGGACCTTACTATTACTACTAGCACTTGTCCACCAGTCTATATCTGGGAAGTTAAAGTCTCCCATGGTCACACACTTCCCAGTAGTATTTACTCAATTAAAGGCTTTAATGAAGTCTCTATGCATGTCCAAATGAGATCCTGGTAGTTTGTAGCACACCCCAAGCACTATCCGAGGGGAAGCTCTAGTGTAGTAGTTTTATGGGATAAGAAGAGGATGCAAAGGAATGCAGAACCCATGGGGAACTGCCTGGGAGCTGGGATACTACTGAGCCCTCTGTCTGAGCAGCCTGGGCTTCCTCTCATACTGTGATGCTGTGACCAGCTGCAACCCCCTGGCAGGTTTTGCACTTACACAGCTCTACCCAGTGAGGGACCACACCCAGCTTAGTTCAACGAATGCTTTCTTGCCGCTCATGAACCAACAACAGAGAAGCTCCAGCTGGTTCCTCAACCCAGGACCCCAGAATCTACATCAAAAAGCCTGACCAGTAGAGATCATTATCCAGTCTGCCCTTCCCTCAAAGTGGAAGGAACGTGCACCAGCTTCTGTTACTGAGCAGTTTGTCTAAGCTCCACTTGAAATCCACTGGTTAAGATAAAACATTAAACAAGTTTATTAATTACAGGAAAATTGATTTTAAGGGATTGTAAGTGGCAAAAGTAAAAGAGATTAAAAGTAGCTACCAAATGAAATAAACAGGAAATTGCAGTCTAAGCTCTACACACTTCTAATATTCGAATTAGCCTTGTTAGCTGGTAGAAGCAGTTTCTTAAACACAGGCTGGACAGCCTGACCTGCTGAGGGCTCCACTTCAGACCTTTCCTTTTATCTTCCAGATGATCCTTCAGGAGAATAGGGGAGAGAGAGAAGGCCCACTATGATGTCACGCCCCTTATTTTGTAGTTCGGTCCAGCTTGCTAGAATATTCCATACATGTGTTGGGGGGGAGTGTAGTGTTCCCCATTGATCAGCCATTATCACATTGTGTTCGTGCTTTCTTGGTGAAGACTTGGATTCCCCTTGATGAGCGATTAGACCATCTGGCTTCTTCATTGTTTTACCTAAAAAGCTGTATTGCGTGGTTCCCACCTCACAACATGTCTAGTCACATCTACAACAATATTTTGTATCTTCCCATACTGTGACAGCAGACACAATCCAACAGGATATTAATGTTTGGCAGATCAAGACTTTTGGAATCCTACCAAAGTGTCCTTGTACAGAACGTCTCAAAGTCACAGGATATCGTAGACTATGGAGTTTCTGCCGTGTTATTCTCAGACACAGAGTGTCACAGAGGGACAATATGGAGAAGATCTGTGGGCCAGGCCTTGGCCTAGAGGGCTCTTTACGCTTTGCCCACCAAAGCTCCCAGGGATCCTGTCTGTCAGCCGAACAAGGGGGACTTAGAAGCACTGCACTAGTTGGCATTCTTGCAGAGAGGAAGGGAAATGCATCGTGTGGGAAGCATTGTATTAGTGAGGTGGCAGATGAGATGGTTTATTTTATTTTGCTTTCTGAGAGTACTTTCATAATAGGCCGACTCCCAAGAACATAGACGCCCTAAGTACATAATGGAGCAGTGGGTGTTAGAAGAAAAATGGCGCCCGGGTTACTGAATTGACCTGATCACTTTTCCAGCTGGAGGGAAGAGTACTGGCTATTGCAATATGCCAATGACAGATAGATGGGCAAGCAAGGCAGGAACACAGTGCACCAGAAATCCTCAGTGCTCCATGTGCCAGCCTTCCCATACTATAGGCAACAGTGACAGAATATAATCACATTGCCTTGCAGGACAGCGAGAGAAGTCAGTGCATGACAGGTTGATAAGAGGATGGGTGACTTTATTTTCCAGGACTATCAGCCCCACTCTAAAAATAATGAAGGTGTGGGTAGGGTTTGAATTTTGGTTCCACGGCTCGAGTCTGTTTCTATGTAATGCAACTGATTCATCTGTTCCTAGCACAGCAGTCATTTATAATATTCAGATGCAAAAGAAACAGCATTAAAACATCACTAAGGGGTTTCTACTCTGTCTTTCAATCAATACTTTGTCCTCCTGCTATGTCCAGGTAGTACGATCCTTGAATGAAAAATGGTGCATAAAAGCAGAGCATCATTATTGCAGGACACATTAGCTTAGGTACCAACACTGCTTTGATCCATTCCCCAGGAGAGGCTAACAAACAGGGGCTGGTAAGTAAAAGATCCCTTTGCCTTATTGAAAGAACAAACCTGTCAAACATATAAACTTTGTCTGCTTTAGAACCGCCCACTCCAGCTCTGTTCCTGCATTGCTTCTGCTTTCCCCAAAGCATCGGTAACAAAGGATACACCTGTCCCAACACAGAGTTGCAAGGATTCCCTTGCCACCCACAGTGCACAGCCCTGCCTAGGTTTGTTGCATGCATGGACATAAGCATTGAAGTGGATTCATTGATGCGCTGACATTTATTCACTAGAGAACTGGGGTGAAATCTTGCCTAAGTCACATAAATGTAATGTAGCCCAATGGTTTTGACATCCTCCCTGGTCCCCATAAGAAAAGCATCTCACATAATGCTTCTATTGCTTAGCGCTTATATGTCATTATCATCTTTGGAGGGTCTTAAATCACACAAAGTTCTCTCATCTTCATAGCATCTGAGTGCCTCCCTGTCATTAATGGAGCGTGTTGCTTAACACACTTGTGAGTTATTATTCACCTTTATTCCAGGCTCGGGGTAGGCTAAATGACATGCCCAAGGCTGCATAGAAAGTCTGTAGCTAAGCTGGGAATTGAATGCTAGTCTCCTGAGTTTCAGGACAGTGTGCCATCCATCCTATTTAGCTTGTACATGCCAGCCATTAACCATAGCATAGCCTGGTATGATCAGCAATCTCTGGGGACAAACCAAATGGGCATTGCGGGACACTGCTGCAGGTCAGGAGGGCTGCTAGCTAAGTTGTGCTGGAGTGGGAAATTGGAGGCAACAGAATGCACTAGCAGGGCCAGGAATCTAGGTCAGAACTGAAGTGAGCTGTGTGGGAGTGCAGGACTGGAGTAACAGAGATCAGAATCGAGAGACTAATTCATACGCAATAATTTAATCAACCAATGTTGTCGCCTCTTTCTGTGGCAGCAAGACGCCTGTGAGCACATCACAATGTTCTTAGGTGTATCTGTTGTTTGAAATTAGTCAGGGCTAGGTTGGCTAATTCCATTGACATGATATTTGACAGTCAATATCTGAGATGCTCCTTGTCTTGCGAGATGTGACTGGCCACATAAAGCGAGTGATGTTCTTGTTCTTGGATTAGATGTGCAGCTTTTATCGGGATTGAGGCCACCCCCACTGAAATCAAAAGGAATTTCCCCATTGGCTTCAAAGGGCATCGCATCAGGGCCAGGATCAGATTTCTGACACAAGTATTTGCTGAAGCTTTGGTGTAGGAAGTGAAAAGGCAGCGTCACTAGCAAGTTTTGACCTGAGGTGTTTACGTAATGAAAAAAAGGGGTGGGGATCAGGGGGATAAATGAGGGACATTCATATTTCAATCGGTGCGTATGCGAATGGGCATTCCTTTCGTGTTCTTCATTCAGTCCTAGCATGGAGGATGCTACTTGTGAGTAAGGCACATTGGCAGAGCAGTATGGGTTCCTAAGACTTGAACAGTGAGAGAGTACAGGAGGCTGCAAGCCGTGAGTGAGATACATCAGCAAAGATATATGTGGGGAGGCCAGCGCAGCAATAGCGAGAGGCGCTGCAGGCTAGGCTAGGAGGCATCAGCAGACCTGTGTGGGGAGCCCAGGACTGGGATAGTGTAGGGGATTAGGGCTGATGTGCATTGACGCAGCTATTTAGAGGAGGCATTCACAGTGCTTGCCTCCAGCCAGACTAATGAGCTCTCCCTTTTACAAACTCCTACTTTAAAAAAAAAAAAAGGAAAAATGACACCTCCCAAGCTCTTTCAGCTGGCCAGTGTCCAGGGGGGTTCTGCCAGCTCTTTGGGACACGTTGAGCTGGTCAGACAATTTTTGTTGAAACATTTTTTTGACAAAAAATGCTGGTTTTATTGAAATGGAAACTTTTAGGGAAAAAACCCCACTGATTTTGATTAAAATTGGTTTTAAAACTATTAAATGAAGCTGTAGCAAGGAGTTGTGGCCTGGCCCAGAGGATGGCCCTGGGAACTGTGGAGCACAGAACTTGGAGGTAGAGGGGCGGGGCCAAACAGGAACGACAAGTATAAAAGGCAGCCTCTGCTGCTTAGTTGAGGAGGAGATACAAGTTTTTAAAAGTCAAAACAGAAGAAGCCTGTTTTTGATTTTATCCAAATAAACTATTTTGATTGACCTGAAGTTAAATTTTTTTCAGAATTTCATTTAGCAGGAAATTTAAATTTTTTACTGTGCTGGCTTTTGTTCTGTTTCAGAATGACAAAACATTTAAACATCATGGAATTCCCCTTGAAATGGGAAATCTTGCTCCTGCCAAGCTCATATATTGCCAGCTACCTTTACACCAAGTTTAGAAATTGTCTATAGTCTGTGTGCGTGTATGCATGCGCCATTCTTTTGCTCCAACAAATTGCAGAGTGAAACAGTCTAGCCAGATTAGGTCAGTGCCTATTGGTGGAAACAGGATTTAACAAGCCTGTCCCCTGTTTGCTGACTCATTCTTTATTACAGCTGATCACAAAATGGTTTTCTTTTTTGTGGACAATTTCAACTGTGCGTTGAATAAGCAAAAGCTGGCAATTTTCCCCCAAAAACAAAAAATGAAAATGTTTTAAGTGAAAACTGCCAAAAAAATTGAAAATATTTAGCAGAAGTCTGAAAAAAAATCAGTTTTCTGGTCTGTAGTTTTCCAACAATAATTAAACGTTTTGGGGGAATGCAGATACCTTCTGTGAATGATTCCTTTTTGTCAAAAATCCAATTTTCCACTGAAAAAACATTGATGGAAAATATCCGCCCAGCCCTGCTCTCCATAAACACTGAGCATGATCTCAGATTTGGCTAAGGTTCAGGGCTGATGGGACGAGGGCAGTTTGTATCTTTTCCATTCCAGCATACGCCCATGCTTGCAACAAGAGATGACTCCTAGCCCTCCAGCATCCAAGCACTCCAGAATGCAGGGCCAGGCTTCTGAATTGGAATTCCAGTGTCCCTTTCATTCAAGGGCTTGATCTTTAGAATGGGATGAATCAAAACCTCTCATTGAAAATCCTTCAAAGCTTAGGTGTTTAAATCCAGACCTTGTCTTTGCAGAGTTCAGCACTGGGATCCCTTCCTGTGATATATCCCTTTCTGAGGGCAGTGGAAAGAAATAACTATCCAAGAACAATAAAAAAACTGCTGGCATAGGGTTGGATTCTTAACTGGTGTAAATTGGCATAGCTCCGCTGAAGTCAATCTCTCACACTGCAGCCAAAAGAGCTGAGTGCGGAGAAACTGAGAATCCGGCCCATTATCCTTGGTGCAGCCCAGATCAGCTGGAGCAGCCTGTGTAAAGATTCTCCTCATCCTCCCCTGGGCCTGGACGGCCTCCCCTCCCCCCGCAGCTCTCTGCTTTCCTCTCCCCGGGAGGAGAGCGCTGCTGTGTGAATTCCCCGCTTCCTCAGGAGGGGTAATTGTAGCAGCACGTACAGCATATGGCCAAGCAGGGATACCTGCTGGTGCACCAGCTGTGAGCTGGGTGCTGGGGATCACGAGCACATTAAAAGGCTTCATCTCCCTGTCTGTCTCTCTAGCTGTTGCTCACTCTCCGCTGAGGCAGTTATTCAAATGACAGCTCTTAAAGAGGCCAGGCAGTAGCTGTCTGGATGCCTGGGGGGAGAAATAGCCCAGGCTTGCAGGCTAAGCTGCTCTTCTTAAACTCTCTTCCCCCCTGCTGACATGCCTCATTTTTTGTCTCCTCTCCCTTTCTTTGCCTCTTTCTTTCCACCCTCGCCTGCCCCACACTTTATCCCCTCTTCCCACTGCTCTGCCGTCTGCCTCCCCGGCCTTTCTTCTCTCTGTGGGTTTTACAGGCCTGGCCAGTCCCTTTGCTTTGGGCCAGGTGCACACTCCAGATGCTTTGATTTGATCATCACATTGGTGGCTTTGTAGAAGGGCTCCAGTATGAAGCTCTGGATCTGAACCTCCCCCCCATCAGAATAGCTACACAGTAAATACAAATACTTATCATGTGTCACAGGGGATTGTGTGTCAGACTCTGTGTGACATACATGTCTCACATAGGGACCCATGTGTCAAATACTTAATAAGGCAAATCCCACTTCCACCCTCTTTCCTCCCACATTTGTGAAACTACTGTCTTCATTTTAAGTGTTTTTCCCCTTTCCCCACAGACTGAGCCCAAAGATCAACCCTCCAAGCTGACGTGTCAGGAAGGGTGGCTGGTTTTATGCATTGCCCCAGATGTGGACTAGATCCATCTATAACATTTATGCTCCTGGGGCTGGTAATGTTTAATTGCTAGTGAATCCTCTCAATGGAAGTCAGAAGCCAGGGAGTTCTAGCATATACTCGTAACTTGTTTCATCTGGCTACATGTCTACAGAGATCCTAAATGCCTTGACATCATGGTGAAAGCCAAGAACTTCTTGCTAATCTAGAGGGAAAGACATGCAGCTCCTAGAAGTCGAGGAGTCCTCCAACTTTTGGATAGTGGGGGCCACAACAACATCTCCTATTCTTGATAACCCAACCCCAGCCTTCCTTCCTATTCACCAGAGACCCCCCCATGAAAGCCACTGCCTACATGAACATTAGTGTGATGTTTAGCATCTTCTCACATGGATTAGCAAGTGAAAACAAGGAGGAGGAGTCAATATCATTGACCAACCGGCTCTCTGGAAGTGTTCTGCAGACTCTGGCTCCAATTTGAGAAGCAACTATTGTAGAGGAGGGGCAAGAGTCCAGGCCATCATGCACAGAGAGTGCTTAGCTCGTATATGGTGCATGATCATTTCACTGATGTCACTGGTGGCTTCATAGCTGTGTATGCAATAGGGCTTTAGGGACCACTCAGAGTTTAGAACTTACGTGAATCAAGTTGATATACAGTACGGTTCATTTAACTAATGTATCTTCATATAAAGTAGATCTCTCTCACTCCCTCCATTCTTTTGGTCTTTCTAAACCTCTGTTGCTCCATAAGCTGAGGTCCTGGGGGAGTCAATGAAAGCAGAAAAACAGCAGTAATAACCCTTCTGTCATCCCCCAGGGGAGAGGGCTATTTGGGATGGCTCTTTCTTGTCTCTTAGTGTAGCCAAGGACACTTCATTTTAAGAGGCCAAGGAAATCGGGGAAAGGGAAAGAGAGTGTGACCACAGGCCGGGAGAGTAAATCACACACACAAAAGCCATGGGGAGTCCCTGGACAATCAGGGTAAATAGGCAGAGACTCTGTAATCTCCAGTTTGCTCAAAGGAGAATTTGTTGGCTGCATACAAGATAGCTAGGAAGAAAGGGGGATGTTACTTCATGAGGGGGGTGGCTGCTAACCCAGACTGGATTAAATAGAGCCTTTTGCATGGTGACCCAGTTCTGCCTTCCCAATCCAGAGAAATGGGTAACTCCCATTGACTAAAATGGGAGCTGGGCCTATATAACTGTCTCCAGAGGGTACTTCTACATGGCAGCTGGGAGTGATCCCCCAGCCTGCTGGGGTAGGGGTGGGGGGGTACTCGCACTAGCAGGGCTAATAGTTGTGTGGAGGCTGCAGGCTGGGCTCTTGGGCTAAAGGGTTGGGGGGGCTTAAGAGTCTACGTGCTATTTTTAGTGTGTGAGGCTAGCGTGAATCTGTCCTCCCGGGCTGTGAGACGCACACCCAATGGCAATGTAGACATCCCCATAGACATTCACGAGTGCTCAGGCCCAAGGCAAGCCTGGCCAGAACTTCATTAATGACCTGGAAGATGGGATAGATTGCACGTTGAGTAAATTCGTGGATGACACCAAGCTGGGGGGGAATGGTAGACATGCTGGAGGGCAGGGATAGGATTCAGGGAGACCTAGACAAATTGGAGCATTGCACCAAAAGAAATCTAATGAGGTTCAACAAGGACAAGTGCAAAGTCCTGCATTTAGGATGGAAAAATCCCATGTACTGCTACAGGCTGGGGGGCAAATCGGCTAAGTAGCAGCACTGTAGGAAAGGACCTAGGGGTTATGGTAGACAGGAAGCTAGACGTGAGTCAACAGTGTGCCCTTGTTGCCAAAGAGGCCAATGGTATATTGGACTGTATCAGTAGGAGCATTGCCAGCAGATTGAGGGATGTGATAATTCCCCTCTATTCGACACTGGTCAGGCCGCATCTGGAATACTGTGTCCAGTTTTGGGCTCCCCACTACAGAAAGGATGTGGACAAATTAGAAAGAGTCCAACGGAGGGCAACAAAAATGATTAAGGGGCTGGGGCACATATCTTATAAGGAGAGACTGAAGGAACAGGGTTTATTTAGTCTGCAGAAGAGAAGACTGAGGAGGAGTTAATAGCAACCTTCAGCTACCTGAAGGGTTGCTCCAAAGAGGAGGGAGCTAGGTTATTCTCAGTGGTGACAGAGGACAGAACAAGGAGCAATGGTTTCAAGTTGCAGCTGAGGAGGTCGAGATTGGATATTAGGAAAAACTTTCTCACTAAGAGAGTGTTGAAGCACTGGAATGGGTTACCTAGGGAGATGGTGGAATCCCCATCCTTGGAAACTTTTAAGGCCCAATTAGCCAAAGCCCTGGCTGGGATGATTTAGTGGGAGTGGTCCTGCTTTTAGCAGGGGGTTGGACTAGATGACCTCATGAGGTCCCGTCCAGCCCTACTATTCTATGATCTATGCACAGTCTAATTGTGGACTGGACCGTCCCCTTCCAAAACTGGATGTTATGACTTGGTCCATTTGGCCCTGACTTCTGGGAGCGGGGAGGGAGCAATGTTCGCTCTGGAGAATTCCAGCAACTGTTGTCAAGCGCTCCATTGCCTGAACGTATAGCTCTGAATCAAAGCTGGTGGGCTCAAGCATCCCCCAAGCCTGGGGAAGTTTGAATTCAGGTCTCAACTCTTCTGTCAGGCCCTTTGTTCTGAAACAGTCCTATCTGAATCTCCATATCTAGGCACTCCACAAACTCTGGAAATGCTGCAGACTGAGCCCATCACTACTGCATACAATGAGCCATCTGGGATCCAGAGGAGTTTCCTGGGCCGGGCATCCCTCCCTTACAGGAGAGAAAGATGCTCTGTCCCTGGCTCTCAAAATGAGTGTCCTAGGGCAAACATATGCCCATCCCAGACACGGCTGGAGGAAGGCTGCATTAATGAGGTGCCTGTTAAACATGTTGCCAGGGCCAACAGAGTTGTCCTCTATTTATATTTGTCCTGTGCCATGACAGCCTCGGCTTCTTCATGTCCTGCCCTGCCTCATCACCATTGTCATGAAGTCCTGGCTTGGAGACCCAAATATCATGACCAGAGAAATCACTAAGTGATCAGGGATCTGTGAGTCCTGAGTTGTGAGTTTTATTCCTGGCACTGACAGTATGCGTGACCTTAGACCAGTGGTTTTCAAACTTTTTTCCATGGGACCCAGTTGAAAAAAAATCATTTATGCCCGTGACCCAACAATTACATATTTGAGCAATGCATTCTGGTCTTTCAGCGGCAGCAGCAGGGAGCCGAGACCCAGTACCTGACCATTGCCTTAGATGAGTAACTTGGCCACTCTGTGCCTCAATTTCCCCATGTGAGAAGGTGTAATATTTGTAAAGTGCTTCCAGAGCTTTGGTAGAAGTACAGTAGAGATAATTCTGCTAGCTCTGGTCATGTTTAATACACACTTCTAAAATCAGTCTTTCCTTTATACTGTGGTAGCGCCAAGAAGCCCATTGTGCTAGGCAACTGTGCACTCATGTGGCTAAAAATGGCTTCAGCCCCAAAGAACTTATCCTCAAAGTAGTAAAAATTCCCCAGGTAGAGTGCCACTATTTCACTGTGGGTAACCTCACCCTCCAGGATGTCACATGTCTGTAAGTTTTTACAAACGGCTATTTGCACTGGAAAAAAAAAAAAGAGAGTGAAAATTTGAATTTTGGCCCCTCTTGTTTTTCCAGGCAGGCCTATTTTAGCTCATGGACTGATTCACTTTCACTGGGAGACGGGCCTGTGGGTAAATAAAACTATTCATAAAACCTTTCAATGAAAATGCCGGCTTGCAGGAATATTTTGCATCTCCCATGATATGGAAACAACCCCTACATACAACATCATCTCCTTTGCATCATGGTTGTCCAAATAAATGTAGATCTATTACTTCTCCTGGAACAGGGATCAGAAACCTAGGGAAAATCATAGAATCTTAGGGTTGGAAGGAACCTCATGAGGTCATCTAGTCCAACCCCCTGCTAAAAGCTGGACCATTCCCACTAAATCATCCCAGCCAGGGTATTGCCTAACCAGGCCTTAAATATCTCCAAAGACGGAGATTCCACCACCTCTCTAGGTAACCCATTCCAGAGCTTCACCCCCCTCCTAGTGAGAAAGTTTTTCCTAATATCCAACCTTGACCACCCCACCTGCAACTTGAAACCATTGCTCCTTGTTCTGTCCTCTGTTACTACTGAGAGCAGCCTAGCTCCCTCCTCTTTGGAGCACCCCTTCAAGTAGTTGAAGGTTGCTAACAAATCCCCCCTCAGTCTTCTCTTCTGCAGACTAAATAAGCCTAGTTTCTTCAGTCTTTCCTCATACTTCATGTGCCCTAGCCCCCTAATCATTTTCGTTGCCCTCCGCTGGACTCTTTCTAACTAGTCCACGTCTTTTCTGGGGGGGGGGGCCCAAAACTGGACACAGTATTCCAGATGCGGCCTAACCATTGCTGAATAGAGGGGAATAAACACATCCCTTGATCTGCTGGCAATGCTTCTACTGATGCAGCCCAATATGACATTGATCTTTTTGGCAATAAGAGCACATTGTTGACTCACATCCATCTTCCCATCCACCATAATCACCAGGTCCTTTTCAACAGTGCTGCTACTTAGCTGATTGTTCCCCAGCCTGTAGCAGTACATGGGATTTTTCTGTCCTAAGTGCAGGACTTTGCACTTGTCCTTGTTGAACCTCATGAAATTTCTTTTGGTGCAATGCTCCAATTTGTTTAGGTCTCCCTTAATCCTATCCTTGCCATGTCTACCATTCCCCCCAGCTTGGTGTCTTCCGCGAACTTACTGAGCATGCAATCGATCCCATCATCCAGATCATTAATGAAGATGTTGAACAGAACCGGCCCCAGGACTGATCCCTGGGGCAGTCCACTCATTATTGGTTGCCAACTAGACATCATGCCATTGATTTCTACCCACTGAGTCTGATGATCTAGCCAGTTTTCTATCCACTTTATGGTCCACTCGTTCAACTCATACTTCCTTAACTTGCCAACGAGAATGTTTTGGGAAACTGTATCAAAAGCCTTGCTAAAGTTGAGGTATATCGTGTTGATGGCTCTTCCCGCATCCACAAATCTAGTCATCTCATCATAGAAGGCAATCAGGTTGGTTGGGCACGATTTGCCCTTGGTGAATCCATGCTGACTGTTTCTGATCACTCTATTTTCCTCCAAGTTTTTCAGGATGAATTCTTTGAGGACCTGCTTCATGATTTTTCCAGGGATTGAGGTGAGGTTGACTGGTCTGTAGTTCCCCAGATCCTCCTTTTTTCCTTTCTTGAAGGTAGGTACTATATTTACCTTTTTTCAGTCCTCCGGGACCTCCCTTGAAGGAAGGGATCCTCCCTTGAAGTCTGGAGTCAGGAAATGATGCTTGGACAGGGATCGGCAACCCAAGAGCTAAAAAGACCCATTTTAAAAAATTCCTTCAATAACCAAGTGTTTTGAGAGCCACAATGCATGTATCCTCCTGGTGGGGGTTAGGGAGAACTGCGCCAGGGCACCTGCCACGGGGTACCCTGGTGACAGAGGGGAGCCTGGAGCCTTGTGTGGGCTACCCGCAAAGTCCCCCAATGACGAAGGGGAACCCAGTGCCCAGAGCTGCAAGAGGGCAGCCAAAGAGCTGCATGCGGCTCTCGAGCCACAGGTTATAGACTCCTGTGCTAGGGGAAAGCTTGCTCATATTTCTGTCTTGCTGGATCATTCCATTCAAATCCCAAAGATGTTCTAAATGAAATATCCCACCAATTGCAGACAGTTCTGTATTGGCTGTGTCTTGAGTGAAAATAATAGAGCAAGAGAGAAGAAGGGGTTGGTGGTATTTTCTGTCTCTGACTTGGCTGAGGACCTGGGATGGGGGGCACAAAAGGGGTGCCTTTTAATCACATGTGCTATGTTGCTTTAGAAAAATCAAACCATCTGCCTTATGAGAGGAGACTTAAAGAGCTTGGCTTGTTTAGCCTAACCAAAAGAAGGTTGAGGGAAGATATGATTGCTCTCTATAAATACATCAGAGGGATGCATACCAGGGAGCGTGAGAAATTATTTGAGTACAGTGCCAATGTGGACACCAGAATAAATGGATACAAACTGTCCATCAGGAAATTTAGGTTTGAAATTAGACACAGGTTTCTAACTAACAGAGGAGTTAAGTTCTGGAATAGCCTTCCAAGGGGAGCTGTGGGGGCAAAAAACCTAGCTAGCTTCAAAACTGAGCTTGATAAATTTATGGAGAGGGTGGTATGATGGGATGGCCTAGTTTGGAAAATGACAGATTTTTGGATTAGTGGTGGTGGATATGGCAGTGACCTGATAAGGGAGGGTAGATGGGGTGGGTTCTGAGTTATTACAGAGAATTCTTTCTTGGGTGTCTTAGCTGGTAAGACTTGCCCACATGCTTAGGGTTTAACTGATCATCATATTTGGAGATGGGAGGGAATTTCCCCCCAGGACAAACTGACAAGGGATCTGGGGTTTTTTTGCCTTCCTTTGTAGCATGGGGCACAGCTCACTTACTAGTGGATTCTCTGTACTTTCAAGTTTTTAAATCATGATTTGAGGACTTTAATAACTCAGTCATAGATTAAAGGTTTATTACAGGAGTGAGTGGGTGAGGTTTTGTGGCTTGCATTGTGCAGGAGGTCAGACTAAATGATCATACTGGTCCCTTCTGACCTTGGAGTCTATGGCTATGTCTACACTTGAAAAGTTAAGTTGACCTTATTAAGTTGACTTAACAAAAGTCAACTTACCTTTTCAAGTGTAGACATAGCCCTTTTTCGACTTTATTAAGTCGACTTAACACTTTAAGTCGACTTACTAAGGTGGATTTAGGTGCTAATCCCCATCCACACTGGCTTAAGTTGACCTAGTAAGGTCGATTTAAGCATTAAGTCGACCTAAATTGAGGTGTTATTAAGTTGACTTAACTTTTCCTTAAGTCGACTTAAGGAAATGCTTAAGTCGACTTAAGGAAAGCCCAGTGTGGATGCAGAGTAGTTTAGGTCGACTTAAGCTTCCTTAAATCAACCTAAATTGTAAGTGTAGACGCACCCTATGAGTCTATCTGGGCCCCTAGGGGAGCAAAACCACCCTCACCCCAAAAATATCAGTAGGGGTACAGAGGCTTTGACACTCTGGACAATCTTTTAGCATCTTTTTCTTCTGGGCGGCTTGTTAACTCCAAGAATTTGATGTCAATGGACATTGAAACAGACTCAAACAGCCTGGGAAGCATTTCCTCTCCTCCTCCATTTTGGCGAATGGGGGTAATGGCTGAAATACCTCCTGCTGTCTTTGCCATGGAAGAGGTTGGCTTCCCCAATTTGAGAAACTGCTGGAAAGCAACACAAATCTATGTCCCAGTTCCAGATGTGCCCCTGATGTGGGTGGAACATCTGCTCACTGACCTGGTTCAGGTTAGGACCCAATCTCTAAGCCGTCTAATGCACAAATAGTCCCAGGTGTTATTTTTGGCCACCAGAGGGTGCCCATATTGTTCCATAAATGGACAAAGTTTGGTGAAAACATGACTGTCAGTTGGCTACAAATTGCAAGCTATCCGCCTCCTTCAGGTCACTGTTAGCTTAGGGCAAGCTTTGTGTTCACAAGAAATATTAAGGGAATCGGACATCATTTTCCTGGGTGTTTTGTGTCTTCACAGCAAAAAAGAAGCCCCTGAGTTCTCCATTCACAGGGAACTGAGAAAAAAGTTTTGTTTAGTGGGTGATCTCCAACTGACTGGCTCAGTCCCAAAACTAGGTAAGTGATGCTTCCCTGTTGTATGTGAACTGGCAATTTTGCCTGACCCCTCTCCATGCAGATCAGATTGGAAAACTGTCTGACGAAGTGAGATTTTTTCCCACAAAAGCTCATGCGATAAATAAATCTGTTAGTCTTTAAAAGTGCCACAGGACTCTGTTTGTATTCCAGCCTGGGTCCCTCCACACAGACCTCATGTCCCTCCTGGTGACCCCAACCCAGCTCCACTGACCACTCTCCCACTCATTCCATCTGCCAGGCTCCGATCCTGCACTCTGACCCTATCCATGGTGCCTTTCCTGCTCTTGCTGGTTTGAGGTGTGCTGGGTGCTAGTAGCCAATCCATGCTGTCCATCCAAGACACAGTACAGAGATCCACTGCATCCCCAGCAACAGGCCAAAGTGCTGAGCTCCTGCCACATCCACTGAAATGGGGTAGCAAGTGCCGTAGACCTTTCAGACGAGGTCCTCAGGGCCACATTCATGGTTGTCCCATAGCTACTTTGTGCCACCATACCCAGCACAATTTGACCACCAAGCAGCCCCATGTTCTCCTGGGAAATAGTGCCAGGAAGAAGGGCCCTTCCCACCATGCACAGGTCTGGGACTGACAACTCAGTGCTCCACACCAGCAAGAGCCCCCAGAACAAGGGGATTTGGGGGCTGTTCAGGAGGGCTAGCAAGGGAAGGGGGGTTGGCTTGAATATTAACATATCACAGCTATTCCCTGGGCACAGCAAGAACCCAGATGCTGTACCAGTCCTCAGCAGTCCTAGGATCAGGGGACCCTGCCTCTGCCCCCTGGCTAGGCTTTGCTCTAATCCAGCGAGTTATTCCACACAAGGTAAAGTTCTAATGTTTGCTGGTATCAGGGTGACTCTCCACATTCCCCACAGGGTCTGGCCCTGCACCACAGGCATTACCCTGAGTGTTTATGTCAGCATTTCCCTTGACAGACAGCCTTCCCCGGCTACATTCCCAAACCAGCCTCAGCTCCTAAGTGACAGAACCCTTCCTGGGGCTCTGCAAAGCCTCACAGCTCCCCTGAACCCGCTCTCTGGTTCTAGGTGTTATTGGATGCTGCACACCAGAGCTCATTGCAAATTAGCTGAGGTTATCATTTTTTTCTGGTAGAAAATTGTGTTAGTCAGAAACTATCACCAGCAGTGCCAGCTTTCCTCCAAAACTTCCTCCCCGCTTTTATTTTTTGTTGTTGCAAACCAACCAACCAACCAACCTCCCCCCCCCAAACCAAACCAAACTAAACCAAAAACTGGGGAAAATTTACCAGAACTTGAAATTTTGCTGAAAACTGATTTTTTTCTCATTTTCAACTCTTTTTTATAAAAACCCCAAAATGTCAATGAAAATGAATTAATAAAATCATCAGAATTTGCTGCAAGAACATCTTCTCCTTCCCTCCCCACCATTCCCAGCTAGGCTTGTTGGTGGGGGAACCTCTACACTGTGATCAGAGGGAGCTGGTCTGCTCTGGAAGGGATCTTGAGAGGTCATTTAGTCTGTTGCCCTGGGCTGAGGCAGGACCAAGAAAATCTAGACCAGCCCTGACAGGTGTTTGTCCAATCTGCTCTTACCAACTGCCTGGGACAGGGATCCCTTGGCTTCTCTTGATGCCTATTCCAGACACTAACTACCCTGACAGTTAGATTTTCCTAATATCTAACCTAAGTTTTCCTCGCTGCAAATTAAGCCCATGGCTGTATCCTGCCTTCAGAGGACTTTGAGAACAATTGATCCCTTTCCCTTTTACCATCTGGTGACCTATCTGAAGATGTTATCAGGTCCCCTGAAGGAATGTAGTTAGCTCCTTTGGGTATCAGACCAACACAGCCAGTCCTGTTTGGGCTGAACAAGACCGCCCCTCTCCCCGCCCCTCCTGGCCAGACCCAAGGTGATCACTGGGGTGGCTAGGGTGAAGGCCATGATGCTGTGGCTTCACTGCTCCAGATCCAAATTACTGAGATTCAAACTAGCTCTGGTCTGTCTACATGTGCTGCAGTCAAACCCTGCGAATGCTGTGTAGACTTGCCCTGCCAGGCAGTGCGTGGCGCTCCACCCGCATGTTTCTAGCATGGACTCAGGGGGTTTAGGCCATTATTAGCTTTTGGATCGGAACTTCCCCAAGGTTCCGGGTTATCTGGACACAGAGTTGGACCCATCTCTAAAGGGTTAGGGATCTAGACCTTGGAAACCCTCAAAGAGAGGGAGCAGGGTTCTGTGGTTAGGGTACTGGCCTAGAACCTGGAAGACCCAGATTCACTGTCCTGCTCTGTCTTGGACTTCCTGTGTGACTTTGGTCAAGCCATTTACTCTCTGCGCCTCAGTTCCCCATCTGTAACATGGGGATAATGATGCTGTCCTACCTTCCAGCACTGTTGTGAGGATAAATACATTGAAAGATTGTGAAGCGCTTTGAGATCTACTGATGAAAAGTGCTATATAAGAAATAGGAATTCTTATTTTGTTTTATTCATTATTATGATTATTCAAGACTCTGGGAGAGAATTTCCACCTCCCACCGTGAAGAGCTTGCAGTGCGTGAAGCGGTATTGACAAAATTCTTAGAAATGCCTCTGAATTTAGCCCAGCGGATTAACTAATCATCTTAACTGGCCACTGTAAATTTCCTTGCCATATCCACATTTTACAGCTGTGAGGGAAAAGGATGGAGAGAAACAATCTTTTTTATTAAAATGAAGGGGGCATCATTTGTACCAATTACTCTCAAACTGAGATAAAGGAAGCCGTCATCTCAGCGTTTACGGTTTTTCTCTTTTTACGTTTGTTGTGGTGTTGTTTTTTTTTTTAACACGCTGCAGATGGTGGAATATCACACAAGTGCCCTGTCAAGAGGTATATTCAATAAACACTTGACACCCAAGCACAGGATACATGGCCCATGGCAAACATTAATTATTCAACTGGAAATCAAGATAATTTTGCTTCTTACTCAGAAATCCAAGACTTCTTTCTTTCCCTATTTTTCCTTGCCCTTTTTCTTTTCATTCACTCCCTGTTTTCTTTTTTCTTTCTTTGGAATTAATACATTAATTGGATCAATTGACAGTAAAAGCTTCACCAAATAATTTGGAATGAACCACAAGAGCGTGTGTATTTTTCAAAAGGGTGGGGGAGAGAGGAAACTGTTTCCAGTGGTTTTGTGAACTCTGGACGCTTGTTTAAATCCTGGCTGGGATAGTATCCTCAGAGGACCACTTGTAGATCTCTCTCGATTCCACAAGCTTTGAATTTGGGGTGCAGATCCAACTTCTCCACTTAGGAAAAACTCCTGTCAAAGCAAACTGTACTTTTGTCTGAGGGAGTCAGGAGGTCTGGCTTGGGCCCTTGGGGCTCCTTGCTGCTGAGTTTGGGCCCAGTGAAATCACATAAACACGAGCTAGAAGACTAGACCTTTAGTCTTGAACTATCAGCTCATAAGTCTTGTGCTGGTGATGGGAACAAGAGAGACAGGTCAGGCCGGGAGTGCATTGATGGAGTGAAAGGCTGGAGACTGTAATGGCCTGGGATGTTGCAGGGCTGTGTCGGCTGAGCTGGGCAGAGATCCTAGCTCTATAGTAGTTGGGGAGGGGTGCCACGGCCTTGGCCTAGCATCTATTTGGAAGTGTGGCCTAGAAGCCTTAGGCCTAGACTAGGAAGGCAGAGTGGGAGTCAGGTGCACTGGGAAAGGAATGAGATTTTTCTGGTGCTGGAATATTAAAGAAGGGAAGAGAAACGTCTCTTGCCTCCTTGTCTTGTCCGCCACCTCTTTTCCCTTTCCCCACCTCTTCCCCATATTATACTAAATCCTCTGTAGCCCCTCTGCTGTCCAGTACCCGAGTACATTGCCAGAGGTAGCACATCCCTTCATGGGATGGCAGGAGGCACAACAGTCTGGTGCTGACTGAGCAAAGCTCTGCTCAGGGAGAGAAGAGCCCATGTGCTTTGCCCTGGTAGGAGGCAGTTGTGAATACCAATCTGTGGCATTAATGTACCCATGGGACGCTGGAGTTTCCATGGGAGTCCCACAAGGTCCCAAGGCAAATCCAGGACATTTTTCAGCTTCTCACTCATCTGCTCCTTTCAGAGATCTGGGATGCTGCAGCTCTGTTGTTTCCCCGGCTGACCCACTTCTGCTGGGTGGCTACTTCATAAAGTATCAGTTTTGCAGATGCTCAGGGCAGGGCAGCAGAAGCTGGTCGCTCAAACAGGAATTGATTAGACCTGCAAGGAAAAGCTCCTGGAATCCCATTTGAAGGTGAATGCTGGAACTGGTGGAAGGTACCAGATTGCCAGCTGTGAGGCATTCCTTTTCTATCCACAGAGCCAGTACTCCATGACAGAAACAGTGCTCTTCCCTGCCATGGGGTCTCTCCAGTGCATGGGATGGGGATTCAATCTCCATAAACTACTCAATCAATGACCTGTCTGCCAAGAGAGTCTATCAAGGCCAGCAGTAGAGGGGAGACCTGCCTACTAGGAAGTGGACTGAGACTATCCAGTCACTTTTTGCACAAAAGCCCCTGAACAGTTAACAAACAAACAAAAACACTTTTGCTCACTTTTGACTCACTCTGGATTTGTGCCAGTGGCTTGGATCTAAAAGGATCGCAGCCTTCAGGAAGAGCCATCCAGACATCCAAAGTAACTACTAAAACAGGTTGGAGGAGTGACTCCCCCAGGGCAGGAGATGAGGGTTAGGAAGGGAGAATGAAGTGTCAAGAGTATTGCATAGGTACCTAGGATGATTTAGAAGCCACCTGACTGGGGTACGGTCACAGGAATGGCAAATGCAAAGGGAAGGGTCCCTGTTTTCTTACTGCTTGTGTTACAGGAACTCCTAGTCCATTCCTTGACTCTGGTGGGAGATGGGACAGAGAAGAAGTTTGCAATAACTCTACTCAGTCCCTTTAATTTGGTCAGTTCTGTTAATTATTTTATGATTCTCCTGCCTCCTCTCCCTCTGCAAACATCCCTTGGATGGGAGAGGAGAGTGAGATCCATTTTCTACAACATCATCTCTTTCCTTTCTTCCTCTTCCTTTCCTCTAAGTCTTATTTTTAGTGCCGGAGTTTCCCTTCTCCTGTTGAATGGCCATTTACAGCACACAGTGGTTACTTGTGAGGTTGGGACTGGCTGTCAGCCAATCAGAGTTGTGCAGCTGGGATCTAATAGCCCAGGCGCCAGCCATTAAGGAGGAAGGAGAATATAGGTCATCTGTGACATCATCTCTCGGAAAGGTGGTGGTGGTGGGGGGGGGGGGAATAGGAGGGGGAAGCAATTGTTTAAATTTGGAGAGGAGATAACTGGAAATTTGGGCCATCAGGAGAATAGTGGGCACTGAGGAAGACTATGGGATATTAATAGATATACTTTCTGTAAAAGAGATGAAGTGAAGGTGCAGTTTGCAGAGAGTGAGAGAGAGCAAAAATTGCAGGGTGACTGAAACAAGGCAAGTTCATATGATGGAGATGTCTGTTACATTCTGGAAGAGGCCCAGAATGATGGCGAGATTCCTCAGGACAATAATGTGAGCATGTTAGGACAAACATTCCAGGGAACATTTCCAGGCAAAGAAAGAAAGAAAGACCCATTTCACCAGATCCATATTCTGGGAGCAAAATAATCTTTCTGTATCTAGGTGTCCTCTTCAAAACGTCCTTTGGGTGGGTCACTTTTCTCCTACCCTTCATTGCTCTAGATGGCATTCCATGGATTGGCTTTTTCACCTGCCTGTGAAAGTCAACCCTTGCCCCTCCATGCCATAACTTACAAGTGGGCCATTGCCTTCCGGTTGTGGTGGCACCACTCAGTCTGAGGGAAAGTCACAGGGAAGGTGGACCAGGAGAAATGTGACTTCTTCACCCATGATTGAGCTCACTTGGCTCCCACCCTGCAAGGGTGGGCTCCAATAAGCAGGGCACCTCCATGCTGATATAACAGCCTTCATCTTCATCAGAGTTGTGATGTCAGGATGTTACCATGGTCATCTGCTGAACCAAATCACCCAACAACCTAGATGTCAGCTGGTCCAGGTTGTTTCATTGCCTTGCTCAGCCCAGATCCCCATCTCACTCTTTGCTTCTGCCAAGGCTTTACCAGGCCAGTGAATGTGGCTCCCAGTGCCAAACAATCTGTTCTGGTCATTTCCACAATCAAGAGGGATCGGTTTCTCCCCAGTGCTGGAAACGAGGAAGGCCAGCAGAGAAGTGATGAGGGGAGAATGGTTGGCCTGCTGAAATATATGCAGTGGTTTAATATGTATGAGAAGAAGAGCGAGAAGGAGAAGGCATCTTCCCCTTGTTAAATATTAACCACCCAAGACCTGGTTACATGATATCTCCTGCCCTCCAGGAATTCCTAGGCAGTATAAGTGTTACTCATGGAGGGTGTTTAGAGTTGCAGAAAAATTCCCAGCATGCAGAAACCAGCCAACCCCCAAAAGTTCATATGCTGAAGACAACTCAGATAGAACATCTTTATTAGAAGGTCCCAACCCCAGAGATGTCTGAGGTCAAGGGGTGCTGTCCACTGGACTACTCCATTGGCAGACTTGAACCTGCACCCAAAGGCCTCTTGTCTCTGCCTGAGCTCAAGGGATGTGCTCCCAGTACAAACATCTAAGCAGAGTTAATCCTTTGTCTGCCCAAATGAACTCACGCTGTTGGGGCGAGGCAGCTCTCAGCTTGCCTAAGTCAGGAGTGATGCTGCTGGTAGATGGCTGTTGCTGTGAGTCCCTGGAGCTGGGTCTAATGGGGCAGAGCTCATTAAGACATGTCCAACTTCCTCTGTTTCCCTCCTGCTTTCACTAGTGAAATGAAACAGTCACATTTCCTGAACTTTCCTCTCTGAATTATGCCAATGGGGGCAGTAGTTGGAAACCATGTGCTGAGAGGGCTCCAAACAGCAGAATTCACCTACCCCACCAGCCCCGTTCTTGGGGTGCACTGGCCAATCCTTTACCTCTTGGTGCCAGGGGAAACCATGTCACGTGCAATTAGAACCATTGGCTCTTCTATTAGCAGGTAGAAGAGCCATGGGAAGGAGGGAGTGACCTAACACTACAGTTTCTATATTCCCCTGGGTGACCCGAGCCCAAGTCTACTGCGAAAAATGAAAATGATGCATCTGAGTATCCTATGGACAGGTTGGACCCTGTGCCTCTTCATCAAGCCTGGGCTACATTCTGGAACCCTTATAAATGTCCTCCAGAGGCTGGCATGTGGGTTTCAACCAAACTGCTTTCAGTAAAGTTGCATGGGGGTGGTAGAGGTGATTCTGAACCAGCTCTGCAGTTCCTATCTGCGGGGCTGGGCAGCGGCCCCAGGGCTGCTCTAAGTTATGACCATCTGCCCCTAGCCTGAGTGTCAGCTGTAGCTCAGCGGATATAGGGAATGTCTTGGACACATTCCTTGCATCACATGCTGGGGAACGGGATGTCCCAGAAAGCCACTGGTGCTGTGCCCCTTTTACACGAGGGGAATCCTGAAGGTACTTGGTCAGCTGGCTTCTGGCTGCTTCACACTGCTGGACCAGCCTTAGAGAAAGGAAGTGGTTCAAGCACAAGACTGAGCAGGTCGTTTTTCAATTTCCAGCTCTTTCGCAGACTCCCTGTGTGATCTGGGATAAGCCACTGTGCCCAGTTCTCCATCTGTAAAATGGGTGTAGTAATCTTCCTTTCCCCTACCCTTGGTTTCGCTTGTCCATCTCTGTAAGTTCTACAGGGCTGGGGCTAGCTTTCACAGCACCTAGCAACACAGAGCCCCGAGTTCAGCGAGGCCTCCAGTAGGTAGCACAAGTGATGAGGGTAGCTAGATGCCTCTAGATTGTGGGTGTTTCTTGCCAGGTTTCTAATGTATACACCGTGTGACATCTCCAGTCGGTCATTGCCTCCTGGGCTCATGGTGGAGAGGGCCTGATGAAGGCAGGTCACATATCCCAAGTGTGTGCTATTGTCACTGCAAAGGGTGATAAACAAGGCAGCAGTCTAGCCTAACAAGGGAGCTTTTCCACTCGCTGCGGCCCATCCCTCCACTCTTGGATTACCCCCTCCAGGATCCCCATTCAGAAAGCTCAGCTCCCGTTACAGATGTGACATTTGAAGGGCTAGTGCACGGCAGCCTTTGATCTTTTTATTGGAGTGCTTCGTCTCAGTCTCAGAACAAAGGGGTAACAGGGAGAGCTGATCCAGGCTGCACAAGGGGATACCTGTCTCAACAGCTGCAGTTCAGTCCATAGTCACTGACCCACCTCCCCCCTTTAACCCCACAATCCCAACCCCCAGCAGATGACAGCACAGGCCAGTAAAGAGACAAGCTTTCAGAACAAGGAGATAGCATTTTTCTACCCAATGATAATTGCCCTTCTTCCTTCCTTATCAGCATTCTACAGGGAGAGCTGAAAAACTATGTGCCAAACCGTATAGCCCTTAAACCTGCATTTAGACAAACCATGTATGGCGATGGATAAATGTACAACAGTTTTACAAGGTCCAGAGAGGTAGCCGTGTTAGTCGATTTCAGCCAAACAAGCAAGATGTTTGAGGACCTGGAATGGCTAACTCATTAAAAGTGCCACAAGACTCTGTTGTCTCATTACCAAAGGTAATTCACATTCTCACCTCCTCACCTATGGTTCCACACTGTTTGAATCAAAACAACTTGCTTGGTTTGTTGAAAAAGTCGGAACTGATCTAGTGACTTACCCTCCTCTGTATGGGTGTGTCTACACTTAAGTCGACTTAAGGAGGCTTAAGTCGACTTAATTTACTCCGCAGCTACACTGGGTTTTCCTTAATTCAACTTAAGCTGCTCCTTAAATCAAATTAAGGAAACGTTAGTTTGAATTAATAACACCTCATTTTAATTTGAAATAGCACTTAAATCAACTTTATTAAGTCGACTTAAGCCAGTGGAGATGCGGAGTAGTGCCTAGGTGGACCTTTTAAAGTCGACTTAAAATGTTAAGTCGACTTAATAAGGTCGAAAAGGGGCCACATCTACACTTGAAAAGTTAAGTCCACTTCTGTTAATAAGGTCCACTTGAAGTCGACTTTATAAAGTCGACTTAACTTTTCAAGTGTAGACATAGCCTATATATATAGACACCTGCATGTTGCAGTTTCCATTTCATGCCTCTGGTGAAGTGGGATTATACCCATGAAAGCTCTTGTGATAAATAAATTTGTTAGTCTGTAAAAGTGCCACAGGACTATTGTTAGTTTTACAAGGGTTTGCATCACTGGTTTTGTATGCAAGTGACATGGTAACAAACCGGGGCCTTTTTTGGATGGAGACCTGGAACTTTGTGGCCTGCACCTTTACCAAAACTCAAAGCTGGCTGGAATCTTTCATGTTATTACACTGGGCTGTCCTGCAGTTACAGATAAGAGTGTTTAGTGCTGGATCCTGATTTCCCTAATATACACCCAAATTACATGCTGACTCCAGAAATGAAGGCTGATCGACAGGGAAGCCATGGAAGTGGATCACTCAAAGAAATCTGCAGTGTCATGACCTATTGAGCTGTTGGGTGTCTTCTTGGGAAAACTAAAAAAAGATGATGAGAATCAAGCTGTGACTTTCCTGAACTATTAGATTTTCCAGTTCTTTTCTCTTTGGACTCTTATGGAACCAGTTCTCAGTCAGGCAAATGTGTAGCTTAATTGGTGCAGAAGTGAAAAGAACCCACATATTTCATTTTTTCCTCTTGGTTTCCCCCATGACACATTTGTTTTCTATGTATTGTGCCTTTATATTTCTAAGATTTCCACCTCCATTCTGAGACAGATGCTTTTTTGTTTACAGAATTGCTGCAGTGTTTTGTAGAGGCCACACCCTGGTGGGTGGGGTTTTCCTACAGAATCCCCTTCCCTGTCTCCCATCTCAGTCTGCAAGGTTGGACTTGGGGCAGGGTAGCCTGGCACTATCAGTTTGACATCGTTCTCTAATGTATCAAATAACAAAACAGCAACTCTAGATGCAACTCACTGTCTGAGCCTTTAAACAAAGCAGGGAAAAAACCCTTCAAATGCAAGCATTTAGTTGCAGTGCCTGGGCCTTGGTTCTCCCTTAGGAGCTCCTCCTCTGTCCTGGTCTCAGCCAGTTCTGAGCAAAAAATGGCAGGACTTCTTAAGAGGCCTGCTGATTCTTAATTGGTCAGTATTTCCTCCTGGCCCTTCTAGTCCAGTGGAGGACTATCTTGTTGGATGTCTGCTCTGACTAGATTTTCCTAGGGTGAGGAGTGTCACAGTGCCAATGCCTCCCACAAGGAGCAGAGATGGCTGGATAGACCCCACCACTAACACACACGCTGTGGTCTCTCCTGGAGACTTTACGTTCGTTCTTTCTTGTTAATATTTTCCTTAATATAAAACTAAAACATCTGACAACATATTAGAAAAAACTCTCGCTAGGAGGGTGGTAAAGCATTGGAATGGGTTACCGAGGGAGGTGGTGGAATCTCCGTCTTTGGAGATATTTAAGGTCCGGTTGGACAAAACCCTGGCTGGGATGATTTAATGGGAGTGGTCCTGCTTTTAGCAGTGGGTTGGACTAGATGACCTCATGAGGTCCCTTCCAGCCCTATGATTCTATGAGGTTGCTCCTGGTTACGGACTCATGATGACACCCACTGATCCGCTCCAATGTGAAGTGGATGAAAGCCAATATCAGAGCTTTGAATCTTCTCAGAGCGTCGCACCGAATGGGGAAATGACCCCTAGTGGCAGGGGATAAAACCCTGACCCCTTTAACATCAAGGACAGTGTTTCTATTGATTTCAGTGGGGCCAGAATTCCACCTTGGGAGCTTGGTTCAAATGTTTTTTCTCTGCTGACTCTCTTAGAGGAAGCATGGTTTGATGACACATGTCTGGGAGTCAGGAAACACAGGTTCTGTGGCTAGTTACATTAAACAAAGCTCTGGTCTACACTGCAGGTGTTTTTTGGCAACAGTCAAAGGGAGATATGAAAGCTGCTTAAAATAACTTGCGTTATCTCCCTTCGAATTTCAACCGCCTACTTCTGGCGGTGTCTTTAGTGCACTGTGTCGACAGGAAATGGCCTCCTGTCAACTCAGCGCTACTCCACTTGAGGCTGTGGTCTTCAGGACTTGACTTCCCGATCGATCTGACGGCAGCAAATTTGCCTCCATATGTGCAGACCTTCCCGTAGGCAACTTCCTTAATTACTCTCTGCTTGCCAGTTCTGGGGATGCTAATTTTCACCTACCTCTTTGTAAAGCCCAGTGAGCTCTTGGGGTGAAAGATACTGTCTTAGTGCTCGCCGTGGATGAATTTTATAGGTATGGAAGGAGGAGCTGGTAACAATGGCTAGAGCTAGAAAGACCATGGCCAGGTGCTTGCAGGCTGCCTACAATGCTCTATTAATTGACCATCTTCCTGACTTGGTAGCAGTCTGGCACCTGCCGGTGCCTGGGAGCGAAGCCCACATTTATGCTCCCACGGGCACCCCACATCACCCCACTCCTTACAGCCTCCTCTGTCCCAGCACCCCCTGCAGACCGGCGCCCGCTCTCCCTTTCCCCCCCCTCCCCATCACTACAACACTGCCTGGTAGTACTGCCTGCATTTCTAATCCTTGCCTCCCACATGGAGCCCTGCAAATCCGCGGATATCTGCATCCGCGGATACAACGCAGATATCTGCAGACCATTTCTTGCAGATGCAGATCAGATACGGATCCACGTATTTGTATCAGTGCAGGGCTCTACTCCTACACACCTGTGCCAATGCACACCATTCTGATCAGCTGGGCCACTGTTATCCCGTTATCAAAAACACCGTGCCTCCTTGTAAAGATATACACACACTCCTTCAACAGCAGTTCCCCTTCCACTGTTCCCAGACAGAGGCTCTTTTGGGGAGGGAGAGAGAACATGGGTTTCTAATGGAAACATTGAGACCAGGGACTAGACCATATTTTCCAATGGGAAGCACTTTCCCGTAGAAATCAGGCATGCCCTAGCTTTCCAAAAGTGGGCTCCAACAAGCCCTTTTGCAAGCCACTCAGGTTTGAAATGAGAATTCCTAGTGCGAGTTACACAATAGGAAGGTCTCAGGTACGCTCTGGCTGCATGAGCAAATACATTCGATCCACTGAAAGGGTTGCATGAGCATACCAGACGAGGCTTCCTCACTTTGCACAGGCAGCCCATCAAATATTTAACAGGCCGCCATAGGCAATTACATTAGAGGAGATAGTTAAACACCCCCTACCCTAGGGCACCCCCCCACGCAATGTAAATCAAACAAATTGGACTCTTTTCACAATTGACACACACGATTTTACTTACTGTAAATAATTTAGTATTAAAAAGTAGAGAGACACTTTGCCCCATCTGTATTTTCTTTTCTCTGGCTCTCTCCTTCTCCACTGAGTCAGAGCAGGGCAGGCTCCAGGTTCCTAATGCAGTAGATGGAGAGGGGGAATTTTGCTGCCTGGATGAGCTGTTAAAAGATTCCCATTTTCTAATGGGAGAAACTACACTTAAGAAACTTACAAAGTTGCCCATTTAAAACCAAGTAAGACGTTCCCTGCCAGCTAACACCGAGGGATGAAAAAGTTCCTCTCTCTGAAAGAGTCTCATGTATATTGCTAGTTGGCATATCTCACGGATTTCAGCCTTTTGCTTGGAAGAATGGTTGCACCCTTTAATTGAAAGCTATCTTTCATGATTGGGTGCAGTGGAGTTTTAATAAGGATTTTTACAAGCTGGCTTAAATCACTTGTCTACATAGATATGCTTGTCTCTTGGGTTAAATCCCTGTGTTAAATTGCACAGCAAGAAGTCAGACTGGCAGAAAGTGACCTTGGCATCCCAGGAAGCTGGTTCTAGTCTCTTCCCTGTGCCCTTCCAAAACCGATTCTGTTGCCAAGACACTGCTTTAAATTGCCTCTTGATGGATTTTAGCCAGGCTATGAATGAAGCAGTCCAGAAAACTTGGGCCTACTTCTGTGCTGGTGTAACTCCATTGCTTGCTAACTCCACTCCTAGCAGGCCCACTTCTCATCTCACACTGAGGTAACTCCATTGACTTTGATGGAGGTGCTCCTTATTTAAAAGGGTGTAAGTGAGAGCAGAATCAGGCCATAGAGCTTAGTGCAGTATTTTTGACACATGTACGGCCTTGGTTGATTATCACCACCTCCTTTCCGGCACTCGGTGCTGGCCATTTAAACCACCCTTCTGCTCCCTGTATCCCAGGCGGTGCCAAGGGCCATGAATGAGTCATGGAATGAAAGAATGAAGTGCACAGGTGCCTCTAGCCCCATAAGTCAAGCCCCTATGCCAGGAACTGACAGAAGGCCAGCTAGACCCATTCTGCCAGTTCAGAGAGTCATTTCTCCCTCTTTTAAGACCTCTTTACCCCTCTGGAGTGAGAGAGGAGGAGGCCCTAGACTTTATGGAACCCCAATTTCAAAGTCTGACTGAGCTGACTCAATCCTTCTTCCTTCAGGGGGAGAGAAAATGAATCTCAGGCCCGACACTTCGCCTGGGTACTTCCACCGAGATTTGGACGGCAGAGGTCATGTCTGCTCCGTGTTGCCAGGTGCTGTTGGTGGCCAGCAGGTGCAATTAGAATCCAAAGCCCTCATTTAAGCCAATAGGTTGCTGCACACTCTCTTCCGGGTGCAAGAGAAGCCTCAAGCCACGTTATGTAATAAAAACAGCTGGTGGCTTGGGGGTGGCATCGTCATGGTTACCTGAGGTCCCAAACCACAGGGCATGTCAGAACTAAGCCATGTGAAATGAGGGGTTTCCCTCATCGCAGACACAGGGGCTAAGATAGTGATTGAACATGGTGTCTGCTGGAAGCAGAGCAAGCCGGCATTCGGTCTTGTGAGTGGAACTCTGAGAAGAAGCTGAGAGATGGGACTCGTTAGGCACAGAGCTCACTGGAGTGACAGACCTGGGGATTTCTAAGCAAGGAAACTTTCTGTTCCTGTTTGTTTCTGGGATGTTCAGGGAAACAGGACTCTGTGTGCTTGAGTTGCACTAAACAGGATTGTATCACAAACAGGTCTGACTCGTGATCAACTTCTCTTCTCAGTGGAAACAACCTTGCATGACTGAATGTGAGTTAGTGCCAAATCCCATGGCACAAAGCATGCCCATAGGAGTTTACCGCAGTGTTCTTTTCCAAAGTTTCCCTTCCTTTGATGTTGTGCTACGTGCAAATGATTTGCCTGGAAATTGGGCTCCATCCCAGAAGTGACTGCATTTTAGAGATGCCAGATCCTAAAGTCCTTTATGCAGTTTTTATTCAGTCCTAACACTAGCAGGACTCAGGGGACCTGATTACCCTCTCCCTTGCACTTGCCTTTATAGCAGCGTAACTCCTTTTGCCAGACTTACTCCTAACCTGATTCATACTTGAAAGGAGAGTCTTGCCTATTGCATTCAATGAGCAAACAGTGAGTAACACTGGTGTAACTCTAAAGGAGTGCAACTAGGGCCAATGGAGTTATCCCAGTATAAACTAAAAGGAGAATGGAACCTGGATAAAGATCTGAAGAGTTGCATCATTTCTTTGCAAAGCATTTTGGATTGTTCAGGGTGAAAGGTGCTATGTGAGTGGAACAAAAAAATAGAAAAGTGCCACAGGACTCCTTGTTTGTTTTGCTGAACTAGACTGACCTGGCTCCCCCTTTGGGAATAATTGTTGTTACACTGGTGCGCATTGTTTGGCCTGATAGCATCAGCCTAGTTTTAAGATGTCCAGCTTCAGAAGATTCTGCCAAGCCCCTAGCAAGCCACTGGTCTTGGGGCATTGCATCTGTAATACACCTTCTGTCCTGGCTGAGTGTAACTAAATCCCATTGCTTCTTTTAAATACCCATCACTGCATCATAGTCCATCTCTTGCATCATGGTACAGTGCATCGCGTCTGAGCCCAGCCCGAACATGGCAGGAGCACAAGGCAATGGAGCAGTTTAAGAGCCTGAAAATCAATAGCACAACTTCCACTCTCTTCAGTGGGAGTGGGAATGGGCACTAACAAAGGCTGTGCTTGTTTGAAAGCAGAACGTGCGGAATTGAGGTGGGACAGGAAATAAGGCAATAACATACAAGCCTGCTGATTACAGTAACTAATATAATTCTTTGGTTAGAGTGGGTTTATGCTCCTTTGAATTATGGGAGTCGTTCAAAACAGCAAGAACATCCCAGAAAGTCAGGTCTCCTGTCCATCCTCTACCTTCATCCCCAAGCCATCAGGTTCAAAGGGCTTTCCCTCCCTAGCTGGAAAGCCATTGACATCAATAGATTTTATACTTAGGGCAATCTGGGGTTTGGCTTGTGGTTAAGTGCTTGATCCAAACATCTACTAAAGATCTACCACAGAGGATCACATATATATGCAGATCTCAGCAGTTCATCTCCGCTGTGTGTAACTGTTCATTCCTTCCAAGTATGAACGAAGAGTCTAGCAGTGCCTGGGGAATGATGGGTATTCTCTGCCAGTGGAAGGCTCTGCCCAACAGTGGCCAGGGAATGCTGGGAAGGTCTCCCTGCCCAACAGAGCCCGTGGAAAGCCAGGTATCTGTTCCCTACCAGTATAAATTTCCACACAGAAGAATTTCCTCACCCAGTGCCACCTGGAATTTCAATAACATTAGCTCTTTGCCAGCCGTTGTCCCTCCTAGACCTACCAAGTGACTCTTGACTTGGGACAGTCCCCACAGCAGTTTTGTGTGGATGTTATTGCTGACATCAGCAGAGTCTTGCATGCGGCGGGTGTTCACTAGCATTGCTGGGAGATCACACTGTTGACTCAGAATCCAGACACAATAGGGGCACCCCACTTTTCACCCAGGGACAGATTAGATCACTCCAGCACTGGAGATATGTGTCTATCACTGAAGCGGACACCAGCAATGTCCTAGCCAGGGATCCTCTGTGCAGAACTACGTGACATAATGCAAAGATAGGGTGATAAAGACCTCCCAGGTAGGGATAGTACCTTTCCACCTCGGTGAACCATGCTGAGCCTTGATATCCAGGGAAAGACAGGTTGTGTTTCCATGACTTCTCTCCCCAACACGGTGAGAGAACTTGATGGTAACCCATCTTGGAGATCTGATTACCAGGGTAGGGGTGGGTCTCCCAAGAGGAAGTGCCATCCATGCAGGGTTCAGACGTGCTTCCTTTCATCATTGGCTGGTGATGAGGGTGCTCTTATTAGTATCTGCAGATCAACAGTGGGACATGGCATCGACATTAAAACAAAACCCAGTCACTATTTTTGGGACCCATGAAAACAATGGGTATTTATTCATGTGTCCAGCCTGCTGGCTCTGTGTCAGTAGTTACATGTAATAAACAGAATCCCCAGACTTGGGCAAGTTCTTGGTTTGGGTCAGATCCTGCAGTCCCATTTGTGTAGTGGAAGGGCAAGCCTTTATTAACATCTTTCTATTACTACTAACACTCTGACAGATGGTGCCAGCACGCACATGGCATCAAATCACAGGAAAAGAGGTGTGTAGATTTGAGTGCTACCAGACTCGCTGGATGTAAGGAGTGTGACTATGGGCATGTGTTTGTGGCGATGCATGTATGTGTATATGTCTGTGCATTTGTGGGCATATTTGTGTGTGTGGTTATATATGTGTCTTTGCATGTACATCTCTGTGTGTCTTTGTGTGCATGGGTTTGTTTATACGTGTTTTTGTGCACGCGTTTGTGTGTGTATATGCTTGTGTGTATGTTCATTTGTGTATGTGATAGAGAGAAAGAGGAGAAAGAGATTAATCAGTGTTTTCCAAACATGGAAGGAGAACAGTTAGGGAAAGAAGATATATTTTCATCCTGCCTAACAAGTCACGCCCTGTGCTCCCCAGGCACCAGAGGCTGGGACCTCTTCAGAGGAAATACGCTGCCCTTTCAGAGATGCTGGCTCTCCCATGGTTCTGATACCATCCCTACCCTAGCCGACACTCTGATCTGTGTGATGGGGGTGCTTTTCCCCAGTAACCTAGGCTCATGCAATATAGTTCAGGTTTGGGTCTGCACTTGAACGTCCCCAACGTTTGGGCAGGGTTTTTGTTTAGCCCATTACAACTATGGTGACTGGCTGTAATGTGAGATTCTTCAAAGATGAGGAGATCCAGGGATTGGGATCAGGGCTAGCTCCACAGCTTGCCTGGGGATAGAACTGCAGATGCAGAAAACAAGGACAGAGAGGGGCAGCTGGAGAGAAAGAGGGACTATTTGGCAGGACTCCCACAAAAAACAAACTTCCAAGAGCCTGTTGCAGATGAGAGACTTAACGATGTTACAAACTACTAGCCGAGAAAGTGCACCAGTCTGTGAGAACTCCTCCCTGCAGTCATTCCACAGGAGTCTCCAGTGTAAAGGAAGCATAAAACAAACATTTCTGGCAATGTCTTTCCTTTGCCCATCATCCAATGCTGCGGTCTCTCCAAGAGCAGTGGTGCTAATTCCACAACGATTCAGACAGCTGCCCTGATGGATAACCGAGTAGGGAAAGAGTGGATTACCATTCCCACACGCCATAGCCCTCTGTGAGCAGTTAGCATGGAGTAGCCTTGATGGCAGGGAACAACAGTGGTCCCAAATGTTTTTTTTTTACAAATGTATAATGCTCACGGAAAGATGATTGGGTTCTGCAACTTGTTTTGTGCTGACAACACTCTAGGTCTGAATCTAATATTGTCAGTAGGGAATTTTAGTTAGAGCAGCCCCTAAGCTCAGTCGGGATACCCAAGCCAGGCAGGCATCAATCAGATGCACGTGGAGGAGCAAGAATCCTTCCCAAGGTTGCAGAATGGATTTGGAGCCCCTGCTCGGATCTGGGATCACCTAAGCAACCCTTTTTGTGCCCCTTCCTACTGTGGGATCTCCAAAGATGTTGACCTGCCCCACCCTTGCCTGCCTACTGCTTTTTGCTGCCACAAGTATGTGCCGTAATGCTCCGTGGGTCCCACATCCTGCCTTCTCACTCAGCACTGCAGCACACAGCCACTTCTTCTGCAAATGTCCTTCCACAGCTCCGGGGTTTAATTTGCCCTGAGATGAATTTATACATGTCAGTGATGTGCTATGTAGGCGTAGTTTAGCAACTAGCCACGCTCTTCTTTCACAGACCACAGTCCAATGGCTTGAAAACAGATCATAAGATAAAGCCCCTGGGTGGACCCAACTTTCAAGGTTTGTCTCTAGCCCTGGAACCTGGCTGTGGACTTGCCCGGACTTTGCAGGTGTTCAGACCCTTGCCTGGCTTTGGTGGCATCTCAGCCAGTTAGGTTGTGTTTTGGTTTTTCTTTTGATCTCCCCTCGCTGGCTGCCTCCTCCTTCTCCTCTCTTGTCCCCTCTTCAGTGTGTAAAACTTCCAGTTTCCCAGCTTTCGTGGTTTGTGTGCAGCCAGATCTGCCACTGTCTTCTGTGACCCTAGAAGATCTCAGGTGGCAAGCTGGGTCAGGAGTGAGAAGGGGGCCGTCCAAGGAACACTTAGATACTGTAGGAATCCAGCAGGGGGGATTTCCTATTCTGACACAAAGAAAGAGTCCTGTGGCACTTTTAGAGACTAACAAATTTATTTCTCACATGAGCTTTTGTGGGAGAAAATCCCACTTTGTCAGATGCTTGAAGATGGGGAATTTATAGCCGATTCAAGCTTTGTGGCCACTGAGTTGGTAAATGGCCAGCAGGAGCCAGTAATACTAAGATCTTGTCTGCATGAAAGCATGTAGGTGTTGTGATATCTGTGACATGCTATGTGTGTTGCACCCTTGCACCTGAGCGAAGCTAACCATTTTTATCCACCGTCCTCTCATGCTGCACCATGAGTGCCACAGTACACAGCAAGTTCTAGGAAAGCACCTGCTGCAGTGCACTTAGCCCTTTCCCATGCAATCTCTCAGCACACCTGCTCACCCCTGACAGCTTTGACAGCTCACTAAAGCATCTCTGCTGCCTGTCAAAGGACTGCACGCAGGCCTGACAGCGTCTAATGGGCTGGGCTTGGGTTTGCAAATTCCAGCAGTTCAGAATGCACGTAAGAGCATTCTCTCCATGCAGAATTTAGCTGAATGGATAGAGTACAGAAAAGCAAAGGAGCCAAAGACAGGGAGATTTCAGTGAAACACAGACGATAACTAACTAGCTCCCTCCACAATCATGCTGAGTCGTCTCACACTGCACTAAGTCTTGCAGACGAACAGGGTACAAACAAATATCCCGCATTAAAGAGTGCCAAACATATTTATTAGGGGGATGAAAAAACATCACTGAAACATTTTTTTCCACAAAGAAAAGGCTTTTTCAGCAAAATGAAATTCTGCCATAGAAAAGCTGCCTGTTGGCTGGAATTGTCCAGATTTTTAACAGAAATTGAAAACAAAGATTTTTGTTCAAATGCTGGGTTTTGGTATTCAAAAAACCCTGAACTTTTTTTAACTGAAAATATTTTATAAAAAAATGATTTTCTCGCTCCAGTTTTTGAAAAATGAAAAAAAAAATTTTTGGTTTCTCGTTGAAAAAAATTCAAGAGACATTTTGGGGGTGGGAGGGAATGATTTAAAAACAATTTCCTCTGAAGAATAATGTTATTTTTTAAATGGAAACCATATAATTAAAATAATGAGAGCTTTTGTTAGTTATTCTATGACGACAAGCTTTTGAGAACCCACGTTTTTATTACAGCCACATTAAAAGAAGTCAAAATATGGTTAATAGAATAAATTTCCTTCAGTCGTGGGTCTGTGTTGAAACCCTGGTTTCAAACACCCAGAGACTTTGAGGAAGTTTGCATCCAGATTCAAATCAGTACTTTGAGAATAGCCTCAGCTTCATTTTGAAAACCCTTCATATTTCTTTTAAAAAGACAATGTGTTAGGCCCCAAAAACATAAAAGCAAAGCTTCTTACTTGAGTGAGTATTCCAGATGACTTCTTGTGAAGTCAGTGGACTAGTTTGTCCTATCAGGAGAAATATACAGAAGATAAACGCTCACAACCCCTTTACTGGTAAAAACTAACATTTCAATCAAACGAATGGCTGAATATACGGGAGACAGGCAGATAAGTGCAGTGGACAAGAGATAAAATAGAGCTGGTTAGTTATTAACATATTTATTAGGAAATTAGCTCCCTTTTTGGTGAAGGATTGTTTGTGAGCCGATCCTGCTTTTCTTCCCAGACGGGCTCTGTTTCTAAACATCTGCCGGCTTGTTTGGACAAAGGATGTTTCGAACTAGTCGCGGCTGGCGAACTTTTTCTGTTGATGGGCTCTCCTTGCTTCGCGTGTTGTCTGATTGGCCGCCAAATCGCATGCCCTGCGCCCTGATTGGCTGAGAAAGTTCTTCCACGGGAGGCCAAGGAAAACGTGTCCGGAGCGGAGCAGGGATCGCCCCCGGAGCCTGGCAGGGGCGGACCCGGATCCGCAGCGGGTCTGCGGTGGGTGCCTCTACTCTACAGCCTGCTCGTGTGCCTATGGGACCTCAGGGGCTCCCGCAGCGCCGGTTCCCTTGCAAATGAAGGCACCCGAGATCCGGGACTGGAACCTGGTTCTGCTCAGCGGGGCAGCCGGGTTGGGCTTCTTGTGCCCATTACCTGGATGCCGACCACTGAGTACTGCCCCCCAGCCAGGTGCCCCGCACCAGCGATCCGCTGCCACCTCCCGTCCCACAGCTGGGAAAGGGGGGCGAAGCTGCCAGTGAGATCACTGGCTCCAGCCCTGCTGGGGGGACCGGGCTGGGCGGGGCCTGCAGCCGGCTGCCCCAATCGGAGATGCTGGGCGGGCCGGGCCGGCCTATAATGCCATTGATGCTGGCGGTGATCCGGAGTCAGACAATAACAACCGGCCCGCGGAGCGGAGCGGCCCCGAACCCCCCGCCCATGCAGTAGCGCCCGGCGCCGCCGCGGCTCTCAGCTCCTCGCCACCATGATGTCCATGAACAGCAAGCAGCCGTTCGGCATGCACCCCATCCTGCACGAGCCCAAATACACCCACCTGCACACCAGCTCGGAGGCCATCCGCAGGGCCTGCCTGCCGGCCCCCCAGGTGAGCCAGCCGGGGGTCTGTCTGCGGGGTGCCGTCTGTCTTCTGGGTGGGGGGAGGCTTTGCTATGGGGACCCCGCTGGGGTGGGGCGGTGCAAGGCCATTGACAGCGGCTGGATCGTCTGTCCGTCCAGCCAGTGCCGGGTCGCTGCGCTTTGAATTAGCTTCTCGGTAGAATCTCCCCGGCGAGTGGATCGGGGCCCCTAGGGGCCCCAGAGCCTGTTCCCTGGGGAGGGCCGCGGGTTCGGTGCCGGAACTGGAGTCGGGTCTGCCGGGGGGTAGATAAGGCGAAAGGAAAGGGACAGGGGCTCCCTGGCTTTCCGTGTGTGTGTAGGGGGGGGGGGATTGGATTTATTAGGTTTTCCCACCCATCTCCTGGCCACAGAGGAGCCCGGCCTCCTTCCCTCGGATCCGGCGTGGACCCGGTCCAGGTGCGATGCCGGGCTCCTGCCTCTCCTGCTCCCATTTACACTGGCACCAACCCGCTGCTGGTGGCCAGCCTCGCCCCCGTGGCTGGCCCGACTCACCCCCTCCCGGCCTTTGTGTCTCCCCAGATCCAAGGCAACATCTTCGCCGGCTTCGACGAGACTTTGCTGCGCGGGGCGGAGGCGCTGGCCGCCGTGGATATCGTGTCCCAGAAGAGCCACCCCTTCAAACCCGATGCCACCTACCACACCATGAGCAGCGTGTCCTGCACGCCGACCTCCTCCTCCGTTCACCTGCACCACCTGAGCAGTCACCACCCGCACCACCACCACCCCCAGCCCTCGCAGGGCCTGGAAGGGGAACTCCTGGACCACCTTAACTCTGCCCTCCCCCTGGGGGGGGTCCCCGGGCCCGAGGTGGGCTCCACGCCCTCCCACATGCCCGCCCTCAGCCACATGGCCCACCACCCGCAGCACATGGGCATGGCCCACCCGCACGGCCTGGCCTCCCACGCCGTCATCTCGGGCCCCGAGACGGAGACGGACCCCCGGGAGCTGGAGTCCTTCGCGGAGCGGTTCAAGCAGAGGCGGATCAAGCTGGGGGTGACCCAGGCGGACGTGGGCTCCGCCTTGGCCAACCTCAAGATCCCCGGCGTGGGCTGCCTCAGCCAAAGCACCATCTGCCGCTTCGAGTCCCTCACCTTGTCCCACAACAACATGGTGGCCCTCAAGCCCATCTTGGAGGCTTGGCTGGAGGAGGCGGAGAGGGCGCAGCGGGAGAAGATGACCAAGCCCGAGATCTACAGCGGCGGGGACAAGAAGCGCAAGCGCACCTCCATCGCTGCCCCGGAGAAGAGGTCGCTGGAGGCGTACTTTGCTGTGCAGCCCCGGCCCTCCTCCGAGAAGATCGCGGCCATCGCCGAGAAGTTAGACTTGAAGAAGAACGTGGTGCGGGTCTGGTTTTGCAATCAGAGACAGAAGCAGAAACGGATGAAGTTTTCTGCCACCTACTGAGAGGGAGGGGCTGGGGGGCAGAGACCCAGACCCGCCAGGAGCTGTCATCCCCCCCAGCTGCCCAGGCAGGCGAAACAAACCAGACGTCCTGTGGTTTTTAAGGGGAAAAGCACCGACCACTGGTGTTTCTCTCTCCTCTCGCCCCCGCCGTTGTCCCTGTGAATCAAGGAACTGCGCACAGCAAAGACAGTTTTTTTAAAAAAACTAACAGATCCTCTGGGAGAAGGTTACAGACCCGTGCGAGGGTCCTGGCAGGAGAAAAAAAAAAAAAAGCCAGAGCTCGTATCTTTGAAATGACACCCCTAGCCCCCCCTTCCACTGACTACCAGAACACGTAAGAGGAGAATTCAGTGCAACTTGGGGGGGGGGAGTTTATTCTTCTCCGTTTCAAATACTCTTTTTTTATATTTATGATTGTAAATATGTCTTTGTGGCGGCACTCCACCCGGGTTGGAAGGGTCCGGTCTGTTGGGTTTCACCTCATCTCTGTCAAACTCTTTTCCTTTAAAAGCAACACTCACTTGAAAGGGCTTCCCACCCCCACCACACACTTGCATGGTTTACTTGGCTTTCTCCCCTCTAATCTAGCCGCAAATCCCTCGCATTTTTGCAATAACGGTTCTGTTTCTACCTCATCAGCTGAAAAACGAAAGGGGGGGGAAAAAAAAGATAAAAGGAAAAAATAGCACGTCCATAGATTAATGGTTTCTTTGGAAAATTGGGGTTTGTTTTGCTTTGGTTTTACTTGAAATAGTTGATGTCCATATAATTTCACTGTACAAATATACGCTTTGACAATCAAATAATGAAATCTCATATTTATGACGTTTCCACCTGAAATGGGTATAATAACGGTGTGTAAATGGACCCCTTGCTTCTCAGCATAAAAGCTCTTGGATTTGGCATCTAAGTTTCTTTTCTCTGCACAGTTCATTCGTTGCTGTGCGTTGTGTTTCTTTCCAGGATGCATTGACCCAGGGGAAAGTTTTATTTTTGAAAGGTCTAACGTATATGTAATTTAAAGAAAAACCACTATGGTCGTCAGAAGTTATTGGTAAATAACTTGTTACTTTGCAAATATTTAACTCTGCACTTTGAGACAAGATTTTTTTTTGCTTTGCATATTTAATAGAGACATTTTCCTTTGTTTCCTTTTTTAATTATTATTTAATTTTGTGGTGTGTGTGCTGAATGGAATTTTGTGTCTGTGTATGCTACAGAATTTCAAATAAACCATGCACGTTTTACCTCACTCATTCCCTGGCTTGTGGTACTTAATAGAGGGGAGAGGCAGAGAACAACATCCAAATTAAAAAAAATACCTCTTGTCAGCAACTCTATATCCTGGAGGACCAAACCACCCGTTCTCTTATGCTGCCTATTTTTGGCTAGCCGCAAGGTATCTTCTTTAGAAGGGAGTTGGGAAGGGGAGTAAGCCAACTACAGATGTTTCAAAATTGCCAGGAATACAGCCCCTTCTTTAATCAAAATTGTTCTCTGCTTGATTCGCCGTCCTTACAGCGGATTTCGAGCAATAGTGGAATTGCAGTCAGGAAATTTTTTGAATCGGTTTTGCTGGGGTGTTGACAGAAGACACCACAGCGTAAAGCTCTTTAAACCGAACAAATTAATTCAGGTGCCGTTAGCTAAACGAAATGTAATTGTACCACAAAAAAAATGTATATATCACCTGCCACTTACAACTTTTCTCTGCAGTATACAGTGCTTTTCGAGCCGGGGATTGCTGCTCGGCAGGAGAACAAGGCATTTCACCATTTAACAAAATCTTCCATATGCACAACTTATTAGACAAAGGGAAAAGGAACTTAGCGACCCGGCCCAGGAATTCTAGTCGACTCCAGTGTCTGTAAAATATGACTCCGAAATCAAAGAAATATTTCATTACAGGCATGTGGTTGTCAATAAAATGTTTTAACCTGAAGAGTATTACATTAAGTCAATTACAGGACAGCACCATCTCTCTCTCTCTCTCTCTCTCTCTCTCTCTCACACACACACACACACACACACACACACACACACACACACACACAC
>ML685882.1:3593698-3702105 GCA_007922175.1 Pelusios castaneus
CACACACACACACACACACACACACACACACACACACACACACACACTGAGGCCCAGATGTTTGCGAAGATTTGTTCTTTTCTTCCACGGCTCTCAGTGTTTTCCTCTGGATTTGCCCCTCGCATTAAAGACGGGAAGAGGGTAGAGAAAACTCCTAGCTAGCAGCACGGAAAGACCAAAAGATAACCAAAGAAGAGTAGCCCTTTACTGCCTGCCAATCTGCTTTCAGCAGCTTCCCCCAGACACCCCTCTCCCCTTGTGTGATGGTGCTGGCTCAGATGACCCAGGCCTTCAGCAAGCGAAAATGGAACCTTCCCACCAGCTGGGCTCCTCTCTTACCACTCTGTTGCACATGCCTTCTCTGTAATAGCGCCCCTGTCCTGGATCGCCCCAGCTCGGCTTGGTTCAGACGGCACCAGCCAGGAAGGCCCGCCTGGGATCTATCCGAAACCTGCCTGGATCTTAGCTGCGTGCTGTACCCCCTTCCTTCTTGGAAGGGCTTAGTGAGGGAAGAGGGATGGGGTATCTGCATCAAGAGTATCCTTTTAGGAGAACCTGCCAGGAGCCTGGCCGGGGGTTTCTAGTGCCCCCAGCCCCGCGGGGGAAGACTCCCGAGTGGCAGGAGGGGACAGATGGAAGGGGGCGCTGCTGACACGCACCGATCGGCAGGGCCTGGTCTTTCGGGGCTCCCGCCGGTGGGGTTTGTGTGCGTGCCCTTTGGGGCAGACGGCGGCCCAAGTATGCTTCATAATCCCCTCCCTCCCCCAGCCGCTGGCCCCTGTCCCCAATCCCAGGTCCAGGAGGCGGACACACAAGGAGAGTTTTCCAGCCCAAGCCGGACTGCGCAGAGTCTGGCCATTTCTTTTCAACCAGCCCGCGGTTTGCCCAAGGTTCTCTAGACCTGGAGCCAGGTGAAGCCATCTGGTACCATTGCATCCATCTACGTTGCCTTAGCTACATTACCTTAGGGTTAAATGGGGATTTCGGGGTCTTCTCTTATTGCAACAGGTGATTTGCTCTTCCCTCCCCCTAATATGCTGTTCCCTACTGTTTGAATCTAAACAACTGCTTCAGTTTGCTGTAACAGTCTGACCCGCTCCTATGACTGACCCTTCTCTGAGTTTATTTTCCTCCCATTCTGTAAATTCCCCCTCTTCAAGCCTCTGATGAAGTGGGATTTTCTCTCAGGAAAGCTCATGCCATAAATACATTTGTTAGTCTTTAAAAGTGCCACAGGCCTCCTTGTTTGTCCAGCTACTGGGGTTTCCCCTTTGCCCCTTGAGGCTCTCCTTTTATGACAGGGGCCCAGTTGGTACCTCTCCTCCCCACGCCTTGGGAGCTGGGGGCTGGGCAGAGGGGCTTTTGCTGCACAGTGTCAAGGATGACTATGGACCACCAGCGAGTCCGTTGGCTCCCTCCCCATGGCAGGTACCAGCCGGAATTCCCTGCCTAAGATCCTTGAGCTTAAAGCGATGCCAAGGATGCATAGACAGTTCCCAGGCGGCCCCCAGAAAGAGCCGGCAGCTCCAGGAAACCGCTGCTGAGCTGTGGATCTGTCCCACCGCAAGAGACGCTATGGCTGGGGTCTGATTCCTTTTAGTTCACACTTCTTCGAGAGCCAGGGCTAGAAACATGCCACGTGTCTTTCTTGCTGGGGAAAGACCGGGATGTCATATAGGGTGGGATTTCACGAACGCCCCTTGGCTCTGCCGCAGAGACTAGATTGAAGCCCAAATCGGTGTTCCTTAATTAGTAGTAGTTAAAGGGCGGGAGAAGTTTCCACTCCCTGTCAACGTCCCATCACTCGCTTTTCCACACTGGAGCCCTTGGCCGTTTCACCAGTTGAACCAGCCCTGAGGCTGGCTGGGGAATTGATAGTTTTCCTGTACCTGATGACGCGGGGGAGGAAGAAAAACGTCAAGACTAGATGGCAAAGGACACGCCCGCGGAGAGTCGCCTGGCCTTATGGATCAAACCCACCGCCAGCTGCATCCGTCCCCATCGGTTACCTCTGGAGCACCCGCTCCGAAGCCGCACCGCTCCCCCAGGCTGGGCTCGGGGACCCTGATCAGTCCGGGGTGCTGCTAAGGGACCACAGCTTTGGGGACGGCAGCCTCTGCTGCGTTTTTCAGCGGCTGCTTCTGCTTCTGAGCTTCGGTGAGAGGTTTGGGGGGCACCCCTGGAATTGCCCACACCCCCCCGGCCTACATGGACTAGGTGACCTCCTGAGGGCCTATCCAGGAGTCCATGGTTCCCTCTGGTAGGGAAGAAGGATGCCACATGGTGCGTCTCCGCTTGGCATCCCGCCGGGGACCACATTAAACCCTCTCCCGCAGGCCCTGAGCGTAGGGAACAGATTTGGCCGGGGACTCGGGTTTTCATCCCCTCCCCTGCAAAGGCCGCAGCAGGGCAGCCGGCCGCCCACCTTCGCAGCGGCTCTTTCAGCACCTTGGACAGCTCAGAGGCGCTCAGTTCTGCGCCAGGGTCTGACGCAGCGAGCTGCAGGGCAGCGCATCAGCAGGCCCAGGGAGCCCAAAGGCCGGGTCCCATGTCTGAATGGCCAGGGGGCCGGAGGCTGGCGGGCAGGGCCTGCTTTCTGCTCCCAGCCCGCCGTGCACAGGGGGAATCTCATCCCCTCCTTTGTTCCTTCTCTTGATTCCTGTTTATTCCATAAAGCGCGAGGCGCATTTTCATAAATAGACCTTGGCCAAGTGCTGGCCATGAAATTTTAATGAAGTCTGGATGCTGAGTGCTGCCGGGGGGGCCTTGGAGAATCGGCTCAGTGCAACATTAGCGGGGCCCTTTTCTCTCGCGTTCCCCTCCCTCCTTCCCTCCATGGCTCTTTCCCTCTCAGACATAACTCGCTCCAGTCTGCTGCAACCCTCGTGCCTCAGACCCCCCGCCCCCCCGCCCTACCTTGGATGCCACGAAATTTAAAACCAACAGCTCACTAAATGACACCAACACAGGGTGACTCCAGCCCAGCCCGCCCTCCGCAGGAGGCGGCCAGCGCTGCGCCCACAGGTGCAGCTCACACCCCTCGTATTAAAAGTTTTAAATGCAAGCGATGCAATATTTATCACCTGAGATAATAAAAAGGCAAGTCAGTATTTTCCAGTCACAAAGTCAAACAGCTTAAGCAAATGCCTGGGCAGCAGGATCGATCGGAAGGGTTAGCTGGGGGAAGATCTCTCAATTTTTATTTTTCCAGGGGACTTAAAATTAGAGCTATATCCGTCAGAGTTATGTTGACAGCAGTCAGGTAAGGGCGATTTTATACAGACCTGGGGATCTTTGAGGAATCAGAAAGGAAGGGATGCCCCCCCCCCCGCTCCTTGCTAAGGAGCCACTTCTGAAACGCAGCACAATTATGCATGTCTTGATCTCTGGCGAGCAGAACAAAAAAGCGTGCATGTTTTTACAATGATTAAAGATAACAACATAATTAGGAATATAATCAAAGTAAATAAATTGACTGAGCACTTGAGGCTGCAGAATCAGAAAAGGAGCGGCTATTAGGTTTAACAATTAAGAAAACTAGCAAATTAATCACATGTCTCGTTTAGTATTGTCAGTATCAAGAATTTTTTTCCCACCCCTTTTTCTTGATCTTTCTTGTATCCCAGGGAAATCAGCCTGGCCGCGTTTGTCTATGGAGATCGGCAAATGAAGTTATTTTAGATGATCAGCTTTTGGGTTGTCCTGAGACTGGGCTAGGGGAGGAAAGGGAAACGGGATGAAAACTTCCGTGCATGGCTTTTTATACGAGTGGTGGACTGCCTGAGGTTGCTAAGAACTGGGGATTTTTTTTTCCCTAGCCGGAGCAGTTATCTGTGTAATCTAATCGATCGGGTAGCGCATATTTAACCATATTAACCTGCAAATGTCATATTCGACAGAGAGGGTCCCAGCCAAAGGAAAGGGACGGCTTTGCTTTAAAAAGACCCTATACTTTCTTTGCACGGACAGATTCAAAAGATCAAGGGAATGGAACGGTCTCAGCTTCACCCATCTTGCTTTAACTTTAGCCACACGTTCTGAAAGGCGCTCCCCTGAATGCAAAATAAACAAACAAAAAGCACCCCCCAAGCGAAAAGGATGGGGAGTTGCTCATTCTTAAATAACTATAGGGAACACTTATTTGAAACAAAACCGGGACAAAATCCGGTTCAGAACAAGCTATCTCCAAAAGTGTGGATTCTTAGGCTTGCTTCCCCCCTCGAAGAACTTTAGGATGTAATATTTTTAATTTGAAAAATGTTTCACCCGGAAAACACAACGAGGGACCCCTGGTGAAATGAAGCCAATAGGAGCTATTTAACCACCTTGTAAGTGACCTCCCTTCCAAAACCATTCATGGATTGCTTTGGCCAGCGATTTATTCCTTCCAAACCCACCACAAAACCCTACAAGTGACCGTTCCTGTAACATTTATTTAACAATGTAGAGATTGAAAATTATCCGAGAAATTAAAAGCTCCCTTGGCTATTCAGACATGACTTTCGAATTGGGTTTGGTCAAATCGATCGTCGTTATTAATAATATTGGAACACCAAGAACTCAGGGACCGGTTAAATATGCGACCCTTTGGAGGCTAATGGCCCTAAGGACTTATTTCAAACTGCCCCCAAACTAACTAGGGTCCATTTTAAGCACCCCTGAAAATAGGTAAAAGACTTGTGGAAAAAAATCTTACTTAACGAAAGAAAGAAAGAAAGAAAGAAAGAAAGAAAGAAAGAAAGAAAGAAAGAAAGAAAGAAAGAAAGAAAGAAAGAAAGAAAGATTGACTCCAGCTCTGGAAGCGAAAAACCAGCTGTGAGAAGTTGTTACAAAGAGAGCGAGCGCTCTAAATAAAAAAGCAGCCACTTCTGAGAGAACCAGCGGCGAGGCTGTTAATTTTTCATTTTTGAAGGGTGAAAAGGAAAGAGGGAACTAGCGAGAGATGACATCAATAAAATAATGACCTCATTTTGAGCACCCTGGCCAGGTAAATCTGCAGTACAAAGGCGATGCACCAGATCCCCGCGGTTCTCCTTCAAAACTACTTGCCTCTGCTGCTGCTTACGAGTTATTCTTTGCACAGCCTTAATTTTTTTTTTCATTTGGCATCTGAGTTTTTAAAACGATGGGAACCCCCACCCAAGTCACTGCAACTCTTGGGGGGTAGGAAGGGTTAACATATAAATTGATCCAGTTTTCCAGCAATCAGTTGCCAATCGCCGTTTGGGAACAGGGCCAGATGGCGAGCTCTGGATCGGTTGCATTAGATTTTTACAACTTGATAATGTACCACCAGCGTAGAGAAAGACACAAGGAAACAACCGCTATTCCCTATTCTGTTTCTTTTCTCCCAGGTGTGGCTTAGACTCCGTGGAGCTGGGATATAGCTGAAAGGAACACGCCTTTCAGGGAAATAGACAAAGATCCATCCTTCTTAAATTCAAATTCACTTAGCTGTCCATTCCACATGATTTGATTTTTAGGTTGTTAACACGACTCCTATAGAAATAAAGGGGGGGGCGCCTTTATCAACCCAGAGAAATCTAGGGAGCTACATTTCCCACCCTTTAAATATTCCTTTTTAAATCCATTTTTTTGAAAGTCACAGCGCACGTGAATAAACAAGGAGTCTGGTGGCTCTTTTAAAGACTAAGAAATGTATTAATCGCATGAGCTTTCGTGGGAGAAAATCCCACTTCCTCAAACGCTTTGAAGAAGCCACACATGAATGTTACCAACAGAGCATCCGAGTCCCAATGTATTCATCTACATTTATCCCCCTGCCGCCTTCAAATTCAGTCTCCACTCCTGGCATGCAAGACAGCATAGGCAGAGTTTGTGAGCGTCGAAAACAATAATACATCCCCAGAAAGTCTCTCTCCTCCTCTCCTGAATTGCAAAGGGACCGGTGAACCATGACCTCGGCGCTGGAATTGTATTAAATGAAGGCTTATCGATTAGCAGGGCACCCAGCGCTTGAGGTTTTGATACATCAGCTGTTTCTTCCTTTCTCAGCTTTGTGGCTTGCTAACTAAAGGGAAACCTCCCTCCGTCCTCTACGCGGAAGGTCCCTGTCCCAGTGACGGAGACGGCTCGTGGGGGGACCTGTTGAAATTCTGCCATCACACTAAGGGAGGGGTTGGCTGCGATCCCCCCACCGGTGCTGCTAAACCGCCCTGTCAGAAGCGGCTTTTGCGGCCATTCAGCGTATTTCCGGAAAGCTGTTTCAGGAGGCCTGGATTTAGTATTGAAAGCCCGCCCGTTGTACAGTCCCCACCATGTCGTTTTGGCCGTGGAGAAAACAGGTCAGCAAGCGTGTGCAGACGGAATCTGGAGGACAGACAGACACCCTGGAGTGGTTACTCCTGGACAGACTCCCTGGAGTGGTTACCCCAGGACAGACACCCTAGAGTGGTTCCCCCAGGACAGACAGACACCCTGGAGTGGTTCCCCCGGGACAGTCACCCTGGAGTGGTTCCCCCGGGACAGACACCCTGGAGTGGCTACTCCGGCCCCAAAGGGTCTCTGCCCATTTCAGTGGTTCCCCTGACGAAATGCTTTGAGCAGCCAGCGGCGAAGGGGCTCGGACCGGGGGCACCGTGTTTGTTTGTGAGCCAGGATCTCTCCCTCGCCTGGCATGGGATGTTGGGGCCCCCGGGGCCTGTTCACACTCAGCGCTCACGTCACTTCGCAGCTGCTGAATCCGGGCCCGTGCGGCTATCCGCGCCCTCGTCTGTTTCACGAACAAAGCGCCCGTGGCCCCGATTCACCGAAGCACTTGCGCACGTGCTGAATGCCCGTCGATTCCTTTCAGTCGTGACGTCGATGGAGCTAAACGATGCTGCCCTCGGCCTTGCGGTGACTTAAGAGCTGCTTTAAGAGCCGAAATGGCATTTCCAAAGGGCTTTAGGCGCTTAGGAGCCCAAATCCCACTGACGGGCCATTGAATCTGGATCGAACCGCGGTGCTTTGCTGAATTGGATGGCTCCTACGTCCCAGCCCGCAGAAGCTGGTCTCCCCTCTACCCCCCACAACCCCATGGCTGGGAGGGAGCATTTTGTCCCAGTGTGGGCGTGGGAATGAAGTAATCACGCGGTGGGATCAATTCTTGGTTCCGGGCCAAGCACAGAAGTGATTTGAATCTTGAGGAGTCACTCCGGATTCGCACTGGTGCAGCTCCGGAGCAGGACGAGGCCCTAGGCGAAGTGCTGGGGCTGAAAGGAAGAAAGGGCCCAGTGTTCTCTGACCCGAGCCCTTCCTTTGAAAGGCATCCTGGGAAAGCCCCCGCCCCCGGCCGGCCTCTATTCTATTATTCCACCTGTTTTCCTTTTCTCCAGTGTAGATGTATTTTTAAAGAGGTGTGATCTTAGAGTACGAGCCGTTCAGCTACCGGGGAGCTGCGAAGCGCCAATGCCAGGCTTCGGGGGCCGGGGCCAGCAGGGATTAAAAAGGAGACCCCCCCGTGAGGGATCGGGACCTGGTCATTCTTGTGGTAGAGAGGATCCGGGGCTGCTTTGGGCAGGCACCTGCCCTGGACTTTCCCTTCCAAAGGATTCAACAGGTCCGCAGCCAGGCTGTACCCCTCCCTCCCTCCAGTCTTGCTAGGTCCGAAGCCCCAGTGAAGAAAGTGGGATTTGGGCTTAGCAGGGACCGCAGGAGGGGCCCCATGTCTCCGGCTCCAGTGGGCTGGAAGGTGGGCTCAGCGTGCAGACGGCGGATGGGTCCCTGCTGCTTGTCCACCCTCCCCTAGCATCCAGAGAACTGGATTGAGATGTAGGGGACAAGGATATTCCTAGCTTTGCCAAGGAGCTTGGGGAAGTCACTTCCCTGCTGTGTGCCTCAGTTTCCCCATAGATATGGGGCACCATGATCCTGCATTCCTGGAAAGGGCATTGAAAGCTACTGATGGTCAGAGCCAGTCATCAGTGTATTTGTGCTTGTAACACAGCCAGCCCCCAAGGGAGGAATGATTTTTTGATTAAATTCTGCTCCCGTTTACACCTAGAGAAATCCAGAGTGACGCCATAGATACGGCCACATTAAATCCAGGGACAGCAGTGACTGGTACAGTGTGCTGGTGCAATTCAGAAGAGGATGGGACCTGCAGTTGCTCACGACACTGTCTGCCTGGATGCACAGTTCAGAAACCTGTGTGTGTTACATGGCTAGTGGCTAACTCCTGCTGTTCTACTCACGTGAGTAGCACCTCTGCCAAAGTCGCCCCTGACTTGCTTCTGGTCTTCTTGGAGTCAGCGGGAATTTGACCTTCTTCCAGCTGTTGGGGGATGGAATTATGGAACACTTAGACCCAGGTACAATAAGTGCCTAATTCCCATTGAAATCTATGGGGGCAAGGTGCCTAAATTCCTTTACAAGTTTGGGTCCAAGTACTTGAGAGAACCTCTCCCAGTGGAGTCTGGAATCTAGGACCATCAGAGTTGGGCTCCCATCTGCACCTAACACCCACTTCTTCCAGGGAAGGGTTATTTACAGGGCCGGCCCAACCATATAGGTAAACTAGATAGTCGCCTTGGGTGCCAGCCTTTAAGGGGAGCCAAATTAAATGGAAGTGATTTTTTTTTCTCTGTTTAAAAAAATATCAATATGTTATCTCTTAAAACATGTGGAGGGGATGTGCCAAAGTCATAGTTCTCCTAGGACACCAAAAACCCTTGGACTAACCCTGGTTATTTCTTCCACACAAGGTTTTATAGCTCATCTAGGAAGGAGGGCATAAAAACATCTTTGGGGCATTGGGTATAGATGCAGTTGCAATTTTTTAATTAGAAGCATGGCTTATGCCACAGCAGATGTTTCCAGTGATGAACACAATGGGTGTGTACCAAGCTAGAGAGCAGATCCTGCCTCCTTCAGCATCCAACCCCCCAAAAGTGCTCTACGGCCCTGCTGCAGGTGACTGTTGGCTAAATATCGAGGCAAGAGCGTGTTCGTTTAGCTCCCTGCCCGGGAGGAGGCTCCGCAATTCACTGTGACCCACACCTACCTGTAGGATGGTTTGCACAATGGTGTGTGCGTTTGGATAAAAGCAGAGCTAGGACCTGCAGTGCAGGGTGGTCTTGGGGATGTGGATTATGAGAGCAGCTGGAGGTCACAGCTAAGATCAGGGCCCAGTTATGGCAGGGTGTCAGTCATTCTAGGGTGTGCCAGGTTCCTCTCTGAAGGATGCTTAGAGCTGCATGCCCCCAGACTAGAAGAGAGCACCCCCTCTTGTCAATGGTAGCTTTGCACAAAGATCAAGGCTGTTAGGGACTCACTAAACGCCTGACTATTATTTCTGAGGTTCACTAGCTCTTTCAGCATTGCTAAGTGAGAAAATCTCCTCCCCATTTCCACCATTATTTCTGCCACTTGATTCTCTTTCTTTCCCATGCTCCTTTTCCTCTTTCTCTTCCCTCCACCTCACTTTGGGGGTCTTCAATTCTTCCTTTTCCATTTCCCCTCCTGCAGCAACCCTGAGGGACTTCATTCCCATCCCTTACCCTAGCCTCTCTGCTGAAATGACCAGTCGTGGAATAGTTAATGTTGACACACAAGTGACATCACTGGGTTTCAAAGTTAATCACCCAATGAGATTAATGGGAGGGGCAGAGGTCAGAATAATGCTCATTGCTTCGGCTCTCAGCAGATTCAGGCAGACCTCACTGCTTAAGTCTCCCCCTGGGATCATATTTAGGAAGTTTTCTTTATTATTCACAGGGCTAGAGGCTTTCCTAAAGAAATGATAGTTCAGGTTCTGCAGGATCTAAATAGGCCATATTCACAAGCAGGAGCTCTTGGGTGATAAGTCTGATATCTCAATAAGTAGGTGATATACAAGGGGAGAGAGAGTCCAAGCTTTGAAGAGTTTACAGTTTAAATAGACAACAGACAAATGGTAGGAGGAAGAAATGGAGCCCTGGGAGTCTTTATCAGTGGCAGATCAGATCCTCCTGGATTTGGCTCCATAGAATCATAGAAACTGGAAAGAACCATGATAGGTCATCAAGTCCAGTCCCCTGCACTCATGGCAGGACCAAATACCCACTTAAACCACCCCTGACAGGTGCTTGTCTAACTTGCTCTTAAAAACTTCCAATGATGGAGATTCCACAACCTGCCTAGGCAACTTATTCATGTGGTTAATCACCCTGACAGTTAGGAATTTTTTTCTTAATGTCCAATGCTGGTTAAGTATCTGACCATCAAAGTGGGATCTCTCCCATGAAAGCTCATGCAATAAATAAATTTGTTAGTCTTTAAAAGTGCCACGGGACTCCTTGTTTGTTTTGCTGAACTAGACTAACACAGATACACCTGTGGAACTTGTGTTTTCCCAGGGTCACAGCCATTTATAGACAAAGGATTTCAATTTTCTGCCATGGTAGGAATTTCTGATGATAGAGGAAGAATTTGGGCCTTGGTACCCACAGAGATATACAGGGAAATGGTGCCACTATCAGATTCTGTTGTATGAAGTGGACCAACTCTTCAAATATTTTCTTTATGCTGAGGATGCTGAATGAACCAGAGGTTCTATCCTCTGAAATGCTGTGTGAGTTGCTCGAGAATCGTTGAGACTCCATGATGGCCTCTTAAGAAGATGGTGGCGTAGGAGCCCTGCTTCCCAAATATGCTTCTCTAGCAACATTTCATTTTCCTTGCCTCTGTTACTTAACTTGGCTCCATGGGTGTTCATTCGACTACTGTGATTAGCAATTGCATTGGCCTCTTCATAAATTTATTCAAAGTTAATATAGCACATGAATATCTCTGCTTGAACCCTGACCGCATCATGGCCTGACTTGCATTCATTAATAATTGATAGAAGTAACTTTTTTGGAAAAATGTCCATTTATGTTGATCGCCTCTTAATTATATCCCTTCGACACCTTCAACATTGTAGCATATGCTACATTGACCTTCCTCTGGTGGTGGACAACTTTGTTAGAAAGTTTCACACTTGAGCTGTTGAAAGGCAGATGATGTGTGATGTATAATGACGGCAATAATTACACCTAGCGCACATATAGCAGTGGTTTTCCTCAGTAGATCTCAACAGCAATATTAAATAAAATAAAACAAACGAAGAAAGGAAAAACACCACTCACTTCTCCTACAAGTTAATTGATTTTTGTGGCTTTCGCCCAGAATGCATTTGGCTCGTTGGCATCTACAGTCTCTCAGAACCTGATTCTGTGAGCTGCTAAGTATCTCCTGGGATGTGTTGAGCACCCAGATCCCTCACCACATCAAAGGGTCTGGGCCTTGTTTGGAAAGTGCATCTGGAGCCTAATTATACTGTTTGTAACAAGTGGGCATTTTGCTATTGGCTTTAATGGGGAATGATTGGGAATTACAATTGATATATTGTACTGTAATTTATAACTGGTTATTTTATGTTGCAAGTGGAAAACTAGGGCACTGGAAATAGCTCTGGGACTTTGATCTGCCAGCCCTTATCCAGGAAAGACTGCCATTGTACTTAATGGAAGTTTTACTTGTGTAAACTTAATATGGGAAGTTCCAAGATCTAGGGTGAAATCCTGATCCTGCAGAAATCAATGGCAAAACTTCCATTAACGTGACTAGGGTCAGAAGGCATCACAAGCACACTCCCACTTGTGCTGGGATTTTTTTGGGAACCAGAAAGTTAAAATGGGAAGAAACCAAGGCAGAAAGTGCTAGATCCAAACTCAGAGTAAAACTACTTGCCACGAAACCGCCTTGCTAACAATCTCCGTGTATAGAGTGTACATTTTATAGCACTCTTCACTCATTTTATTTCCTTGGCAACAAGTTTTTGAAAGGCACATTTAATTTCTAAGAAGCAAATCACTGCAATACAGTCCTTCATTTTTCTTCTGAAATTATCACTTCAGCCTCAATTGGTTACTGCTTGACAAGTGGTTTTCTTCCAGTTGTGATACCAGTTATGTTTCAAATTTCTGTCATTTGAATATTCTGCATAACATATTCTATATCCTCAGAAAAAAATCTAACTAAGATGTGATGCTTTTCTTGTTTCTTGAGCTCTCACCAATCTTGTCTACACTGCTGCGCTAAGTCAATGGGAGATATGCAATCTACCTACAGTAGAATGCGTATCTCCCATTGTCTTACTTACTCTCCCTTACTGCATCCAATTCGTCTTCACTCGGCTGTGTTAATGGGAAATGCTCTCCTTTCGATGCACCTTACTCTTTTTGGTGGAATGGAGTTACTATGTTAGAGAGAGCTCTTCTGGGATCGATTGAGCGGGTCTACAGTGGCCACTTAATCAATCCGGCTGCATCGATCTGTGGAGATTGACACAGCAATTTCAGTGTAGAGATGGTCCCTTTTCAATACAATCTCTCTGGCTCTCTCTCTCTCTCCAGCCAATGAGGGCTTTCACCATTGAACAAGTTACCAAGGGACATGGTGTATCCTGCATCATTTGCCATCTTTAAATCAACACTGTAAAAGAGATTCTAGAGCTCAAATCAGAAGTTATGGGCGTGAGGCAGAAATTCTTTGGTGAGCTTCTTTGGCCTGGGCTATGGAGGAGGTCAGACTAGATGGTTGTTTCTGGCATCATGTCTGAATCTACTGATGTGTAAAGATAGAATAGAGCTGGTCAGAAAAATATAGTGAACATTTTACTAAAAATTCCTTTTCCTCCCCCTTCTTTGTTTTCAGGGATGTTCTCTTTAAATTAAGACAGTGCTCTGCATTCTGAAGCTCTCACTGGCATACACTGACATCAACTGGTTAGTGTCTATGACTGTCACAGACGCATTGAGACCATTCCCGAACATTCTGGTCAATATTGTGTCATTGTTTTCTTGCACTCTCCCATCAGTCTATCTGTATCCATATGTTGTCTTGTGTCTTATACTTGGGTTGTGAGCTCTCTGGAGCAGGCACTATCTTTTTGTTCTCTGTTTGTACAGCGCCTAGCGCAATAAGGTCCTGAGCCAGGACTGGTGCTCCTGTGTGCTCTGGTAATACACAGAAATAGTATAAACAATAATAATATCTACTGGATAGAAACAGAATTGCTCAGATATGTGTCATAGCCTTAGGCTGTGAACTCCTTGTAGAGGTTCTCCTGCCACTCAGTTTCCCTGAAGCAGCCCATGCTTTGGGAACATGGAGATCTGAGTTCTTCCCAACCTACCCATGAAGTTCCATATGGCCACACCATGCAGCTTAGTACCAACCACAGTGGCAGGGATGTTCTAGTGCAAATGTGCCTTGTACCACCTGTTGCACGGAAACAGTTCGTGGATCCTGTTCAGCTAGCAGAAGAAATGGTGCAAGATAGTAATTAGATTCCATCTTGTTTTCAGCATCCTTGGTGGGGTTGTTTCCCAAATGCCCTAGAGGTAGAGAGGCCACTGAGCAAGAATAAGGGATTCTGTGAGGTCATTTCCACACCCCTTTTCTAACTGTGATGGCATCTAATAGTCAAATCACCTTGGCTATGTCTACACTTGGAAATTTAAGTCGACTTTAGCACTGCAGGCTGGGACTGGTCAAAGTGCCTCTGTGACTTTAAGGACTCCACTCCTCTTGGAAGTCTTGGATGCTTAGCAAAACCATCAGGTTCTTCCCATTTGTTGCAATTTCTCTTCAATTAGACCATGAGATCCTCTGACCAGGGGACATTTCATTGTATGTACATGTAACATCACAAGAATCCTGATCAGTCCCTTTAGTTGTAGCAATTTTTAGCACCATTCACTTTCAGAAGCTGAATATAGCAGAAATTTTCAGAGAAGTAGCCGTGTTAGTCTGTGTACAGCAAAAACAACAAGAGTCCTGTGGCACCTTATAGACTAACAGATTTTCTTCAGTATAAGCTTTCGTGGGCTATAACATGATGCATCTGACAAAGTGGGTTATAGCCCACGAAAGGTTATGCCGAAGAAAATCTGTTAGTCTATAAGGTGCAACAGGACTCTCGTTGTTTTTAATATAGCAGAAGTTTCTCTTTCTGCTGATTCTGGCTGGAAAGTGAATTTGCTTTGTATAGACAATAGAGGATTCTTTTTGGAGAACTAGCTGAGTGTAGCTGATGGTGATTTTGTGCTGCTAGAATAAGTTACTGTTCAGTTGACTGGAAATAAGAAAAACCCCTGCAAGCTGATCAACATTTTCTAGAAATTTTGACCACACATTTCATGAAATTTTGAATTTTGATGAAGAAACGGGGGAAATGATCGACAATTTTCAGAATCTGCCCTCCTCACCACAGCCTTTACCCAACTATAGATTTGGACTAAATGTTTCAGTTTTTTAAATTCTGAAGGCATTTCAAAGCCTGACCTTTCCAATTTTTGCCCTGATTTTCCATAAAGCCCTACAAGAGATTCTGATGCATGGGAGAAAGCCAGTGAAGTCACTCTGGATTTACGCTGCTGTGTCTGAGAACAGAATTTGGCCCCAAAGGTTTTTTTTAAAGAGATAGCATAAGGCATTGATGTACTTTGAGTAACAGGGGAGGAGCGCCCACCCAGGGGAGAAGGCCTACCCTCCTTTCGTGTGTTATTCCTGTCACCAAGAATGTGCAAAAAGTTCATAATGGTAAAACTCAAGACTGTCTCTCTTGGATAATCCAGGTCTTCCATCCCTAACAGACTCATGTGTGGCATGACATTTTGCTTTCCTTCCTGTTCCTTCTCATTCATATAGAAGTGGAGGGATGGGCCTTTGGAGTGGCCTGGAGGGTTTCCTGGCTCTGTGATGAGCCAGCCAGCATAGGTGGTGAGTTAAGGCAAATAGGGCCTTTCTCAGTGTCTAGCTAAAAGTCTGTCTTTACTGCATGCAGAAGGGTGACTGCAGCATATGAAGATGTAGCCATAACCCTAACAGCTGGGAAGATGCAGGAGGATGGAATACTCACCTAAGTAATGTTCCAGAGTCCCAAGCAAGCTTGGCCAACCTACCATGGCTTCACTGCTCTTAGTACCTGAGCCAGCTCAAGGACACCTCCATGTGCTCCAATTCCCAACTCCCATCCTCCACTCTACCCATCAGAATACAGACAGACTCTAGGTAATTAATATGATGACCATCACTGTGGTATCTGAGCACATCACAATCCTTAATGCATTTATCTTCACAATTCTGCTCAGATGGACAACTGAGGCTCACAGAGGCTAAGTGACTTGCCCACATTCACACAGGGAGTCTGGCAGAGCCGGGAATTAACCCCATGTTTCCCATGCTGGTACCTTAGACCATTCTTCCTCTCTGTGACTGTGGGATGAAGGCCACAGCCAAGCAAAACATGGCCCTAAGCCTCCAAAGATGGACACAGGTAATAACTTTACCACAGTGAATAGTCCCTTTAGAATCAATGGGACCATGCACAGGCTGGATCAGTTCCTACATGTAGTGATTGGGTCATTTAGCTGCCTTTTCTTTTCACAAATTAATCATGGACAGGTGAGTAGTTAATCATTCAACAAGTGCTCTATGGAAATACCCCTCAGTCTCCAAAGAGCTAGCAAGCTCTTCATGATACCATGCTGTGTTTGCTAACCGCATTGTGCCGTTCAGTGTTGGTTGTGTGACAGGTTACCTGTTAGGCCACACACTGTTGTTTCGACTCCCTGATTGGAGGAGCCCTGGACCCACAAGGAGTTTTCAGGATGTGTGACTGAACACTTCCAGCTAATATCTGTGTAAACCCCCATATTCACAAGTATTCAGGTTGTGCTAAGGCCAACTCAGGCTAGAGACCTTCCTTGAAATGACTTGTGCCTGAATTAGAGCCTGTCTTTTAAGTACTCCTTTCTGGTATCCCTCCAGCATTAGCTGAGACTCAGTTCTTTGATTCCAAGGGAGAATGAAGTCTCCATCCCTCAGAGGGATTAAAGACCTGGCTTACCCCACAGACCCAAATCATGGCTGCTGTTATTATTAAACAACAGAATTCATGGAAGTTCCTGTCCAACACGTTGCCCTTCAAATATCACAGCCTAAAAATCACATGGCCCTGGATCCCTGACTGCACAGGCCAGTTGGACGCTGAGCTTTGCCTTTCCTCAGGAGCAGCAGACAAAACTGTGTTGTTTAACATAAAACTGTAATGCCTGCCAGTACGTGTTCACACACGATGGCTGTCCCTCAGCTAAATCCAGGCATTTGAAAGAGTCATCTGTTGAAAGGACTGGCAGCGGTTGGCTCATGTTAGCACAGATCAATTGGATAAACCCACCTTTCTCCAGCCACAGACATCTACCATATCTACCATCTCTCTTCCTGTTCCTTGGGGTTTTGAAATGGTGCCTGAGCACGTTTGTTTGTGATTTGGCGGAGTGTGGACACAGAAACACCCTCTGTCATGCTCATAACAGAGGCTGCACATGCCCTTCTTCTAACACAGGAGGGAAGCCAATGCACAAGGAACTGGGACAGGGAGCGTGGAAGTACGGAGCCATTAACTGCCTCTGGGGGTTGCTTCTCCTGGTATCCAAATCTGTAGATACTTCTTCACTGATTTGCTGACTAGTGATTGTCAGGTCAGGAAGGGGTGTGTCGGGGTAGGAGGATCTTGGATGGGGATGGGCTTCAGGCAATGGAAAGGGGAGATGATGGTCCCATGGCCTCCTCAGGAGCATCACAGATGACCTTTCTGTCCACATGGCTCCCCCAGGAACAGTGAGGAAGGAACTTGGTTTCCATGCATACTTGGAGCTTGGCAGTATTGTCGAGGCCAGTACCCCTCTCTTTAAAGGACTCTTCCCACAGGCATCTCCACAACATTCCCCTGGTACTTATTTCCTCCCTGCAGGTTTGTCCCCAGGCACAGTTGTGCCCCCTACTGGCAGCCTGAACGTCTCAGCTGATTGAACGGCCCACGGCACCTCTTCTGGTGATGGACAGCAGTGTCCTTTCAGCGGGCTAATTCCTAATGTCCATACTGTGTTTTAAAGACTATCATCTTTCACGCTTCAGGCCATTCGCCAAACCCTAAGTACAGCTAGGGAGGTGCTTCTCCTGAAAGCATGTTACAGCAGAATGGCCCAGCATGAGGGTTTGCAAGTTAGTGCCAAGTGTCCATGGGAACCCTGCTATCTTCCATAAAAGTTCCCCAGTGTACCCTGCTCAATGGGAATAGACCCAAGTGGACTGTAGCAGTTTTAGGTGCAGCAGGAGGCTCCACACAGGCACTTAGGCTATGTCTACACTGGCAGTTTAAGTCGATTTAAGGAGGCTTAAGTTGACTTAAACAAAGCCGCGTCCACACTAGGCTTTCATTAAGTTGACTTAAGAAATTCCTTAAGTCGACTTAATGAAAGCTTAAGTAGACTTACTAAGAACCTCCGGGTAGGTAGACCTAACCCTTCTTTAGGTCGACCTAAGCCCAGCATGGACGCTTAAGTCCACTTCGTTAAGTAGACCTAAGGGCTGTTAGGTCGACTTAAGAAAGTGGACTTAGTCCACGTCCATGGACAGCACTTTGTTAAGTCAACTTAATAAGGTGAACTTTAAGTTGACTCAAAGTTGACCTTATTAAGTTGACTTAACAAAGTGACCTAACTTTTCCTACTGTAGACATAGCCTTTAGTGCCTGGAAGGCTCTCCCTGAGTAGGTTCACACCCCAGCTTCCTGTGAACTTAGTGTTTGATCCTCTGAACCCTACAACTGGCTGGAAATCTGGCCTGTGATCCAGACGTATATGCCTGAATGTGTGTGGCACACACAGGTATGGCAAACACAATATATGTGGTTTCTTACAGGCAGTTGTCACACTTCACCTGAAGCATCTGATCAGGACAGTCACACTGTCAGGCATTTGGCAAACAGACAGAGCTTCCCTTCCATCTGTCCATCTCTTTGCTACAGAATCGATTATTATTAATGCTTTAAATCAACATGGCATATTTCAGTGCTTGTGAGTTACTGAGCCCTTTTCCTTCACTTGTGTGAGGGAGCAACTTCCTTCCAGCTCAGTTTTCATCCTCTAGACACCTTCTCAATTGCAATCCCCTCTCCAGACCCCTTTGCCAGAGCAAAGAACCTGCCATGGTGTGGGAACAACCATCATAATGCAAGGTCTCTCACGCCCAGAATTGATCCCACACCAAACAATGCCAGAGAACAGATGGAGATGCTGGGCCAGCCTGGCCAACATGCATCCAGCAGCACCAACATGACAAATCTAAGTCATGAACATGCACCTTGGTTATTTCCTAGATGTATTGCCAGCCAGAAAAAGGTGTTTCCTGGTCTGGCGTCTCAGATTACATGCAGGTCAATTGACTGCTTGTTCAGACATTTAACCAACTTAAAAAAAAAAATCAATGATCAAAATTAAGTAGATTATTTTATATAGATTTAATCTTACAAAGCCTAATTGATTGACTGCCACTCTGGCCTTTATGTTCTTGAGTCCCTGAGTATCGAACGATCATCCAGCTACTGACTGCTTTAAAAAAAGAGAGACTACTGTAGCTGCAGTACATCATTACCATCCATCCGTCTACCACCATATTCAAGGACATTAGAGGGAGGCGCGTTGGTTGCAGGAGGAAAGAGTTTGGGTTTGGGGAGGCACCAGGAAGTCAGTCTGTGTGCACATGATTGGCCTGCTTGCTGCAGTTAAAGTACTTCTGTAAATAGTTCTCTTAATCAAGAGACAGTCTAGCTTTAGAAACAATGAGTCTTCTCACATTATTACTCAGTGTTTTATGTCCTTCATGGTGCTGTCTGTCTTCTGAGTAATTGATCGGCCAGTTGACTGGCCTGCTGTGCCTAGAGCCAGCCAGTCAGGGTATGTCTACATGACATTGTAAACCCAGGTCTGTGGGACCTGCTTTTTTGGATTTGGAGTTCTGCGTGGTAAACCTGGGTTTCCAATTGCTGGTCCCGGGTCTCCCAGGTGTGCCAATGCTGTGAAACCCAGTGTGGATGGGTGGGTGGAGAGGGTCTAAGAGTCAGCAGCCCAAGTGGAACTATCATATCAGACATATCAGCCTTTCTAAGCCTACTTCAAAGAAAAGTCCCTTGGCACTGCCCCGTCATGCACCTCAGATATTCTCTTCTACAGCCCAGAGAGGCAAGACTCAGGTCCATGCACCAGATCCACTATTTCAGCCAACTGCAGAAGAAGACCCCATCAACATTGCTATCATCTCTCCCTACCTGACATCCTCAGTCCTGTTGTGGTAGCAATGGCCTCTTCAGCTCTATCTGTCCATTCCAGTGCTACTGTCCAGCCATGCCACCATCCCCAAGCCACACCTGGGTGAGGGCTTTTCTTGCTCTGCTCCTAGGCTGTAGTCGTTGGCTGGATCTTCACCCTGCTTGCCTAGCAAGAGAGTGACACTGCTGTTTTACTGCCCGAGGCTCGTCTTTGGATTTGTCTTTGATGGCATCATTCAGAAGCCCGTTGCCAGATTAGTCATGCTGACTAATTGGCTCTGAGATAGCGTCTGCAATGTCTGGGTCGTTGTTTAAGGAGTGTGGGGGGTGCGCGTTATGTACAGCGCTGTTCTACTTTTAGTATTCAGCTACAAACAGAAATACTCTGTTGGGGGCAAGCAGACAGCCTCATGACCTCAATTTCCTTGAGAAAGCTGGACTCAGATGGTTACTTTCCTATTATAATCCATGACCAGAGAAGATCTGTTGCAAGTGTGCTTCTGGGCATCTCAACAGATGGTGACGGACTCTGACTAGCTGAGGAGGCTTTTCATCTGATATAGCTCCCCATTCTGGCAAGGCTGTCTGCCCCTTTAAGAAATGACCACCAAAAAATCAGTGACACTGCAGACAATACAAAATAGAGGTGGGAGGAATTCAAGAACCAGTGACGATGCGCTTCCTGGGGACCATCTCACAGTATCAGATAAGAGCAGCCTGCTGTAAAGCCAAGTCTTGGTATCCTTCCTGTTTTGTAAGAGAATCAACTCATAACCAGGGCATAAGGTTATGAAGAAATTTCCCCTGTGAGCAGGTACTTCCATAATGATCCATTGGTGAGTGCAACAATCACTCACCGCCAGATGACCGCTGTGGCCAGACATGAAGTCACAGCTCTGTCACTGGGCTAATGCCTCTTGCCCATGGTCACTCCACCACTGTCGCAGTTTCTTGGCCTGGAACACAGCCCTCCAGTTTGTTCACCATCTGAAGTACACCTTTTCCGGGGTCATAGGTGTCTAGCCCCAAATCTCTATAACAAAACAAATCCTTCTGTCATCCTGGGGGGTTTTCCTCAGCTTGTCTTCAGCTCAGTCTGCAGCCCCCTTGCTGGGTCAATAAACCTTACAGTAGGTTGGCAGGCTCCCACTCAGCAAGTCCTACCCTTAACACTGTGTTCCAACCCAGGGCCCTAAACTGGACAGCTAGGCCTGCACCTTCTCTGGGCCACTTCCTACCCAGCCTATTCAGTTCTCCTTTGGGTCTCTGCCCTGTTTAATCAGTTCTCCCCTAGGCCTCCATACATGGAAACTTGTCCTTCCTGCTATGAGCTACCTATCTGGCTCTATTAGCTCCTTTTCCAGCTGGGCTTTATCACCACTTAATTTGGCTCATTATGGGGAATTATCTGATTCCCGTCAGGTGGGCCCAATCTGTAATTAAGTCGGTATAACCTTGCCTCTCTAGCCAATAGGACAAGCCACCTTCTTACAAGTGGTTTCTCTGAAGCAGCTGGTGCTGGCCCTGTGCTGGGATGGGAGGCAAGACTACCTGGACCTTTGGTGTGAGGGATCTGGCAAATCCCAGTTGCTTGTGTTTCTTCAGCCCTTTTCCAGGACAACTCCCACCGACGTCAAAAGGAGCATGGCCTTGGGGGGGCGGGGGAACTGAGGGTGGTCTTGTCCTTATTCAGCCATGTCCCATGAGACTCCCCCATGGTCTTAACTCTACCACCTTAAAACCTCCCCATGAATAAAGAGAGAGCTTAAGGAAAGCAAGGTCTATAGATAGAGTGTTAGGAGAGCAGGGAATTGTGGGTATTGAACAGGTGAAGTTTAATGAATACATAATTTCAGTGCTCCAGTGTTTCTGTTGGTTGTGTGGATTTTTTGGGTGAGCCACCACCTGGTTTGACCCTTTGAAATTTAACAGCAGCAAGGGGGAAATTCTGTTTTGTCAGGATCTGTTTTATGATGAAATCCTGGGACATCACTCCAGGGATGGATGCAGGGGCTGTTTATTGAGGTCCATTATGTCTGACCCTTGCATGGTGGCTACACGTGGCAGAGAGCTAAAAAAACCTTCTCCACTTCCTACCCAGATGCTTGTCATTCTATGGGGGTAGGGGTGGAGGTCAGAGAGGATGGGCCTTATATTCCTTCAGTGGGGCTAATCGCTGTAGCTCTTTTGGTGTAGATCCCAAAATCCCACCTTCCATCCATGAATCAAGAGAGTCAGAGGCTCCATTTGGATAAAAAACATCTCCAAACAATGGTCCCCATCTTCAGTCTAGATTGAGATAGGTGCAAATCATTTGCCTGGGCTTAAACCTTCTCCGTGTCACGGAGCAACATCATCAGAGGCGCAAATGTTGCATTGGCCCTGAAGACATTTTAAGCTTTACCTGAGGGATACAGAACAATCCTATCAATGTAGAGACCTTCCACTTTCAAAGACCTCTCCCTATATCCTGTCCTCTTTCCATTGAGGAAGCCTGCATCTTTCCCTGAATGCTGAGCCCGCTTTATGGAAAGCAAAGCATACACGGATTAATTTTGCCACTTGCTTCTGACAAGCAAAGTCAATGTGGGCAGCTGAGTGACTCATGTGTGTCTTGGCATAGGAGAAGCCTTGTGAAACGCGCTCACCGGTGGCAGTTTTCTGATTTTGGAGGGTTCTTTTATTTATTTTTTCCCCCTCTAGCTTTTTCTCTTTCTTTTTCTTTGCAGTATCTGTTCTTCATCCATTATTTAGGCCTCTCTGACTGTAACAGCAACATTTGCCTTGTATACCTTGTGTGGGGTTTAAAATATAGATAAAAGCAGAAGGTCAGACTTGAAACAGATTTTGACGGTTGCTGCTGACTTTGTCTCGAAGCTACAAATATGGAGCTGTCCATGCTCAATGTTTGTATGTGCACATTTTTTTTCCTCCAGTTGTTGCTGTTGCAAAATGTCTTGGTATTTGATGTGTTCATTCATCCTTTACATTTCTAAAAATTCAGAGGACTGGATGGCTCTGGGGATTGGGAGTGGGGTTTGCAGAAACTTTTATTTCTAGGCTACTTGTTCAGTCCCGGTCCAGTTCAGAATAGCTATTGCTGTTCGGTGGCCCCCATATGGGATAGCAGACAGGTGTCTCTGTCAAGGGAAGAAATAGCATAGCTGGTTCTTATTGACATTTCTCATGGCAGGCTCAGGAAAGCAAAGGGCTTTTTCTTTAAATTTTAAATGGCTTTGCTTCAGCTAGACCTGCATTTCTTTTCGGTCTGCTTTCAGCAAACATCCAAGGGATCAAGGCTTTCAGTACAAATGTCTGCAGGAAGCAAATTTTAATGTCTGTGCATGAGCACTTCCAGATAATGTATTTTAAATGTAAGTGAGTAAGTTTTCACACCAGTGTGTTCATCCAGTCAGGGACAAGAAATAATGCCATGTGACTTAGCCAACCAATTGCAAATAAGCTCACATTTTGAATATTCCTGATCAATTCATAGATTTAAAGATGAGATTTTATAAGAAGTAAACTACAAATCAATCACTGATGGATTGAGAAGCAGAAAAAGGCTAACTTCACCGATTTCATTCTTTGTTGCATCCCATTTGCTCAACTCTAATGACAATTCAGTTCGGATCTATGATAAATCTCATTTCCAAGGACTGAAAGGTCCAATCTCAAGCAGCTCAAATCTATTTATATAGCTATAATGTAATTAATGTCACTGTTGGATGAACATTCTAACTATGAATGAAATGGGCCTGCCGGAGGGATTTGAATGAAGAGATTCTACATTTTGATAATCAGGAAAGTCTAGTCTGGAAATCATCTCAGAACCACTGTCTCAAATCACAAGCTATTCCCACCACAGGCCTGACAAAATTGCAGTGGGAGAACATTGCCATGAATGGCAGCGAGCAGTGGCATGCTAATGCATTCAATAAAAGTTGCAGTTAAGAACATGCAAAATGAAATGAAACTAGATTACCTTGGCATTTTGTCTATAATATTGTACTTTTGCTGTATGCCATGTCTAGGCTGTTTTTCTTGTTCTAGCCTTCCTGGATTTATAACCCCATTAAATCTTCTTCCATAGCTATTTTTTAAAATAATTTATCAGGGAAACTGCTCTTTTTTGTGATCGCAAACAGTCTGTGAACAGACTCTTATTTGTTTGTATGTATACTCACTTCTCATAGTTTTTAGATGAAGCATTTATTCAGAAAAACCAGATTTTGGAGTATTCACTTAGGCTGCTCACTATTAATTATTCAGGTCACATGATTGGTTGTCTGTGTCACACGGTGTTGCTTCTGGTCCCTGACTGGATAACTGTGACTTTTTTGAACAAAGGAAAGAAGGTACTTGGAAACTGCGGTGATGAGATCTGTGTAGATAACACAGAATAATGACTAGCACATGCTCTTGTTTGTGTATGAATGCCCCTGTTTGCTGCATAAGGGAAGTAACACAAACAGCTGTTCCCCAAATGTGTGTGTTGTCAAAGCATGATGGCAGGGACAAATGGCATCTAGCAAATGAAAAGGATCATGGACAAGGCTGAACCAAACTGCCACTAAGAATTCCAGTGCATGCATAAGAATTCTGATTTTGCAGTATTTGCCCATGTCTTCATGCATTTCATCTTTTAGGATAAAATTGCTCCTTGTGTAGAAGGCCAGCACAAAGTATTATGTATCCACCAAATTCCACATAAGCCCTCCTAATTGGCCTTCAGCAGTGAAAAGGGCTTCCACAGACGGATCCTCTGCCCAAGGTGAATTTCTGCCATCAAGCATTTAGGTGCATACGAATAACCAGAAAGCTTGATTGGCTGTGCACACTGCACATTAAACATTTAAATGGTGGGTATTGTTAAGATGTTTCCATCATCCATCTGGCATTTTTAGAATGATGTTTTACTAGCACTATATGCTCCTGAGATTAATCAGATAACAGCTTTTCTCTCCAACGTTGCTTGGAAGTCAATTTCTCTGACAGGACAAAATTGGGGCCTACTCCTACAAATCCTTATATACAGGAACAACTCTTCCTCCCTCAAGACCTGAATCAAAGCCCAGTGAAAGGTAAAAGAAGACTCCCATTGATTTCATTTGGTTTGGATCACAGCCCATGTGGAGGGTTATCACGTATCTGGGTTTTCCCAGACCTTGCCTGTTTTTTGATCCTCTGCCTTCTGCCTGGGTGGAGCTTAAACAAAGAAGTTCTGTCTAGGATTTTTGCAGAGCAGATGTTGCAGCTCAGAAAGAGCCTCAATTGGGCCACTTCCTGATTGGTCCCTTCCTAGTTCTGCAGCTGACAGATCTATTTCCCTGCTGGATCCTGCTGCCCAGACCCTGGCTCCCTGCCCTGAGGGCAGAGAGTCCCACAAGGAGCTGGAGACTGATGGGGTGGTGCTGCATCCTGGGCTTGCGCCAGCTGTCCTGCCACCATGACAGGGAGCTACAGTGTCCCCCACCTCCAGTGAGTTTCCCTGCCACAGGAACCCCATTCAGCACTCCCTTCACAGTATATGCGCCCCTTTCAGCATCCTAAAAATACTCCCTCCAAATCCCCCTCCAAAGCAGTGTCCTCTTTTTGGGAACGTCAAGTATTGTAACCCTTCAGTAGGACTGTCATCCTGAGTCAAGACTATGCAAGTGAATAACATCTGGAATTCTTGCTTCTTGAAGGGAAGACCAAAGAATGGCACCCTGGCTTCATAAAGGGAAGGGTTCTTCGGAGCGTTTATTTGGGATGTCTGAAAGCTACATTTTAAAGTGGAGAGAGGACATCCTGAATTTGGACTAGTCCAAGCTGGGTGGCTATTAGTGCATGGCATATCTTAGAATTTCTTAGGCATCTTCCCTGCTCCATGAACCATTCCTATCACACAGTCAGCATCACTTCCTTTTCCCTGAACTCATTGAACATAGAGCATAATAATAATAGATAATAACCATCAGGTAAATAGGGCATCGCAACACAGCGAATTGTGAGTTGTTAGAAGAGTTGGCCATAGATTAAAGCAATTTAAGGTTGATGATTTTAGGAATGTAAGAAGATGGGAATTGCCAGACTGGATCAGACTCAAGGTCAACCTAGTCTAGCCCCCCGTCCCTGACAGTCATCGGCACCAGAAGATTCAGGAGATGTAAGAACCCTACAGTAGGTAGTTTTGGTATAATATACCCCTCACATTGATTTATTCTGACCTCTTATAATTAGAGATTGGCTTAAGACCTAAAAAGTTTTATATCCCTTCTAATGCTTTACCCCTTGTCCATCCCCAATTAACTAGGACAGTTCTGAATAATCTTGTTACCCAATCTCACGCTGAATCTTATCAAGTCTTTGGGCTCAAAGGCTATGTCTACACTAGCAATTTAGGTCAACTTAAGAATGCTTAAGTCGACCTAAATTACTCCATGTCCACGCCGGACTTTCATTAAGGCGACTTAAGGGCATCCTTAAGTCGACTTAATAACTACCGCCTGTTAGGTCAACTTAAGGTCTAAATCAACCTTATTAAGTCAACCTAACACCAGTGTGGACCCTCTAGGTCAACTTAATTCTTTAAGTCAACCTAGGGCTGGGGGAAGGGAGCCGTGGCTTGTGGACAAGGAGCCCCAGCTGGCGGCTCTCTTCTCCGGGGCTCCCCTGTCCCCTACAGACATAGCATACGGGCTGGAACTAGGCGGGCTGCTGCGCCCCTTGGCTTGAAGTGGTTTGCATCATACAAAGGCTTTGCAGTTTCGTTCAATGATTCTCAGCACCCTCACTATACATGTTGTTCCAGCCCCCTGCTTAGGAGGCACCGTCTGGACCTGTGGTGCACCCTAAGGTGCTGGCCCATCTTTCCTCTATTCATCTAAGCTGTGCCTCATCATCTGCACTGCTATTTACACCTCTGCTGGGAGGTGTGCAGTGTATCTCCTCTACCCACTGTTGTCCGTGTAAACGTAACCCGTCTCATGCCTACATTTGCTCTGTCTCTCTCTCTCACTGGTCACTGTTACCCAACAAAGGACCCAGTGGGGAAACAGGGTTGATGAATCCATTGCAGCTTTTCACAGTCAGCAGGGGAATGGTGGCTAAATGAAGAAAGCATAGACACATGGAACAGGATTCCTCATCAGATATAGAGGCCTGTGTTACTTGCCCTACAATCCTTGATTGAGTGTAACTCTAGCACTTGTACTGGAACTCAAGAAACCTTGAAAAATATTAGAGCCACAACCTGTGAAGTGGATTCATGCTCCTAGTAAAAGTCAGTGAAGAACAGCTAGGCCCACTACTAATGGAAACCATCAATGCCTACTTCAAAGAAGCGCCCGTACTAAACTCCTGGAAAAATGCAAGTTTTCCCAATCCTCAGGAAGCCATTACATGACCCTGAAGAGTTCTCCAACTACCAGCCCATTTCCAACCCCACATTCCTGGGAAAAATAACTGAAAAAATAGTAACTACCAAACTCCATGTGCTATCAGCCAACAGGCTGGCTGCCTCACATTCAGAGTCAGACCAGGGCCCTGCAAAACGATGACTTTAGTGGCATTAAGAAAAAAGATGGCCTCCTCATGGCCATGGACAGAGGTAAGATCTTCGTTCAGCTGGACCACTCTATAGCCTTTTCTCAGTGGACAACGAGGTACTGCTGACCTTTCTTTTACTGTTCTTTGTTAGAAGAATTCAGAATGGTGATGGGTATCTGCTCCTCTCCAAAGACCCCCACCTGTGGGGCCCTGTATGGATCCAGACTGTCCCTGGGTCTCTTCAATACTGAGGTGAGAGATCTGGGAAAGAGAGTGAGATGCCAAGGCAGCGGGATGTTGATGACACTCAATTATACGTTTCATTTCCAATGCATGCAACCCTGTCTGTGCTGAAAGGGCAGAACTGGCTCTGGGGGTTTTTCGCCTTCCTCTGTAGCACAGGGCGTGGCTCACCTACCAGTGAATTCTCTGTATCTTAAAGTCCTTATACATGATTTAAGGAGGTAAATAACTCAGTCATAGGTTGGTGGCCTATTGCTGGAGTGGGTGGGTGAGGCCTGCATTTTGCAGGTCAGACTAGATGATCGTATCGGTCCCTTCTGACCTTAAAGTCTATGGCTATGTCTACACTGGCAAGTTAGTTTGAATTAAGGAGGCTTAATTCGAACTAACTAAAGACATGGCTACACTAGGCTTTAGTTAGTTCGAATTAAGGGTTTCCTTAATTTGAACTAATACGTTCGGATAGGGTATTCGAACTAAGGGGTTAATTCGAACTAACTAGTTTGAATTAACCAGTGTGGCCATGTTAATTCAAACTAATTTCTTAGTTTGAATTAAACAGCCATTGAAATGAATGGGGATCGCTAATTTGAACTAAGCAAGTGCTTGCTTAGTTCGAACTAACATTCCAGTGTGCCATGCGTGTTCGAATTAAGCTAATTCGAGCTAACTAAAATTAGTTTGAATTAGTTAGTTCTATGAGTCTATAATGCCTAGAGGAAACCAGTGCTTGGATGAAGAGCAGCAGGCTCAAGCTGAACCCAGACAAGACAAAGTGATGTTTGTCAGAAAGGGTTAGAAGCAGCAGCCATAGTGGGACTGCAGCAGCATTGAGCTAAGAGCAGGGAGTCACATCCCATCTAAACTGCATCTGCACCAAAACTACATCCTATTGGGTTGTTAAGAAGCATTTCTGCCCAATAGCTGCAACAGTGACCAAACAAACAGACAAATCTTAAGATATTTGAAGAAAACTTTGCAAGATAAGTTCCAGAGGGGGAGCCATGTTAGTCTAGTTCAGCAAAACAAACAAGGACACCTGTGGCACTTTTCAAGACTAACAAATTTATTTATTGCATGAGCTTTTCGTAGGAGAGATCCCACTATATCAGATGTTTGAAAATGGAAAACAGAGTATGTCAGTGAAAAATAAATCTAGTGAAATGTAAGTGACAGGATCAGGTCAGAGTATTTCAGCCAATCAAAAGTTGTTTTGATTCAAACAGTGTGGAACCACAGATAAGAAGGTGAGGAGGTTGAGAGAGAGAGGTCAAAATCACTTTTTGTAATGAAAAAGCCAACAAGACAGCACTCTGCCTGGAAAACCACTTACCAGCAGTTTCAGTTGAAAAGCTATTGATTGCTTTTGTCTGTTCTTTCATTTGAAATACTTCTGTTTGTGTATCTGTTATTACTGTCTGTTCTTCAATTTGTTTTTGTCAGAATTTAAATGAACTTAGGTGGTGGGCTAAGATTGGTGGAAAATATTGTTTTGTTAAAATGATTGGTTAAGGGATAGCTAAGCAGGACTCAAGTTTCATTATAAAAAACAGGGTCCAAGAAAGATACCAGAGAAAAAGAAGACAAACTCACCTCAAAGAAAAAACCCAGGACCAAAGCTGCTAGCATACTTTGCCCAACAGTGGCATGCAGGAACCAGAACCCAAACAAGACTGACCTTGTCTGGCCACCAGGGAAAGCCTGTCTGCATGATCAGGATTGGTAAGCGTAGAACTGTATGCTTCATGTGTATATCTTGCTTGGTAATTTTTAATACATAGAGGTTAAGCATATTTCTGTGTAAGGCTCTTTCACCAGGAAAAGTTCCCACAGATAAGCAGAAGGCTGTGCGCTGAGCCCAGTATGGGTAAGGGTGGTTACTAAATTGACCAGCTTTCACTCTGAGCCCAGTATGGGAAAGAGCGAGTGCCCAAATGAATGAGGTTATGGCAAGAGCTCATGGTAGGGTAAAGATGTGATGCCCTAAACACGATGTGCCGCTGAGTGCTAAGACAGATACTCTGGACAGGCTGGGTGGTTGTTTTTGTACGCTGGACTTCCTGGAGGTCTTCTCAAGCATAACGCTGCTGCCCTAGGGGCCATTAACTGGACTATTTAGCTGGTTTCTAAGTCTGTTCTTCCTTGTCTTGCCCACACACAGTTTCTCTCACCCTCTCCCCCCCTCTGGCAAGAGAAGATTATGGTCTGCATTTTCATGCTTGGTGGCCTCAAGATAAACATCTACTTGTAAATCAGTATTTAGGCACCAAAGAAATGTCTCAGCACCTCTAATAATCAAGCCACTTGTTCAGTGCCTTTAGACCCCCCGCCCCGTACCTTGTTCCCTGTTCCCTCCCCTTTCTGCATCTCTCTAGGACCTCTGGCTCCAGCTCCTTTCCTTCTCTATGACCCTTCAAAGCCCTTTAGCATCTTTCCTTCTCTAGGACCTTTCATTAGCCTCCCTCTCTATGGCCCTGTGGTAACCTTGGGTCTGAGACCTTCCAATGGTCCTCTGCCCCTCCTCTGACCTTGTGGTCCTCCACTAACCCCATGACAGAGACTTGCCAAGAGCTCCCGCCACACACACAACTTTTCTTTCCCCCACTGCGACCCTCTGTTTCCATAACATCCTCCTTCTTCCCCCCTCACCCACTTATATGGGTTCTTGCAAGGGAAAGAAGCTCTGGCCCAGGTGGGAGTTGGGAAGCAGAGACAGGAGGAGGAATATGTATCCAGCTCTGGGGCTGGACAGGGCTGGCATGGGTGCTCATGGGTGGCAGGTGAGCCGCACGGGCAGTTGCCCAGGGCCTGGTGGGGGTGGAGGGGAGGGCAGGGAGCTGGCAGGGTCCTGCAGCGAGGCGGGGGAGTTTGGCGGAGGAGACTGGGGGGGTACGAGGCCACCGGGGCCAGAGATCCCAGAGGTGGGTGCAGCAGGGGGTGGGGGGGACCCATGAGGCTGGCAGGGGTCTGGTGGGGGAGCTGGCAGGGCCTGCAGCAGGACCAGGGAGCCCAGCAGGGGACTTGGGGATCCTGAGAGGCTGGCAGGAGGGCAAGGGTCCCGGGGGGGGGGGGGGGGGGCTGGCAGGGCACTTGCAGGGCACCAGTGCGGAAGGCAAAAGTCAAGGATGGGGGGCCCCATGTTGGGGGCCCCGGAATCACTAAGACCGTCGCTGGATTGGAGAAGTGTTTCCCTTCCAGCCCTTCTAGGGATTTGGGACAGAAGGAGAAGGGGTGTTAAATGTACACAGAAAAACCCTCTCCAGTGTCTTTCATGGCCAAAGGCTGCTTTAGCTAGACTTGTTAAGACAAGACCATGGGGAAAAGGCAGAGCGAAGATGAACTGGTCCAACTGCAGAGAGGATCCATATGTAAAAGGAAAATGAAAGCTCAGCAGCAAGGTCATTTATGTTGCCTCAGGCAATCTTGGGGATGATAAAAGTTGAAACATGTAGCACAAATCAGCAGAAGACAAAGCCCATCCCTGAGGGGAGACAAGAGACAGGGTAAGAGATGCGGAGCATACAAGGAGGGAAATTCTCACCTACTGCTTCCTATGTAAGGGTGCCCTGTGTGGATAACACAGAAGAGAGCAGTTTGTATAGGCCCTGCCTCCACTGGGTCACTAATCCTCTACTGTCTTGCACACTGGGCACTCAGTTATGTCAGTGCAGTGAGACACCATGCTTCTGATCAGGGACCTTTAATACTTGCTTTGCACAGGTATTATTGTATGTGCCAGGTGTGGGAATATTAGCCACCAAGGCAACCCCCTAGCAGAAACATGTTGCTTACTAGCCCAGTATAATTTGCACAGGGCAAAATGCACCTGTGCATATCACGTCTTCACTAGGGGATTGCACTAGAGCTGCTTAGAAATTTCCTGATAGTTTTCTCTCCAACAATGCAGATTTACTGAAACTGAAGCCATTTGCAAAGCAGCTTCAGTTCTGAAAATTTTCCAGACTCAAAAGTTCATATTCTACGGGACTATTCTTAATAATCTTTACGGTTATTATGGCTGTGCTAGGTGTTCCATCTGAGATCGAGGCTCCAGATAAAAGGAAAGGTTGTCACCCCAATTTTAAAGAGGGGATGCAACAAGGAGATGGGATTCCCCCCACGCTCATTGGCTATCTCTGGGCAGAGGTGATCGAAGGAGTCCTACAAGATTCTTCTGATCATACATTTGGCAGATAGGACCATGCTCTCACAAGGAGTTACTAGGTGCACATGGGATGAGTGAATTCAATCTCTGAAGCCAGTCAAAAAATCTTGCAGCAGCCTCACTGGTTTAGGAAAGATGAGACGGTGGGAGGGATCACAGTAGCTCAGAAAGAAAATGAGCTCATTCCCAGTAAACTTGTGGGGTAGGTAACTCAAAGAAACGAAGGGATGCATTAGCAGGAGCAAATCTTCATAGCTGAAATTCACAAGAACATTAGAAAGGCCATACTGGGGTAGACCAGTGATCCATCTAGTCCAGCATCCAGTCTTCTGGCCATGGCTTGCCCCAGATGCTTCAGAGAGAATGAACTGAAAGGTAATCACTGTGTGATCCACTCCCAGCTTCTTGCAGGCAGTGGCTAGGGAACGTAGAGCATGGGGCAGCTTCCCTGACCATCTTGGCTAGTAGCCATTGAGGAATCTATCCTCCATGAACTTATCTAATTCTTTTTTGAACCCAGTTATATTTGTGGCCTTCACATAGCCCTGGCAATGAGTTCCACAGGTTAACTGTGCATTGTGTGAAGAAATACTTCCTTTTGTTTGAAGCCTGCTGCCTATTCACTTCATTGGGGTTCTCTGGTTCTTGTGTTTTGAAGGAGTAAGTAACATTGCCTTTTTTTACTTTCTGCACACCAGTCATGTACAGGCCTCTATCATATCTCTCCTTAGTTTTCTCTTTTCTAAGATGAACAGCCCCAGCCCTTTTAATCTTGCTTCATATGGAAGCTCTGTCATACCCTTAATAATTTTTGTTGCTGTTCTTCGTACTTTTTCCAATTCCAATATATCTTTTTTTAAGATGGGGAGCTCAGACCTGCATGCAGTATTTAAGGTGTGGCTGTACCATGGATTGATGCAATGGCATTATGATATTTTCTGTCTTATTTTCTATCCTTTTCCTAATGGTTCATAACTTTCTGCTAGCTTTTGTATCTGCCGTTGCACACTGAGCAGATGTTTTCAGAGAACTAGCCATGATGTCTCCACTGTCTCTTCTTTGAGTGCTAATGACTAATTAGACCCTTCATTTTGTACATGTAGTTGGGAATCTTTTCTCCAATGTGTGTTAGTTTGCTTTTATCAACATTGAATTTCATGTTCCATTTTGTTGCCCAGTCACCCAGGTTACTGAGATCCCTTTGGCTATGTCTACACTTGCTAAAATTAGTTCGAATTAGTTAGTTCGAATTAGCTTAACACTGGAATGTTACTTCGAACTAAGCAAGCACTTGCTTAGTTCGAATTCGCGATCCCCATTCATTTCAATGGCCGGTTAATTCAAACTAAGAAATTAGTTCAAATTAACATGGCCACATTGGTTAATTCAAACTAGTTAGTTCGAATTAACCCCTTAGTTTGAATACCCTATTTGAACTTATTAGTTTGAATTAAGGAAGCCCTTAATTCGAACTAACTAAAGCCTAGTGTAGCCATGGCTTTAGTTAGTTCGAATTAAGCCTCTTTAATTCGAACTAACTTGCCCGTGTAGACATAGCCTTTGTGGCTCTTCATAGTCAGCTTTAGACCTAACTATCTCAGTAATTCACCCTTGCATCGACGGCCTGATGGGTAAGTAGTGCCTAGCCCTGGTTTTGGCCTCTGCTCAGGGGTTCACCAGCATCTATCTGTAGGAGTTTTTCCTCACCGTGTGCACTTTTCTCCAGCAAACCCAGTGCAAGGGGAGGGGAAAGCAAAAAACTGGAATTAACCCTTTTTGTTGAGGGGATGGGAGGTTTACATCCCAATAGTTAGAGTTTGGAACACTGCAGGGGTTACACAGCTGTAGGTAGGGGTGGAGGAGGGATGGGTGGGATCTGGCAGAGCCAGGGGCCAAAAGAAGAAAATCCAAAGCTAGGAAAAGGGATTGTCCTTTAACAAAGCTAGAGGCAGCTGTCCCCAAGCAAGGGCCTGCTGGGTGTGGAGCTGGGACTGGGCTCAGGGAGCAGAGCAGGAGTGTATTTAAATGCGACATGTCATCCATTCAAAAAATCTCCACTGCCCAGACCACATCCATAGCTGGTGTGTACTGGGGTAGTTCCAAAGACTTCAGTGTGGAAAACTGACTTGAGTGGAGTGATGCTGATATACACTAGCTGGGGATCTGGCCCTTTGCCTCCAATGGAGTCATGCAGATTACCCCAGACGAGGATCTGGCCCGTTGACTACAGTGAAGCCATGCAGATTAGAGCTGATGGGGATCTGACCCATTGATTCCAATGAGACAACACTTGTTTAGATCAGTTGGGCAATAGTCAGGGAGGCTTCCTGGGCGAGAGAACATGGGGATCAATCCTCTCCGCAAAGAACCCCACAGAGAGCAGAGTTTGTCCAGCAGAGCTTTCGAGCATCTCCCAGTGCTGTCCCTGGTACTCCAGCCACTGTGGAGCACAAGGCCAGGAACTGGTTGTTTCCCATTAGTTATTTCCCAGCTAGCGCTGTTTCTGGTTTCTCGTTTTTGAGGTTGCTGGGGGAAGTTGCCAGTATTAAAAGCGAAAAAGCAGATCTCATTTTGGCTGTAGGACAGGCCCAGTGCATAGCTGGAACAAAAGAGGGTTGGAAATTGTAAACTCTTTGGGGTAGGGGCTATTTTTTGTTCAGTGTTTAAACAGCAGCTAGGGCAATGGTGTCCAGGTCCATTGCTGAAACTCCTAGGGGCTATAGTAATATAAAGAAATAATCATAATATATCACAGAAGACATTGTTCATGAGCCTTTTCCCAAAATCATTTAAGGTTCAGCCCTCAGCAGCTGGCCAGTGTAAACCAGTACCCTACTAATGTCCCATTTAAGTCTATATGGGTGCATCTACATTGGCAAGTTAAGTCGATTTAAGGAGGCTTAAGTCAACCTAAACAAAGCCACGTCCACACTGGGCTTTTATTAAGTCGACTTAAGCACTTCCTTAAGTCGACTTAAGGGAAGCTTAAGTCAACTTAATAACACCTAGTTTTAGGTCGACTTAAGCCTTAAGTCGACTCCTTAAGTCGACTTAAAGCCAGTGTGGATTAGCGCCTAAATCGACCTTATTAAGTTGACTTAAAGTGTTAAGTCGACTTAAGTTGAATCGACTTTGTTATCTTTTCTAGTGTAGACGTAGCCTATGGGCCTTCTGCTGTCCCTCAGTACAGGGATGCCTTTCACCCTTTGTGAAGCTTGTACCATGGAGAGGAAAGTCCTCAGTTTTTCCATAGAGCAGCCACAGTCCAGGGCTCAGCTGTACCAGCTTCCCAGCAGTGACCACCCAATTATATCTCCACCCTGCTCTGTAGGTATGACCTTTAGGAATGAGAGGGGACTTCAGTCCAGAGGGGGCTGCTCAATCTTCGATTTTTGCAGAGAGATTTGTTTGTACCTTGAAAAGTCACCCCTTTGTGAAAGGAAGATGCGCTACAGACCAGGCCAGAGTTTTGAGAGTCTTTTGCATTCAGTAGCCCGGCATCTCCATCTTCTCAGTATCAAACAACTAAACATTCTTGAGTACTTGCCTAGGGCATGTCTGTGTATTTCCTATGCTAGAGAATGGAAGAGTCACATTCCCTTGGCACATCTATTACATGATGATTGTGTACACTGGCTGCATTCATACACCTCTGAAATGATAACACTGTCATTGCACATGACTCCCAGGGTCTGCTCAAACTTCATGACAAAGCAAAAAATGCCTGACACAGAACAGCCTCTTTCATTCCTGTTGCTCATTTGGATGCACTCATTAAAATGGGGCAGATCTGAAATTTGCTGTGGATTTGATGGCTTGGTGCCAAATCCTGCCTGGACTGCCAGATAAGCCCATTTCTAAAGAGAGGCCTCCATGGATTCCAACCAGAAAGTAGGCCATGGACTCCAAGAAGACCTATCCCCAGCCAGAGATCAGGAGCCAAAGGAGTTAGATGCCCATATTTGGAGGTGAGATATGTAGACACATGTGAATATATTAGGAGCACACACCTCATTGGAAGCCATTGGACATTCTGAAAGTTCCTAATCCCTCAGGACTCTTTGAAAATCCCAGCCAGGGATGATGCTAAGCAATCAAATGCCTCTGATCCCCACAAGACTCTGTTGCCTGATCCCCACAGTAAATGAAGAACCAATGCAGTGTATTGAGGGCATGGAAAGAGGTTATTATACAAAAGCTTCTAAATGATGCAGCGGTGGTGTTCTTCCCCGCCTCGCAAGTATTTAAAAGCTTTTAAATGAACAGACCATCTCTTCCGCTAGCAAACCCAGCACAGGGCTGCTTTTTAAATGGCTCCTAAATCATGTTAAAATATATAGCAGCAGCATCCTAAAAGGCTTTGGCTCTCTCTTGGCCACATAAAACCTCAGTCCAACTGAGGAATGTTCCTAGGATTAGTGGTACCCTCTCAGGGGCTTTCCAGGAATCCTCTACAGGAAGGATATAGAAAGCACATAGTACATCTACACTGCAAAGCCATGCTAAGTCTCTGTTGACCCTGGCTCTGACTCAGACTGCAGGGCTAAAAATAGGGTTGAAACCCAGCAAGGGTCACAGGGGCTGGCCACCAGCAGAAGCCTGAACATCTACACTGCTATTTTTAGCCCTGCAGGCTGAGGCTCATGAGCCCGAATCAGTTGATCTGGGCTTCGAGACTCATCACTGCGGGTTTTTCTTGTCAGCATAGACAGATGGCCGCAAATTACAAGGTCTTGGTACCATCAGGGATTTTCTCTGTACGTCACCACAAGAAACGTCAAGATTATTAGTTCTTTAATCTAGAGTTTGCTTTTTCCTGCTTAATCTGTTAGATCTTTAATTAGAGCTTGTATTTTTTCCCCCAAGAGGCTTATATTTATGAGTTGCAAATTTCAGCCGGAGATTTCAAACGTTCCAGTATTCCCAGTAGTTCAAACTGGGCTTTGTCTGATCAGGACCCAACTGCAAATTTTGGATGTGGATTCTGATTTCAGGACTGTTTGGATTCCAGGTTTTGGTTCAACAATTTCTGGTTTACACTTTGCATAATACATTGTCATGCTGGTTGACTGTTGAAAGTTTTTTATTGGTAGCGCACAACTCATGCCAGTCCACAGGCAGAAGTGTTCTCTCAGTTCATACAGGAACTTTTTGGAGCAACAACAAAACCTGCAAAGTTCCAAAGAGGCAGCCGTGTTAGTCTAGTTCAGCAGAACAAAAAAGGAGTCCTCTGGCACTTTTAAAGCCTAACAAATTTATTTATGAAGACTAATGTTTGGGAATAACATAAAGGTACAACACCACCTATTGATGGAGGTAGGGAACATCTTTATGATTTCAACTTTTCCCCTCTTAACTTATTACTTCAAAAACTATGAACTGTAGGCCAGATTCCAGCCCTCTCTGGAAGCACCAAGTGTCTAAAAAGTCAGTTTAAGAAGCTGTCTGGCATCCCAAAAAAGCTAGATCGGGAAATGGGGCATTCCTGCACTCTGCCTATTCCTCCAAGCTTCTTTAACTTATGTTTGGGATCATTCCTTAGCCAGTTTTAGATCCCATAGATCTAAAGGTGGTGCACAGACAATGTTGCCCCACACCCATCCTTGACCTATGCTAAGTGCAGCTCAGATTGTTCAGAATCCGGACCCGAAAGTCTACACATCCTAAGAACCTATCAACTCTGCCATCCTCATGCAGCAAGTTTCCCGACTCATCCATTATCTTGTACACAGCCTAAGAAAGGCTCTGAGCTGTGTTATTGTAGTAATACATTTTGGACACAAATACCTCTCCTTTGGAATGTCCAATCTCCCTTCCCTAGAGTGACACTATGCAAATGTCTGGGGCCTTATCTATGGAGATTCTCTGGTGTCACATGGAGGCCCTACATTAGACTGTAGATCTGAGTTTGCATACCTTGATCCCACACGTCAAGAACTTTAAACCCAGTTTATTAACACATTGGAAGGAGCCTCCCAGCCAGCTACTCAGCTGGTGATGGTCTCCCCATTGAAGCCAACAGAGCTATGTGCTATTTTTAAATCTTGAAATCTTCCCCTCCGATTTTATTTCCATGACAAAAGTTGCATTTCAGAAGATAAGCCTACATGGGGGTTGTCCCTGCTGGGAAGTCAGCATAATGGAATAGAGAGCTTGAGACGGTGTCTATTTGACCTACTGGTTCCAGGAACATCCTCCCCCAACTTTCCAAAGGAGATCTATGCAGACCATAAAGGAAACTCTATTTTTTTAGCCAGCAATATGTAGCCAAGGGTTGGTAAAGCAGACTGCGTTCATTTCCATTCCACTTCCTACATCACCACCAACCATTAAGCATCTATGGACCAAGCTTTGTGGATGGATGGAAGCAGAGCACAGTGCAGTTTTCTCTTCATGATTGAGCCTGACTCTCTGGTTCGGAGAGCAGGAAGCAAACCCTGCTGTTTTGTAAGTCATAACTAGGCAGGACTGACTCAGAAGACAAACAGAAAGCAAATCTGGGAATTAGCAAGAGTCTGGCCATAATTGCACTTACGAAATGCGCGGGAATTCACTGCTGGTGTGGAGAGAAAAACTGCTCTCGTGCAAACCTACTGCCATGAATGGGATCCAGATAGTCTGTTGTGGCAAACGGGTTAGCTTCTCAGCTTCAGGAGGTACCTAAAACGTTTCAAAACAGGTTCAGCTCCCCTCTGCTCCCATCCTGGAGTCACGTAACTTTCCTTGCGCTCAACCCCGCTGCATGGAGGAAACCTCCCCTCTTGTGAACTCTTGCCAGTTCATTTATCTGCAGGATCATTGTAGTTGTATTGATTTTTTTTCTCTCCCTCTCCCCTCTGTGTTTGCTTTCTGAATTATGCAGTGGTGCAGTTTTTCCTCCTCACAAGACGTGAGTGAATTTTGGAGGAAGATCAATTGCGCCCTGCCTGCCATAGTTTAGTCAGGAATCCCCAGCAGAGGCCAGAAGAGAGAGAGAGAAGGGAGGATAATAAGGCTGGAGATGATCAATCCAATCCTGATGCAAAAAAATGAGAGCGAGTGGGGTTGGCGTAATCAGTCAGTTCTCCTCATGTGGTTCTTAGATCCCCTAGTCTCAATCAATAATCTACTTTGACACCTATTGCTTCAGAAATGCACACAGTCTCTCCCCCTTCCCTCTGCAACACAGATAATATTGTGCTTCATACAGCATGAGAATATCCAACGATGCTCCAGTAAAGATGAGGATTATGTGTAAGGTTTTTTTTTTCCTTCTCCCCTTTAAAGTACATATTATGAGAGCCGGTTAGATCTTGTGAGAGCTGAGATGAAAGGGGTACAAACTGGGCTTTTAGCAGTTTTGTTGTTGCAATTATTTTGCCAATAATAATGATTTCAAGATGGGATGTAGGATCTTTATGCCATGTGTTGTGATGGAGGCGGAGCTGCTACAGTGGCGCATGCAAATCTAGGAGGAGAGGAAACCCAGCGGGATGCAGCCTGAGATTTGCTTTGCTCCAGCTAAAACTCACAAATGATGTCTGGGAACTGCCTTTGATCTAGCCTGGCACCTTACAATCTCCTCTTGTATAGGGGTCTCAGAGTCACAATTCAGTTCTGACTTTCCTCTCATTCCATGGAGATAGTAAAAAGCCTCAGTTTGTTCCTGAGGGGGGGTGGGGGGGTGGCAGAACACTGCATTGTGGGAGCAGACTACTCCCATCCTCTTGCCATTCCCTGATCACCTGAGTGATGAGCAATCCCTTTGAATCATAGACTCATAGAAGATTAGGGTTGGAAGGGCCCTCAGGAAGTCATCTAGTCCAATCCCCTGCTCAAAGTAGGACCAATCCCAACTAAATCACCCCAGCCAGTGCTTTGTCCAGCCAAGCCTTAGAAACCTCTAAGGCTGAAGATTTCAACACTTCCTTAACTAACCCATTTCAGTGCTTTACCACCCTCCTAGTGAAAAAATTATTCCTAATATCCAACCTAGACCTCCCCAATGCAACTTGAAGCCACTGATCCTTGTTCTGTCATCTGCCACAATTGAGAACAGCCTTGTTCCATCCTTCCTGGAATCCACCTTCAGTTGAAGGTCACCATCAAATCCTCCTTCAGTCTTCTCTTTTGCAGACTAAATAAGCCTAGTTCCCTCAACCTCTCCTTATAAGTCATTGTCCCAGGTCTTTAATCATTTTTGTTCACCTCGGGTGGACTCTCCACTATTTGTCCTGTAACCGGGGACCCAAAACTGGACACAATACTCCAGATGTGGCCTCACCAGGGCCAAAGAGAAGAGAATAATCATTTCCCTTGATCTGCTGGCAATGCTCCTGCTAATGCAGCCCAATATGCCATTAGCCTTCTTGGCAATAAGGGCACACTGTTGACTCATATCAACCTTCTTGTCCACTGTAACCCCAGGTTCCTTTTCTGCAGACCTGCTGCCCAACCACTTGGTCCTCAGTCTGTAGCAGTGAAAAGGATTCTTCTATCCCAAGTGCAGGACTCTGCACTTGGCCTTTTTGAACCCCATCAGAATCATTTGGCCCAATCCTCGAATTTATCTAGGTCACTCGGTATCCTTCCCCTCCCCACAGCTTAATGTCATCTGTAAACTTGCTGAAAGTGGAACCACTCCTTCACCCAAATCATTAATGAAGACATTGAACAAAATTGCCCCCTGGACAGACTCCTGGGGCACTCCATTTTTTACTGGCTGCCCACTGGACAATGAGCCCAATGATCTAGCCTGTTTTCTATCTAACTTATAGTCCATTCATCCAACCCATACTTCTGTAACTTGCTGGTACTACTACTGAGGGATACTATATCAAAATTTTGCTAAAATCAAGATATATCACATCCATTGCTTTCCTCACATGTGCAGAACCAGGCATCTCATCATAGAAGGCAATAAGGTTGGTTAAGCATGACTTGCCCTTGATGAATCGATGCTGATTGTTCCTAATCATCTTCTTCTCTTCCAAGTGCTTCAAAATTGATTCCTTGAGACCTACTTCATGATTTTTCCAGGGACTGAGGTAGCACTGACCCGTCTGTAGTCCCCAGTATCTTCCTTCTTCTCTTTTTTGAAGAGAATTGTCTGGGAGCTCCCCCAATCACCATCAGTTTTCAAAGATATGGTAAATAGCTCTACAATGACATCAGTGAACTCCTTCAGCATCCTCGGACACACTGTACCCAACCCTATGGACTTGTGTGTGTTCAATTTAATGAATAGTCCTAAACCTGTTCTTTCACCACTGAAGGCTGCTCACCTCCTCCCCATTCTGTGCTGCCCAATTCAGTAGTCTGGGAGCTGATCTTGCCTTTAAAGATAGAAGCAAAAAACAAAACAAAACAAAAACACTGAGTACTTCAGCTTTTTCCACATCGTCACTAGGTTGCCTCCCACATTCAGTTAGGGGCCTATACTTTTCCTGACCTTCTTCTTGTTGCTGACCCTTCACATCTCTTGCTAGCTGCAACTCCAGTTGTGCTTTGGCTTTCCTGATTCCACTTCTGCATGCTCACGCAGTATTTTTATACTCCTCTAGTCATCTGACCAAAACTTTTATTTCTTGTGAGTTTCCTTTTTGTGTTTAAGAAAATTCACGGAATCTTTCTCCAAGAGGGTGCCTTCATTGTGGAGTTGATTTGGGTGATCCACATCCAGGGCTGAGCACCCATGTTAGCCTCACCCAGGTGTGAGTAGATCTACTTGAGTTACTATGTCCTACTTGGTGCTGCACTTACCCAAGTGTGTCCCTAGGTGTTTGGGGAGCAAACCTCTTGGCTCATAGCACTGCACTTAGCTGAGTACTCTCCCATTTTTGTCCAGAGGATGGGGGAAAACTTGCCTGGCCTTATAGCTACATTGTGGGAAGACAGTGGAGGACTAGTAGCATTCAGGTCATTTAGCCGGTGACCTCTATTGCCCCAAACAAACCAGCTAGCCTAGGCTGGAAGCACCACAGCCACGTGGCTGTGTCTATACTGGTAAATTAAGTCAACTTAAGCTTGCTTAAGTCAACTTAATTTACCCTGCATCTACACTACAGTTTCCTTAAGTCGACTTAAGCAAGCCGCTTAAGTCGACTTAAGGAAAATAAAGTCATCTTAATTAAAATTAAGTCGACTTTATAAAACCACCTTCCTAGTATACCAAAGGCTTAAGTTGACTCCCTAGAGTCGACTTAAGCCAGTGTAGACGTGGGTTAGCCCTAAGTCGATTTAGGGCTACCCCAGGGCTACACCAATGCCCTCCCTGCTGGGTGGGGGGGCACAGGGGGAGCCTGGCATGCCCCCCACAGGGCAGGGCAGAGCCCTGCCCACCCTACCCCTATGCCCTGCCAGGGTCCCTGTCCCCCTTTGCCCCATTGAACCTAGGTACAATGGGGAAAGGCTGAGCCCCCTGGCACTGGGCAAGGGGTGCCCCTCCTGCCCCCATGGACCTCCCCTAGGTCCCCCTAAGCCCCTAGAAGTCGACCTAGGCAACCGGTGTGGACACTCTAGGTCGACTTTTTAAGTTCTCCTTTAAATCGACTTTATTTTTAAGTGTGGACACACTAAGTCGACTTAAATTACCAAGTGTAGACATAGCCCGTGAGAGGGATTTGTGTGTGAATGGGAGGGGGTTAAGGGTGCACCCATGTGAAAGCCTGGGCTAGCTCTCCAATGAAGACATAGCCTGAAGTGCTCCTCTGTCCTCTATTTTGTGATCCATGATGCAGGTATTACAGGAACGAGAGAAAGGGGAACCTCACATTATGGGGTGTAGGCCAGCTTACCACTGAGCTCTAAGTTTGAAACAGTCTCTCTTCAGAGATAGTTGAATTTCCCTTGCCAATTTTACATAAGAACAGCCATACTGTGTGAGATCAATGGTTCATCTCTCTGGCTATGTCTACACTAGCAAATTAAGTCGACTTAAGGAAGCTTAAGTCGACTTACACAAAGCCTCGTCCACACCTGGTTTTCATTAAGTCGACTTAAGCAGCTCTTAAATCAACTTAATAACTACCACTCTTTAGTTGACTTAACAATTAAGTTGATTCGTTAAGTTGACCTAAAGATGGTGTGGCCGTCCTAAGTCGACTTATTCTATAAGTCAACCTAGGGAGCAGGTCTCGGCGAGAAGGAAGCCACGGCTCCTTTCTCCCCAAGACCACGTGGGTCCCGGAAAAAAGGGAGCCATGGCTTCTTTCTCCCCAGGACTGCGCGGGTCCCGGTGAGAAAGAAGCCACGGCTCCCTTTTTGCTGGGACCCACGCAGTCCCGGGGAGAAAGAGTCGTGTCTCCCTTCTCACCAGGACCCGCAGCAGCTTCCTGGCAGAAGGAACCAACTTTTCAAGTGTAGACATAGCCTCTGACAGTGGCCACTAACACAAACTTCATTGAGAATGAACAGAACAAATCATTCTTGAGTAATCCATCTCTTGTTGTCCACTCCCAGCTTCTAGCAGTCAAAGGTTTAGGGACACCCAGAGCACTGGGATGTGTCCCTGGCCTTCTTAGCTAATAGCCATTGATGGACCTATCATCCCTGAACTTATCTAGAATTTTCTCAAACCCAGATATAGTTTTGGCATCTACAATACTCCCTGGGAACAAGTTCCACAGGTTGACTGTATACTGTGTGAAGAATTATTTCCTTTTGTTTTCAACCTGCAGTTGATTAATTGCATTAGGCGATCCCTGGTTCTTGTGTTACATGGTGGGGTAAATAACACTGCCTTGTTTACTTTCGCTCTTACATAAAAGATTTACCAACTTTTCCAGAGGAAACATTCTGAAGTGCTCCATTTTGAAATGTTGCCCAGGTTTCGTCACATCTTCAGGTTCCTAGCTGAACAACCACAGTCCCCATAATGACTAGACTTTACAAATAGAGTCAAGAAGACCCAATACCTTGGACCTAAACAACTTTTGAATGTTTAAAAATAAGACCATTGATTTCTTCCCCTTATTGAGGGCGAGCTACCTGAGTCCTTCCCAGATTTACCGGTGAAGCAGCCTAGATATTTCTGCTACTTCTAGTTGGGCTGAAAAGTCAAGGTGACTTTTTTCAGAAGGCTCTTTTTTGTTTTCTATCATCATCCTGCAATTTTTGTCAATTTTTTCCCAACATGCTCATTGACAACTGGAGGAGGAAAGGGAAAGTGGCCCCAATAAATAAATAAATAAATAAAAGCAAAACAACCTTCAGAAGTTTTAATCTTCTTTCCCCCCAAGAATTTTGTTTTGTCATTTCCTGCTTCATTCTTTTCTGCTGCCGCAGATGGGTTCTGCACATCCCATGGTGAGCCAGAGATGAAGGCTGGGTAGCAGCAGATGTGGAACAGTGATCTGTGGGCAAGAAATGAGGCTCAAGGTGTGTGAATAGAAATGGGGTGAGTGAGGAAGAATGAACAGGATTTAGGAAATGTGAGGGTATGAGACTCTAAGGGGGTTGCAGGAATACTATCCCTTTAATCAGAAAGCTTCCTCACACAGAATGAACTGAGGCAACCTCCTACAGGGTAGTACAAATCACTGGCAGCTTCCTAAAAATTTAGAACCAAGCTCAAATCACAATGTGGTTCTAAACAGCCTCCAGACTGGGAAACGTTGTGCTTGGATCTGAATTGGGTGGCTTCTCACTTCTTGGACTCTAAGGACACAAACGAGAACGTCGCATCAGAGCAAACAACAATCCCCAAAGTTTAGAAAAATTGAGCTCCACGTTCAGAGCCAAAGCATGCAGCTAAGACTCTCCATAGCAAGGAGCAACTGGCCAGCAGGGTGCAGAGCAGTTACAGTCTCAACTAACTATGCACAGTCAGTCAATATAAACATCTAAGATGAAGTATTATGTGTATTCTAAATAGAACTTAGAGTCTCTTGTGTTAGGCAGGACCTACCTGTAGTGAGAGACAGCCCTTGCCCTGGACCTGGAGAGACAAAAGATGGAAGAATTATTACCATTCTCATTTTCCATACGAGGAACTAAGGAGCAGATGATTTGGCCAAGGTCATGTAAGAAAATCAGGTGCTGAATTCAAATCACTTGAGTCCCAGTATAGGGCTTCAACCACTGCACTATTCTTCTACTCAACCAGTGGTTCTGAACCTTATTGGCTTGAGATCCACAGATATTGTTTTTACAACCCTGAAGGGCCACCAGGCTCCACCCACTGCAACCAGACAGAAGGAGTCCAGCAAGGAGGCAGCTTCCTCGCTAATCTCCCATCTCCCTGGCTGCAGCAGGGAAACCGCATGAGTCCTGTAGACCCCTGTGCTCCTCCTGGGTCGCTAGGCAGTGGCTCCCTTCTGCAGCCAGGGGGGATGGAAGATCAGTTCTCCCCTCCCTCTGGCTCCAACAGGGACCCCCAGTGCCTAGGGGCCTGGACACAGCAGTTTACCATGCTCCCTCCTGCACCCAGGGGGAGGGGAGCATTGATCTCCCATCTCCTTGGCTGCAGCCACAAACCTACAATGGTCTTTTAGCCCTGCAGAAACACGCTCCACTTGGGTCCTTAGGCAGTAGCTCCCTTTTATAGCCACTGGAAGGGAAGCTGTGGTCCACTTGGAAAGCCTCCACAGGTCACTTTTGGCTCCTGGGCTACAGGCTGGCAACCACTGGTTTAGACTCTCTATTAACAAAGACGTGATGTAACTTTGCTGGCAAAGACTGGACACTGGAGATGTTTCAAGAGCTGTAAAGAGAATGCCCATCTCCATATTGGCTTACAAACAAGGCTGTGGTTAATGTTATTAGTTATTCACTAGTCTTCTGTTTAAAAAAGCTTCCGTCACCCAATGGAAGAGCAAGAACAATGTCCCACATGACGTAGGTGACCAACCGATAGGAGCCAGAGAGCAAACAGTAAAAGCAGCACCACGTAGACTGAAATTTGTTTGTACGAACTGTTGATTGAACAGCTATGGATAACAAATGCATTTGTAAACGCAGTGTCTGTTTGTGGGTAATTCACAAACAGGAAAAAAAGAGAGCTAAATGTGTCAGATAAATTATTCACTAGGAAGCATCTGATGAGCTCTGCTGGGAGGAAGTAACTACAGCTCACCAGTCTTGGAATGACTCTTTGCTGGTGCCTTTCAGGCAATGGTAGCAGGCACCGCCAGATGAGCATGGCTGTAACAGTGAGAGCTTGCTGCTGCCTATTCAATTGTACGTGCTGGAAGATGCAGTAGAGTTTGTGCTGCTTTGATGGTGAAAATGTGTTTGGAGCAACCCATGAGAAGCAGAGCATGTGCAGAGACAGGGAAATGTTAGTGCCACTGTACAAGGCACTGGTGAGACCCCATCTGGAATATTGTGTGCAGCTCTGGTCCCCCATGTTTAAAAAAGATGAATTCAAATTGGAACAGGTGCAGAGAAGGGCTACAAGGATGGTCTGTGGAGTGGAAAACCTGCCGTATGAGTGGAGACTCAAGGGCTATGTCTACACTTGAAAAGTTAAGTCGGCTTTATAAAGTCTACTTAATAAGGTTGACTTTAAGTCGACTTAAAGTGGACCTTATTAAGTCGACTTAACAGAAGTGGACTTAACTTTTCAAGTGTAGATGTGGCCCCTTTTCGACCTTATTAAGTTGACTTAACGTTAAAAAGTCTTAAAAAAGTCGAATTAAGCCTTAAGTCGAAGTAATTCTAGGTTTAATAAAGTCGACTTAATTTTCATTAAGTCGACTTTATTTTCCTTAAGTCGACTTAAGGAAACTGTAGTGTAGACGCAGGGTAAATTAAGTCAACTTAAGCAAGCTTAAGTCGACTTAATTTACAAGTGTAGATGCAACCCATGAGAGGAGTAAAGTTCTGGAATGGCCTTTCAAGGGGAGTTGTGGGGGCAAAAACCATAATTGCTTTCAAAACTGAGCTTGATAAATTTATGGAGAGGATGGTATGATCAGATGGCCTATTTTGGAAATGGACTGATCTTTGGCTGCGGGTGGTGGATATACAAGTGGCCTAAGAGGGGAGGGTATATGGGGTGGGTTCTGAGTTATTACAGAGAATTGTTTCTTGGGTAACTGGCTGTTGAGACTTGCCCACATGCTCAGGGTTTAACTGATCGCCATATTTGGGGTCAGGAAGGAATTTTCCCCCAGGGCAGATTGGCCTGGGCTCTGGGGTTTTTTTGCCTTCCTATGTAGCACAGGGCATGGTTCACTTACTGGTGAATTCTCTGTATCTTAAAGTCCTTAAATCATGATTTAAGGAGGTAAATAACTCAGTCATAGGTTGATAGCCTATTGCTGGAGTGGGTGGGTGAGGTTTTGAGGCCTGCATTTTGCAGGAGGTTAGACTAGATGATTGTACTGGTCCCTTCTGACCTTAAAGTCTATGAGATGAACAGGTGGCAGATGGTACTAACCACATGAGGGTCCGAGAACAGAGTTCTAGTCATTAGTACAATGAGTCTCAGCACTGGGCTGCCTTCTAGGGGTAGGGGCAACAGCCAGGTCCTGTGCAGATAACTCCAGACCTGATCCTGTAATGCCCTGCATGTTGAACCACCATTTACAGCATATAAAACGCTGCCATTCCAATTTGGTAGCACTTCACACCCAACTGGCACTGTTATTTATGACTATACAAGAGTCAGGGCACCCAGAATCCGGCTCCTGGCTTCTGTGTGTGGTTTTGGTAGAGCCCAAAAGCCTCATCCAGGATTGTCACCCCTTTGTGCTAGACACTGTACAAATGCATAGGATGAGCTTAGTCCCTTCTGCAAAGAGCTGATAAAGGGAAAGGAAGCGGGGCGAGTGTCATTCTACTTGTTTATTCCACAGACTCAGGGCATGGCCTCAGGCAAATCACTTCGCCTTTTCATGCCTTCATTTTCCCAGCTGTAAAAAGGACTAGTGATATAAATGTGTGGTTATAAAGTGCTTTAAGATCCATGAATGAAAAGCACCACAAATGTCCTATTTCTTCTTCTTATTATTATTACTACATGTGCTGTGTTATCCTAAAAGCACAAAGTCAGGCAATTTCAACATATGCCTCTAAACAACACTGACATTTAAATTTAAGCAAAGAAGGGAGCAAATCCTTTGAGGTCTATCGAGAATCCAGAGTGGATTCCCCCACTAGACCATCTAAGCTGATTCTGAACTCAATTTAATGGTTTTAACACATTAAATTAAGCTTAGAATCAGATGGTCTAGTGGGGAATCCACTCTAGATTCTCAATAGATTTTACTGAGAAATGAAGAGGACAAATGCAAATTAAAAGTGCCCCACCTGACATGTCTGGGAGATTCCTGCCTCAGACCTCCTCTCTTCAGACAATAAATCAAGTGTCAGTGAATGCTGCATGAGCCGAGGGGCATCAGTCAGTCCACCTGAAGGAACTCAGTGGATCCACTTTTCGGATACATTAATCAAAAGCTCTTGTAGAGGTGGGCAGAGCTACAATTGCAATGGGAACAGACAAAAAGAATCAGCCCTTGACATATATTAGTTACATCTTTACATTGGCTCCAGCACAAAGCACAGGGAATTCCACCAGTCTCGGGGCCAAGAGGAAAGATAGTGTAAAGGTGAAAGAGCTACTTTGGGAGACCTGGGTTCACTTCCTTGATCTCTGTGACCTTGGGCAAGTTACTTCTCTGTGCCTCAGTCCCCAAGCTGTGCAAGGGGGTAACAGTGCTGTCCTGCCTTACAGGCCTGAGGGGAGGGGAAACAGACTGAAGGTTGGGAGGTACTCAGGTACCGCAGTACTAGAGATCATGTAATTATGCAAGATGGCAGTCTAGTATCACAGCCCAGTAAATACTGGGTTTTGATAGCAACTCTGGCGCCGTTATCACACACCCATCTGGACATGGACATGAATGGCATTTTGGGGGGCAGGCCATCAGTGGAGCTCCCTGCCTTGTGACTTTACAAAGAGTGCAGCACACCAAAACCACAAAGCTGTAATCAATGTCTCGTTTCCGCAGAGTCTGACGCCAAACCCTCTCATTGGTATGATAAAAAGAAAATAAAAGGTAGCGTAGAATCCACATGAGGTTAGACACAGGCCCTCTTTCAGCCATGCACTTATGCTTGAGCTTAACTTTAAACATTGAAGTCAATGGGATTTAAGTAGGTGCTTACCTAAGGCTCAGATTGTCAGTTCAGGTTCACTGCAGGAAGAGGTCATGGGTTCTGTTCAGACCTTTCTGCCACTGACTTTGTTTGACGGTGGCCAAGTCAACTGGTCATGCAGATCTTAAGGAATCCTAGCAAGAGAAGTGCCCTGGCATTAGCACCATTGGGAGCCTGATAGTAGGCAAGGATCTGGTGGCTTTGGGTATTTTTATCACCAGGTCAATTAAATCAGCTACAATAGTGGAAGGAGAGGGGAGAATTTTCTGCTGGAGATTCCCACTGAAGGTGAGACCATGTGTCCAAGGGCTGGCTGAAAGAGGAGGCAGTTTGGCCAGGAGCCATTCTTGGGGAGACTTTGGGGGAAGGCTGTGGAGATGGGAAAGCCAGAGGACAAGGATGCACAGGCCAAGGTCCACAAAGGGATTTAGGATCCTATCTTCCAAGAATTTTGTTGGATTTCAGTGGATCCCTTTGTGGATCTGGTCATAGCATTGAAGATGACAAGGGATAACCAGATTGTCCATTCTGCTCTCCTGTCTCTCTCAGGCAATCAACAGAGGTGGATCAGGGGCCACAGGGCCCCTGGGCTGCCCCCACATCATTGTGGGCCTCTAGGTATGGGCCCAGTTGGCTCATGTGGTAATCCACCCCTGGCAACCAGCATCTACACACCAACCCCAGCACCCAGAAGTACACCAACGTATTACACCACTCAAGAGACTAAGCTACCGTGTGCTACAGGCAGAGCACAGAAGGGAGCGAGGTTCATCTGGGATGGCAAAGAATAAATTAAATAAGAAAAGCCCAGGCCCAACGCCACAGAGATCAAGGAACCGAACCCAGATCTTGGATTCAGGAGGGCTGGAGGGTTAGCACTGTGTGTATGCTGTAAGAACAGTGTTCATTGACTAGTTCTAAATTGGATGCCATCAACCTGGGTCTCAATGAAAGTATGAACTGGCTCCTCTCGTGACAAAAATTAAACTTAAAATAGACCACAGGACGACTCCTTTGTTTTTCATTACTAACAGTGATTCTCACCTCTCACAACCTCACCACTTTCTGATATGTTGTGTTTGAACCTATACAACGTGTTTGATTTGCTGAAGTAGTCTGACCTGATGAAGTGAAATGTAATCACAGGATTTACCTTTCACTCCCATACTGTAAGAATTTTTTTTTTCAATGAAAGTTTTCTCTCATCTGGCATCTGATGAAGTGGGACTTCTCCCATGGAAGCTCATGTGAAAAATAAATTTGTCAGTCAGTAAAGGGCCACAAGACTCCTTTTTTGTTTCATTGACTAGCTTTCCATTTCCAAACATCTGCTCCCTTTGTGGCCCTTCCTAGTCACTCCTTGTGGACATTTGTGGCAGGAGCTTTTTGTTTGCACTGTAATTTGGGCAATGGCAGCTCTTCATATGGCTTAGCATTGCTAAGCCAATAAAACCAGCCCCATGTGACAATCAGTCTCATGCCTCACGTCATAAAAGCGACTGGCCAGAATGAACTGCTGACGAGTGCCGCAGGGGCTGGGATTCAGCAATGTATGAATAATGAACCCAGTGGCAGGGATCAGGGTCGCCATGCAAACAGTTTGGAAGCCGGGACATGCTGATGGATAATTTATTCACAAGGAATAATTCAGTCTTTGCCAAAGCTGCCGATACACCTTGGTTTTCATCAGCTCCAGACCCAGCATTCTGAAGAACTTGCTATTTTGGGTCTCAGTTTTAAATGGGGGCACATTCCCAGGCCCCTCCCTGGTATGCTCCATGGTGCTAGCAGTGCGGTTCACCATTTCCAGCACTTCAGGAGGCCCATGCTTGGGATTCCCCGGCATGGACACCCCTCTCGCTTTTAAAAATAGATAAACTCCCTTGGCTCATTGCCCTTCCCTCCTCCTCCATCAGCCCTCCAAAGGGAGCATACCAGCCCGGCTGGCCCAGGAGCATCAGTTGCCCCTTTACAACTGACCAAGGAGGTGGGAGGGTGGCTGGGACCTGGAATGACAGAAGGGAAATTACTTTTCTCTCCTCCTCCCCGAACTGGTTCCACATTCTCTGTTAAGAAGAGAGGGGGAGGGGGAGGGGCAGGGAGAGGGAGAGGAGAAAAACTGCTTTAAATTATTCATTGACAATATCATTATGTGTCATAACAGTGTGTCTGTGATGGGAGAAGAGAGTTAGCGTGGCAGGGCCTCGGGTAGCAGAGTCTGGGCTGCACAATAGCATAGATCTGATTAAATATTGATGTGCACTAATTGGCTACAGGGTTTCAGGACAGCTTGGGCTTTGTTGGGATCATTTGTATTCCTGCTTTGGAAATAGAAAAAAAAGAAACCCCACACATACCCAGAGTTTTCACGTTTCGGACTCCTCCCTCTGTCTCCCTCCTACACCTTTTCTCCCTTCCCCTATCGAATTCCTGCCTTCCCTGGGGGTGTAGGACTTAAACATTGTCCTAACTTCTCCTGATTGTCTACAGCACTGATATGCTGCTAACACCTTGGTGCAATTAGGCTAAGCTGGCAGATGCCCATTTCCTGGCCTTGCCCTTGGGGACTGTCCTCTCCTCACTTCACTGGCCATCCCGACTTCTCTTAAACATTGAGCTGCCTTCTCCACCAAGAATCAGTTGACGAGGCTCCTCAGAATCTTGCTGCTGGATGAGGTCAGCCTCCTCTGGTCTGGAAGTCCTATCGGTTTTGATCATGTGCTCAGCTAGGCCTAGGTGCGATTAGTTCATATTTTATACAAAATAGCCTATTTTAACTCAATCTTCCATACCTGAAGCTACAGGATAATTTGTTCCACAGGCCCATCTGCAAAACTGTGGAATTTCCAGTATCTGACGTGGTCATCACCACATATTCCTTTGGCTATTCTCACCATACCCAGACAGAACACCTGCCATGGATTACAAGATGGCAGCCCTAGTCATCCCATTTAGCCATCAATTGGCAAGTTGCTTCAACCTCAGAACAGCCACTCACCCATGAGCTTGTCCAACTGGCAAGTTCTAGCAGCCATAATTAACCAGTCTGCCAAATGGTAGGATCCACTACTGCTATGTATCTAGCCTACCTATTCATATGCCAAACTTAATAGTCAAGTTGGTGCCTACATGTCACTCTCAAAAGAAAAACTTCAACAGAATTAATAATTCCCGTAATAAAGTCACTATGTCAGTCATTCAGCTACCCTGCTCTATTTCTTCAAACTTTTAGCATCATTCAAGCGAGAAGCCACATGCAAGATAGAATGCCTAAGGGACAACACAAGCATCATAGCAGAGGCAGTTCCTCAGCTAAGATATTAACTAGGGCTGGTCAAAGATTTTCCATCTAAGCTATGTTTTTAACAGAAAATTTGTTTTTTGATTACGATGCTTTTTGGCTAAAAAATATTCAGTTTGGTGATGTGGGGACAGTTTCTTTTAATGAAGAGTTGAAATTTTCCATGTAAAACACAACCAAACTCATTTTCTAACCAGCTTCATGATTAACAAAGTGTCAGTAACTAAAATGAGAAATTGGAGGAAGCATTTGAGTCTGGATCCTCAAAGTTATTTAGGCCCTTAACTCCAACTAAAAGTAGAGGGCATTGGGTGCCTAAATATTGAGGATTTGGGCCCTAGCATGCTTTGTTGCACTGGTTCAGCTCAACTATGTTGGGTTTATAGTAGAGAGGATAGAACCTGATGAGCCCAACCAATACAGCAAAACCAAGAAAGATGATTTACCTGGAAAATTAAAAAGATGACAATGGACTGATGTGAACATTGCTATTATAGGACCAAATCCTGGGGTCATTATGCTCACTGCCTGATGACAGGGAAGAGCACCAGTCTCAGGTCAGACTGCCAAAATACAGGGCATGTACTCCAAACTGGTGATATATTTTAGCAGATTGTTTCACCAAGTCGGTAACAGAAGTGAGCTCTTTCATGGCTACACTAGTTCACAGAGAGCCACACAACAGTCCCCCAGGTGCTCCAGCCCCTGGTCACCGCTCAGACAACTGGATTTAGTGAGAAAATGGTTATTAAAGCCAAAGTTCACCACCCATTAGGTTCTTCCAATCCTAAAGGATCAGAAAAATACTGCAGGGTGAAATCAGAAAGGCCAAAGCGCAGTTGAAGTTGCTGCTAGCAAGGGACATGAAGGATAACAAGGAGGGTTTCTACAGGTCCATTAGCAACAAGAAGGAGGTTGGAAAAAGGGTGGGCCCCTTACTGGATGGAGGATGCAACCTAGTGACAGGTTATGTGAACAAGGCTGAAGGACTGAATGCTTTTTTTGACTACGTCTTCATAGACAAGGTGAGCTTCAAAACTAATGTACTGAGCAGCACAGAATGGGGAGGAGGAGAGCAGCCCTCAGTGCTGAAAAAACAGGTTCAGGTCTATTTAGAAAAGCTGGACATGCACAAGCTTTTGATACAGTCTCCCACAGTATTCTTGCTAGCAAGTTAAAGAACTAGTGTGGATGAATAGATGATAAACTGGTTAGACAGCTGGCTAGATCATCAGGCTCAAGGGATAGTGACCAAAGGTTCAAGGTCTAGTTGGCAGCTATCAAATGGAGCACCCCAAGGGTCAATGATGGGGCTGGTTTTGTACAGTATCTTCATTAATGATCTGGAGGATAGAATGAATTGCACCCTCAGCAAGTTCACGGATGACACTAAACTGGGGAGAGTGGAAGATACCTTGGAGGGTAGGGATAGGATACAGAGTTACCTAGACATGATACAGAGGGACCAAACTGGATGATTGGACCAAAAGAAATCTGATGAGGTTCAATGAGGACAAGTGCAGAGTCCTGCACTTAGGACAGAAGAATCCCATGCATTGCTAAAGACTAAGGTGAAGAAGCAGTTCTGCAGAAAAAGACCTGGGGATTACAGTGGACAAGCAGCTGGATATGAATAAACAGTGTGTTCTTGTTGCCAAGAAGGTTAATGGCTTATTGGGCTCAATTAATAGGAGCATTGCCAGCAGATTGAGGGAAATGATTATTCCCTTCTATTTGGCAATGGTGAGGCCACATCTGGAGTACTGTGTCCAGTTTTGGGCTCCAAACTACAAAAAGGATGAGAACAAATTGGAAAGAGACCAGTGGAGGGCCACAAAAATTATTATGGGGCTGGAGCACATGAGTTATGAGGAGAAACTGAGGCCACGTCTACACTCATAATGCTGCATCGATCCTCACCGATCAATGCGGCCGGATCACATGAGTGGCCAGTGTAGACTTGCTCAATCGATCCCAGAAGTGCTTTCGTGATGATGCAGTAATTCCACCCCTCGAAGTGGAATAATACTGTGTCAACGGGAGAGCATTGCTGGCCAACGCAGTGGAGTGAAGACAGCATGGTAAGTAAGAGTAACTAAGTCAACGGGAAAAACGCATTTTGCGAAACGCAGATTGCATATCTTCCATCAACTTAGCTCCGCTGTGTAAACTAGGCCTGTTGTTTGGGAACCCCTACATATAGAACCCAGCCCTTTGTTGCTGCCGTCTTGGCCTGGCAGAAGGGTTACATGCGTACCCTTGAGACCTAGACTCACTTGGGAGAGCAGATCATCATAGTAGAAGTATGCTGAGGAGTAGTAGTACAAGCTAATAAAAGATAAGTAGTCAGACATAATAGTACACCCAGAGGAAGTTTCCTTGTAATGCACATTGTGTAGCATGAGAAACATTCAGCAATGAGAATTATTTTATTTGAAACATCTCCTTTATATTGCCCTTCTACCCAGGCCACACACCTCCTACTCATATGCCTACATGAGTCTGTATGGAAAATCATAGAAACAACAACTTCCCAGCTGAGACGAGCTCAACACACACCTGGTGTAGCTAGGGGTGCACCCTTTTCTGTTTACTTTCCACAGCTACTGATCACGGACCCAGTTCATGTCTTGACTGCTGAAAAATGCAAGAGACACACACGACTGAGTCAAACTGCAGAGTGAAGGCTCTCCTAATTAGTTAACCTGCCTCAAGTGTCTAAATTAGTGTGTGGTTGGCAATCAAGAATAAGAGTGATGTGGTTTATTGCCCATGGATCTAAGGGAGAGCTCAGCAAACATGTATTCTCCATAATGTGGGATGCCCTGAAAGGGTGTACTGGAAGAAAAAAGAAACAGTAGTTAAGGAGGGAGAAAAACTTCTATTTTTTTTCTAGGACATAACTTTGAAACTAACAACTAAGCTTGCTCCTTGCAGAATGACTGGCGATTAGAACTGGTTGAAAGATGTCCCCCCAAGTATTGTAGGAATTTAAAAATTACAAACAAAATTTTACATCTCAGATTTAATTGTGGTTTTTAAAATGTAAAAACAAAACTCAGAACACTTCTGGTTTTCAAAAAGCTTTTTCAATAAAAATGTTCATGTTTGGGCTAAAAGTTTGGTTTTCAAAACCCCAAAACTTAAAACAGACAGTTTGGAGGGAGGGGTATTTGTTTTTTGTTTTAACCCCCCTCCCCCCAAAATCAACATTAAAAAAAAGCTTTCCAAAAATGTTCTGCAAAAAAGTTTCATGCTGGTCAAAAAGTTTTTTAAAAAACAAAAAAAACAGGATGAGACCCCTCTCCAAAATGGCTTCAATGATATTGTGGCCTCCTCTGTGCTATAGAAAACTGAAATAAATGTGACAAAGCCATGATAGTAACGTAAGCAGGGTCCAATCCAGCAACCTTTGCTTCCACGAGAAATCCTTACTCACACAACTAATTTAATTGCAGGCACAGGAGGCTTGAGCCAATTTCCTTTGGAATTGGAGTCTTTCCATTGATTTGTGTGAGTAGATACTACCATAGCAGAAAAAATGGTAACAATTACTCAGGGCTGCCTCCCCCAATAACCTATCTCCAAATTGGGGGTAATGCTTCCCTGTCACTCAGAGGTGTTGCAAGACTGAATTCATTTTTAGTCAGGCACTCAGTAAGCTCTTAACTTGACAGCTATGAGTGTCCTATGGATAACAGTCTCAGGAATGTCAGCCCCAAGAGATCAAAAATCATAAGTCCTGTCCCCAAAAACATGAGATTGTCTAAGAAAAAAAAAAGATTTTAAAAAATAATTCATTTGGTGTTCTTCAGGTTTCTGGTCTTTAAAGATCCATGGGGCCACATTTCTTAGTAACTAAGAAAGCAAGAAACTTTTTTATCCCTAATAAAGCAGAGATTCTCCCGTAACCTCCAGACTGCAGGAGCCGTGCAATTCAGAAAACACCAGTTAGCACAAGTAAATGACATGAGATGTGCAAGCCCGACTGACGGAGAGGAAACAAATGCGCCTGTTGTTTTGCCCTGCGTCGCTGTTCTCAGGAGAGGACGTGATTGCTCCAAACATGGTTGAGGTTTTAGTTCTTTAATGACTTTTTAGCAGTGATGGAATGTGTATTATTGTGAGCAGTGGCGATTGAAGGCCTCTATCCACAGAAATTATGTACAGCAGGGGTTCTCAACCCCTGGCCCACAGGCCAAAAGTGGTCCGCGGGGCTTTTTAAAATGGCCCATGCTCACTGCCTGGCTGCTGGCTGGGTGCTCTCCTCCGGTCCTGGTCCAGGCTCCAGGTGGCGCCGCCGGCCAGTATGGCGCGGCTGGTCAGCGCAGCACGGCTGGGGGGGGAGTGTGCTAGGGGACCACTGGCGGGCTGGCCACGGGCAGCGCAGCATGACTTGGGGGACCATGGGCACAGCCACATAGGGAGGTGGGAGCGTGGGATCCGCTGTTGCTGGGGCCCACAGCCTGCCCACCAACTGGCTCTGTTCATGGGCATCCATCCTGCCCCCTTTAAAAAAAACTTTCATTTTTTTTTCCAAATTTAAAAAAAAATCTTTTTGGCTTGAGGGCCATAAATAAAATTTTCACAACTCTGAAGGGCCACTAGTCTATTTCATTACAATTTTATTTAAATTTAATTAATTAATTTTAATTTAATTAATTTGATTCTAATGTAAATTTAATTATAGTCATGTGACCCCTAAGGGTTCTTAAACATATTTGTGGCCCTTGAGCCCAAAAAGGTTGGGAACCACTGATGTACAGCATGGGCAGGCGTCTCTCGCATGGCTCCGCCAAAGGGCCAGAAAGTGGAGAGACGTGGGACATTCAGTCTCCATGGCCCATTCCAAGTTGGCCTCTCTCTTGGGACTTCCAATAAGTCTGATAATTGTTGTAGGCTGGATCTAGAATATTTATGAGGGAAGATTGAAAAAGCTAGGTTTGTTCATAGTCTCATAGACTTTAAGGTCAGAAGGGACCAGTACGATCATCTAGTCTGACCTCCTGCAAAATGCAGGCCTCAAGACCTCACCCACCTCAGTCTAGAAAAGAGGAGACTGAGAGGGGACATGATAATCTTTAAGTACCTAAAAGATTGTTACAAGGAGGGGGGAGAAAAATTACCCACCGGAATAAGTTGCTGAGTGAGGTTGAGGAATCTCCATCACTGGAAATTTTTAAGAGCAGGTTAGATAAGCACCTGTCAGGGATGGTTAAGATGGTACTTGGTCCTGCCATGAGTGCAGGGGACTGGATTCAATGACCTCTCACGGTTCCTTCTAGTTCTTTGATTTGCAAAGAAGGCCATTCATTTCAATAGGTATCAGAAGTCTAACCGCTGGAACAAACCACCAAAAAAGGTGGTGGATTCTCCATCTCTTGATCTCTTCTAAGGAAGACCGGACTCCTTTCTGGAAGATCTGCCAAACACAGCATATTGGGCTCATTGCAGAGGAAGCTGGGTGAAACTGTATGCCTGAGATATACAGGCGTTCAGACTAGAAGACCTAATGGTCCCTTCTGGCTTAAAAATCTGTTACCTCCCTTAGTTCCCAGTGAAAATTCTAGTCCTAGGGTATTTTTGTGAGTCAGACCTTTGTCTGTTAGGAAATGGATTAATCTTAGCACAAAATCTGTGAAACAATGAAGTTCAGACTGTGGACTGCATTATCAGACACAGTGCTGTGTACTTGAGCAAAGGTTTGGCTTTGCCTTAGTGGTCCGGCACAAAACGTTATTCCTCATAGTAAAAAGTTGGGTTTGGGTTTTCTGTTTGCTTGTTTATTTATTTAGAAATAACTCTTCAGCTCACTCCCTGCCCTCCAGCATCAAGAGCAACCTGCTTCAAAGGGAGCATGTGAGAGGGAGTCTCTGGTGGAGACCCTGATAGAGGGGGATGAGAACAAATGGTTGATTGATTAGCAGTGAGGAGCTAAAGCAAGATGAAAAATGGAACGATGGGATTCATTTTAAAGGGGAATGGGCCGCTCCCAGAGACTAAAATGCCTTAAATTTTTTATTAAACAGAATCTTTTCAATAGACAAAATGAGCCTTTCCATCTAACTCATGTTTTGCTTTTCTTTCCCCATTCTTGTTTTCAGTCTCTCCCTCTCGCTTTCTCTCTCTCACATGCACATATTTATTGTTTATTTCTTAGAGAGCTCCTTTAGCATGCTTTAGTTTGAAAATAGTCACTGGGCTGAAGACAACAATAGGCCGCAGTTCCAGAGAGCATTTAAACATTTAAGCATGGCTTAACAGGGAAATCTTAGGCTTAACAGGGAAATTTTAGGTGAGTTTAAACAAACAAGGAAGCTTACAAGAAGTGGAAGCTTGGTCAGATGACTAGGGAGGCGTATAAAAGTAGTGCTCAAGCATGCAGGGGTGAAATCAGGAAGCCCAACGCACAACTGGAATTGTATCTAGCAAGGTCTGTGAAAGGTAACAAGAAGGGTTCTACAGGTATCTTAGAAATATAGCAAAGAAGATCAGGGAAAGTGTGGGCCCTTTACTGAATAAAGGAAGCAACCTAGGTACAGATGAAGCACCCATTTGTTTTTGTCATTACAGACAAGGTCAGCTCCCAGACTACCTCCCTGGGCAGCACAGTATAGGGAGGAGATGAGTAGCCCTCAGTGATGAAAGAACAGATTCAGGACTATTTAGAAAAGCTGGACATGCACAAGTCCATGGGGCTGGATGCAATGCATCCGAGGGTGCTGAGGAAGTCGGCTGACGTGATTGTAGAGCCATTGACCATTATCTTCGAAAACTTGTGGAACTTGGGTGAGATCCCAGATGACAGGAAAAAGGCAAATATAGTGCCCATCTTTAAAAAAGGGAAGAAGGGGGATCTGGGGAACTACAGACCACTCAGCCTCACTTCAGTCCCTGGAATAATCATGGAGCAGGTCCTCAAGGAATCCATTTGTGGCACTTGGAGGAGAGGAAGGTGATCAGGAACAGTCAGCATGGATTCACCAAGGGCAAGTCATGTTTGACCAACCTGATTGCCTTCCATGATTAGATGACTGGCTCTGTGGATATGGGGAAAGTGGTGGATGTGATCTACTTTGACTTTAGCAAAAATTTCATACAGTCTCCCACAGTATTTTTATCAACAAGTTACAGAAATATGGGTTGGATGAATGGACTATAAGGTGGATAGAAAGCTGTCTAGTTCATGAGGTAGTGATCAGCCACTCACTGTCTAGCTGGCAGCCAATATCAAGCAGAGAGCCTTTGGGGTCAGTCCTGGGACTGGTTTTGTTCAGCATCTTCATTATGACCAGATGGGACGGATTGTAATTTGCGTTCTCATCAAATTTGCAGATGACACTAAGCTCGGGGGGAGAGGCGGGTAGATACCCTGGATGATGGATGTAGGATATGGAGTGACCTAAAATTGGAGGTTTAGGCCAAAAGAAATCTGATATGATTCAGCAAGGACTAATGCAGATCCTTGAACTTAGGATGGAAGAATCCCATGCACAGCTACAGACTGGGGACTGACTGGGTAGGCAGCAGTTTTGCAGAAAAAGACCTGGAGCTATAGTGGACAAGAAGCTGGATATGAGTCAACAATGTGCCTTTATTGCCAACAAGGCTAACAGCATATTGGACTGCATTAGTAAGAGCATTGCCAGCAGATAGAGGGAAGTGATTATTCCCCTCTCTTCATCACTGGTGAGATCACATGTGCAATATTGTGACCAGTTTTGGACCCTCCACTATGGAAAGGATGTGGAAAAATTGGAGAGAGATCAGTGGAGGACAATAAAAATGATCAGGGGGCTGGAGCACATGACATGAGAAGAGGCTGAGGGAAATGGAATTGTTTATCAGCAGAAGAGAAGAATGAGGGGGGATTTGATAGCACCCAAAAGGGGGTTCCAGGAAAGATACAGCGAGGCTGTCCTCAGTAGTTGCCGGTGACAGAACTAGGAGCAATGGTCTCAAGGTGCAGTGGGGGAGTTCTAGGTCAAATATTAAGAAAAGATTTTCCACTAGGAAGGTGGTGAAGCACTGGAATGGGTTACCTAGTGAGTTGGTAAAATCTCCATCCTCTAGAGGTTTTTACAACCCAGCCTGACAAAGCCCAGGCTGGTTTTATTTAGTTGGGTTAGTCCTGCTTTCAGCAGGGGGTTGGGCCCGATGACCTTCTGAGGTCCCTGCAAACCCTAATCTTCTATGTATCTATTGCACCCCTATTTAGTCAAGCGCTTATGCATGCCAGGAACTTAACCTGAACATAAGCATGTGTTGAAAGTTCATGCTTACATGTTTGGATGAACCAGGATGGATGGCTTCACTGAGGCAGGTATGTCCACCCAGCATTGTGCTGAATAAGGCTGAGGATAGTTTTACAGCAGTAACTGAAATCTGGAGTGTAGTGGGGGTAACCCCTGAATTGAAGAGCTTAGCATTTACCTGTTAAGCATTGCTCAGAGGAAAGAGGAGTAACCCTTTTCCAATAACATCTGGCAGCTCAAGGTTGCCAGGAGCACTTAGGGAGGGATTTTGAACAGATTCAGAAAGTTAGATGCCCAGAACTCTCATTGAGTTTCAAGAGGAGCTGGTGAGGGGACAGGAATTCACAAACATAGTTAATGTGAACCTCTGCCTTTGTGAAGCCCACTCTTGGTTCCTAATTCTCTTTGGCCCCATGAAAAAATCCCACATTAAAGGAACTAGACCAGGGAAAGAGACACCAAGTGTGTGGATGGTTGGGAATTTGATGGAGGTTTTGCATCTCCTCTCTCCTCAGGGGACCAGAAGTGTATTTGTAGATAGGGTTGCCATTTCAGGTTGGATGTATTCTTGGAGGTTTCATCATGACATAATCTTTAATGAAGGATTCATTGTTAATTCCTGGAGACTCCAGGACTATCGTGGAAGGCCAGCAGCCCTACATGTAAGGAATGTAGTCACGTCTGGAAAGGTTAAAGCATTGCAACTCCCAACCTGCAGAACTCCATCTATTGCCATCCATCAGCAGGGCTCTATGTACTTCACCAAGGGAATTAAATATCATTAGCCTCTTTTCTGCAGGTGGAGAAACTGAGTCACAAGAAGGTAACATGATTTTCCCAAAATCACACAGGTGGCCAATGGTAAAGCTAGGAACAGAACTTGGATTACCAGCATCCTAATGTAGCATGCCAACCTCTAGCCAGACGGCCCTTTTCCTTATTTGCCTTCTCTGGTCAGTTGTTTTCATAAAGTTATTTTATCCAGTTTTCCTGCATTAAATGGGTGATTTATCCTGTCACCAAGATGTGGCCTGGTTAGTAAGGAGAACATGACTACCATAGAAAAAGGGGGCCGGGAGAGAAAAAACTAATGGAGCCAGAGAATATGGGCTAATAGACAGGCAGGTGGATGAGAATTTACTTTATCATTATCTACGCTCAAAGTTTCCCCAGGCCTCTAACCTCTATGTCGTAGAGTCTACAGGAAGTCCCTAGTCTCCTGGGGCAACAAGCCCACATGTGCGCCTAACTTTCCCCAAACACAGTACCTTTTCCCAGCAGGTGTTTGTCTCTTCTGACCCTTTCTGACTTCTTTGACACTCCTCAGTCCTGTTGAGACTGCAGAGTGCATCTCTCCCACCCACCTGACTGTCCCTCCCTCCTGTGACATGAGCTGGGTGTGGCATAGACAGGCTCAGACTCCTTCAGGCTTACTTGGAGTCAGCTGTTTTTCCTCCACTCCCCTGGACCCCAGTAGTTCAGTCTGTCAGACATCCCTTTCTTAGTGCTCCTGGTGTCTGAAGGCAGCACCTCCGAGCTGTGACTGTCAGGAGGAGCAGATTGCAGGAGGACGGGTTTTCAGAGCTGCAGGGCTCCCTGCCCTTTCAGTTCTTGATTCCCCATCTCGGCCATATGCACCACAGATCCAAGTGATCCACAGCCCACTTCTCCCTCAGACCTGGGCTCCTCACATGTGCTTCACCCAGAAACTGTAGCACCTCTTGCTTTTCAAATTCTAGACCTCTCTGGATGATAGACTATCGCTCCATCCTGCGATGAATCTACCATATGAACCAAAAAAAAGCAACGAAGAGGGAAGCATTTAGTTGTGTAACCCCTGGCAGGAGCTGAACTCAATTAAAACTCCCCACAGATCCATTCTCTCTCCCTGTAGTGCCCCTCACTGTGGTATTGAGTGCCTTCATCTCCCATGCTATATTAGGGCATGTGGGAAAGCAATATGCAAATGAATATATTCCTTTTCTGTTTCCCTTTCTTCTACCTCAGCTTACCTCCTTACTCAGGCATAGAGCAGAGTGGGGCATTTTCAGGTTTTTTTTATAGCTCTCACTATGTCTATAGAGGTAAGTCTCTGAAGGGAATGAGAATGACACATACTTTGTAAAGGAAAGCAAGTTTGCTGTCTATGTACAACCATTTGCTTATGGCCCATGAAACAATTATGACTGTTGTCAATAATACCCCTTTACAGTTAACACTTCTAGAGGGTTGTCCCCCAAGTTTTAGCACTTGTTCCTACCACACATTCAGTTATGTACCTACCAACCCTCTCCTAGGGCTCTTGTCTGGCAGGATTTACCTTACTGCCTGGAATGGGGTCAAAACCCTCTGTAAAACACATCAGCTCTGTGAAGTCAGGAAAACAAGTCCTAATCTAAGTGTCTCTTCTTAAGGCCTTTGCAACAGCTGTTTGCTATTTTCACAGACCACAGTAATTCTACTCCTGATCTCCAGTGTGGGGAGGAAGCCTGTAATCAACTCAACAAATGGAAAAAAATCCCTAGAACACTTTCCTTACCACAAATCTTTCTGGACCTTGGATTACTTTACCAAGTCCTCCACTGGCTCCCACTCCTCCCTCTCCCCTTTAGTTTCCACAGGGTCCACCCTCAGAGAGTGACTGTGGCTACATCTTGCCAGGCTGTTTGCCCACAATGGGAAACACCCCCCAACTAGCTTCAAACAACAAATGGGTATGTCTTGTAGCCATTACACCTGATTTCTGTATGATTCTCATGCTTCTAATAGAGTCACCCTACCCAACCCTAGGTAGTCCAAAGGCACACACAGGATCCCCCAAAACAATAACAGGAACCATATATCAGCCCTACTGATTTTTCCCTCCCTAACTACTACACTCCAAACATGTTGGAGTAGCAAGAAGATCCCGAGCTCTCGTGACCAGGAAGGAAATAGCTTCTTCTCAATAGGATGTGTTCCCCATACTGGCCCTAAGAGGGTTGAATTAAGTCAAGTAGGCCTACTCAACCAATTCAGTAGCTGGCAGGGGGAGAGATTTAAGCTGCAAAGGGGCCACTAATTGAAAGCAGGCTCAGCTGGGCAAATCAGGAGCCTGTATAAAGCCCAGGAGCAAGGCACAGCTGCTGGCTATAGGAAGATAAGCTGTAGTTGCTCTCTGGGTGAAGCAAGGCATATTGGGAGTAGAGGATCAGTTCCCACTTACTCCCTGGGAGGTTGGCAAACTGGGGGGAATCTCATGACATTATCTAGATCAGATCCCTGCTTAGAGCAGAACTAAGCCATCCTAGCTAGGGCTTTGACAAGCTGGGCCTTAAAAATTTCTACAGATGGAGATTCCACCACCTCTTTAGATAATGTATTCCAGTGCTTTACCACCCTCCTAAGGAAACAGTTTTTCCTAATATCCAACCTAGACCTTCTCCAATGCAACTTGAGTCCATTGCTCCTTGTTCTGTCATCTGCCACCACTGAGAATAGGGGTTCCTGAGTGGAACCAGAGTAGAAAGCAGGCTGGGGTTCTACTAGTGACTGAGGATGTGGCCTAGGCCAAGTGAAGGATAGTGAATTGCATGGGATGCTTTATTCTAGAAAAACTTTGTGTGTCTCATCACTGTGGAAGGGGGAACCACATCCAAGGGGGGGCCAAGTAGAGGCACCTGCAGTGGTAAGTGGACCCCATGGTATGGAGGATGCATAAACCTGTTAGAAATAAGTGCCAACCTCAGTAACAGTGGATGGAGCAACTGGTGCCTGACCCCTTAACAGGTCTGAGGCTAGATAGACTCTGCTTACTCTCTCCATTTCTGTACCTGGCCCACTGGAGCCCCTTGGGGAGAAGTCATAGGTCACTGGCTCACGATCCCCTTCTCTGGGCTCCAGAAAACTCAGTGATTGATGCTCTGCAGGCAGGACAGTTTGGTGCTAGGGCCTGCCTGCTTTCTGCAGCAACATTCCCTACTGGGGCAAATGCTGTTCCTGGATCTCTCCATCTCTCCACCACCACCACTGCACACTGGAAGAGTCACTTCACTAAAACTGTGACTTTCTTTCCAGTGAATCCTGAGATCTGTGGGGTTCGGTGGCTGCATTCTCTCCCTCCTGCTCAGTGACCCTCAGCCCCTCCTCTGGGGGCTCCGGTCATACAACACAGGGCTGGGAGAGACTCAAGAGGCCATATAACCTAAACCTCTATGCTGCGGTGGAGTCAGATAAACCCTGACTATCCCTGAAATGTGTTTGTCCAACCTGTTCTTAAAAGCCCCAATGACAGGGAGTCTGCAGCCTCCTTCATGAACCTGTTCCCAAGCTTTGTTATCCTTTGAACTAGAAAGCTTTTTCCTTTTTTCTCTTGCTGCAAACTAAGCTGATTTATTTCTTGTCCTACCTTTGGTGGACATGAACAGTGGATCATCATCTTACTAAGAACCTCTCCCAGAAACACATCAAACAAGGAGTCCTGTGGCACTTTTAAAGACTCACAAATTTATTTATTGCATGGAACTTAGAAACACATCACAAGTTGACAAGTTCCAGAGGGGTAGCTGTGTTAGTCTAGTTCAGCAAAACAAACAAGGAGTCCTGGGACACTTTTTAAAGAGTAACAAATTTATCACATGAGCTTTCATGGGAGAAATCCCACTTTGTCAGATGCTAGAATATGGAAAATTTACAATATGGGATGGAAATATAAACACAGTGAAGTGTAATCACAGGGTCAGGTCAGATTACTTCAGCAAATCAAACAAGTTGTATAGATTCAGTTTGGAACAACATATCAAAGTGGTGAGGTGAGAATCTCTTTGTAACGAGAAAGCCATCCCCCATCTCTATTCAAGTTGAAATACAGATACAAAATATATTAACTAATATAAATATGACATACACAAACAATATAATTCTTTGCAAATTATAGCCTTTCTGTTGGTACTTGACATGTCATTTATCATATGGATTAGTAATTATTGACATGCTGGTATTAAATAATATCACAAATGGTCCTCTAAATCCAGCCAGCATCACACTTATCTTTACTCAATTTCATCTGATTGATGTCAGACTAATTCTCCAATTTATTAATCACTGTGGCATGGTTATTTCCACACGTGGGAAGGAACGGCCCTTGGAGCTTTGCCTTCAGGATTTGCTGGCTTGAAGCCACAGTATCCTGTCTTTGGTAACAAAGGGTGCAACAGAGCTTGCCATGGGGTTATCCACCCCTTCAGGAAATTAATAAGAAACAAAACAAACAAACCCAGTGGTCTTCCCCAAAATGAGAATTGCCATGGAAACACTTGCAGCCTTCAGCCATATGAGGTGAGATCTCCACGATCAAAATGCACCACCTTTCCCAAATTATTTGGCATCTGTCCTTTGTTGGCTCCTCCTCTCCTGCTAGGTTTCTATGTCTCCTCCAACGCTTCCCTCCTGCCAGGATGCAAATTTATTCACAGCCTTCTTCCAGCCACTGATTCTCATCCCTCAAAGCTCCTTCATGCCACCCCTGCCTTGCACCCTACTCATATCATGTAGCATGGGGAGACAACCACAAAGCATCCCCACACCAGCAGCATTTCCCCCAGCACAGCCTGTCCTGGGAAGAAAGTTGCATGACTTCCCTTCCTCTCCCATGCATTAAAGAGCAAAGCCAACAACCTGGGGCATATTTTTGCTCTTCTTGCATCACAGCAGGCCAGTGAGGCAGGAAGCTGAGGCATGTTGTCAGGCAAAGCAGCAGAAAGGGCTATGCTGCTTGATTCTCCCCTGTCTTGCCATGGTATCATCATTTATATCAGTGGTTCCCAACCTTTTCAGTAACATGGCCCACTTAAATGAGACAAACACTTCCATGGCACACCCTCTTTTTTTCAGCTGAATTGATTGCTCATAAATGTCACATTTACTTACATTTACGATGGTTAAAGTCTTACTAGAGAGGTTTGCAGCATAGTGCCTACAACAAGCCAACAAATTAATGTTTTAAATTCACCAGAAAAATATACGTCATCTCAATTTTGCCCTTTGGCCGCCTATGTTAAAAATGTTCACGTTTTAGAATCGAAAGACCGATACCTCGCTTTTAATCTGATGATTGCTTTTCACAAGTTTTATGAGTTGTAATTTTGGTTGGATAGAATATTGTTTAAGATGAAACAATGTTTGTTTTACATTGATTTTCATTATCTTTCTACAAAATTTCATGGCCCACTTGGACAGTCTTCATGGCACACTGAAAACCACTGATTTATACCTAAGCAAACTCTGCCACAGGGTGAGTGAGTGAGTGGAGAATCGGTGAATGAAGATTCCTGTCTGCTTTGGGGCATAGAGAGGAGGCAGCCAGAGTAGCCCTCAGCCACAGTAGGTCACACTGCACGTGGTGTTGCAGAGGTGCAGAATTGTGGCAGGACAGATTCATCTCTGTAAGGAGCTTGAGGGTTCATTAAAGAACAAACAATTGAATGAATACAGTTTTAATAACAGAGATGTAAATGATTTGCAGATGTGCAGGGGAGCAGCCATATTAGATCTGATGTAGGGAACATCTCCCAAATTCGAACAGAATCACATGCCAGGGAGCGTCTCTAAATCACAGTTGTGCAACTCCAAGCTGAGCTGCTGTTTCCATTTGCTTAATTCAGGCGAGGAGCAGAGTTCAGAGCGAATCGATAAAAGGCCTTTTATTTAAATACAAAATTTAAATATGGAAACACTTTAAATATGGAAACAACAAAGGACAGATCAGGACTGCACTCCACGTACAACAGAGAGATGAACCCTTTGACTCTTGTGTGACCAGCCCCCCAGCAATTCAGCCTCCCTCTGCCTTCTCCTGAGGAGACCCACACTGTGTTCTGCTCACTCTTGACCCCTGAAATGTACATTGCCCCAATCAACAACCAAATTAGTATGATTGGGGAGGCCAGAACAAAAGATCATAATTCAATTTGGAAGGACTTGATTTTTATCAGTAAATGTTGATTTCACCATGTGTGCACACACAAGCTGATGAAAAAATATTTCTTTTGATGATGGTGGAAATTTGCAGAGAGGCAAAGCAAGAAAAATGCTGCGTGAGAACAATTAGAATCAAACTCCAGTGATTTTAGACTTTTGAATTAGGCTTGTTACAAATGGGCTAGTGAATGAAAAATAAAAATGGGTAGGGTTTGTTGATTTAAGGATGTTTACTTGACATAGGATGTTGACAGTGTGTGTTTTTAAAGGTTTATAAAGCTTAGACTGCTTTTGAATCTCAGCATCTACTTTCACTAAATAATTTCTAGTTGTCTCCATCCCCTCTCTCCAATTTTCCCACAACTGTGAATATTTAAACAGATAGAAATCAGAGAAAAATGCTTAAAACCCAGCATTTTGCACAACTGTGAAAATTTAAGTGGACACAAATTCTAACAATGGATACACATTGGTATTATGAGTCAAAATTATAAAATAAAAATTCAAATTCTGCCATGCCTAGTTATAATGGGCTGCTTCTGGCCTTAATATCAAATTAATCTAAGACTGAAACTTTTTTTGATCTTGTCTGTCTTAGCACCCATACCAGAGCATCTGTGGGACCATGTTCTCTTCTAGTCAGGGGACAGTTTGATCACTCTTCCAGATTAGCAATGTGGGAAGGGCTAGATAGTCGGGATGCCTATTTCTGGTGAGAAGTGAAGCTCATATATGGATGTGCACAGGAAGAGTATTAGAGGGGTTGTCTCTGTTCATTTATAGCTTTGACTTGAGAGGGTGTTGGCAAATGCTTTTTTGTGCATTGATCATCCCTCTTTGGGGATGGGTTCATCCAAAGCCACATGCTGAACCAGAGGTACGCATTTTTAGCAGTGAGGGGAATTAACCACTGAGACAATTTGTTAAGCATCATGATGGATTCTCCATCACTGCCATTTTTAAATGGAAATTGGGTGATTTTTCTAAAAGATCTGCTCTGGTTCACCTCAGGATAAATTCAGGGAAGTCCTAGGGCCTGTGTTATACAAGAGGTCAGACTAGATGATCACAGTAGTCCCTTGTGGTTTTAATATCTATGAGCTTGTATCAGCATATGTGCAATGTGCCCACCCATTACATGGCATCATCATCAGGCGGAGAGCAGATATGATCACAGATGCCTTGGCAGATCAAAACCTGGTGGACAGGTGGTGGCTCCTCAGTGATGAACTTATAATCGATGAAGTCAGTAGAGATACTGATTTGCACCTGCTAAGGATGTGTGCAAATCACCCTCAAGCCTTTGCCTGGAGTGTTGTTGCTCCACAAACACACTGTTCTTAGCAAAGTCGTAACTAGGCATTTTCACGCCCATGGCAAATAAACATATTTGCACCCTACCCTTTTTTGTCATTTCTCCACCCTATTTTTTCTGCCCTGTGCAACTGTGGGCCCTAGACTGCTGCCTTGCTCACCCCACCCTGGTTATGGCCCTGGTTCTTACGAAGAAAGTTAAATGCATCTGAACATAAACACCTTTGGCACTTGCAAAGGCAATGAGCTATGAAGAAGGGAAAAGTGAATGTCCATGTGTCCGGCACACTGTAGTTTAAAGTGTTCTCCAGCTTTGGCTCAGATACCGTGGTGGTGGGCATGGCATAGAAGCCTGGAGAACATGATAGTGAGCTAGCTAGTGAGATGACTCAGGAAGGCCAAGCTGCTGAAGACTGATTTAGCCTTTCATGGTGAAGAGAAAAGCTTGGGACTTAGGTGCACTAGAGAAAATTGGAAGAAACCTTATAACAGGTGAAATCTAGCTGAGCCAGCCCAGCTTACTTCTCCTGCATCCCAGGAGGTCTACATAAGCACTGTAGCTAGTTCCTCTGTGCTCACCCCTCTGCTTCCCTGTGTACTAGAAGTACCTTCTGACCTCCCATCCATGCTGTGGCTGGCCCTGTGCAAGGGAGTGAGTTTGGGGACAGGCTCCTTCCATACTCTGCCCCATACTTATTGCTTGGTCCAGGGCCCTCCTGTAGTGCATCCCGCAGAGAATGGTGTTGTAAGGTTCTAAGTCACAGAGACAGCCCGCAAACAGGATGGGGCTGAACTGGGACCTACCCTATAAAACCTTTGTGCTGTTGCTCTGTTGCCACAACCTGGTTTTTAAACAAGCCTCAGAAATGTCACTTCTCTTTTATACTTTCTTCCAGCTTGCTGGAAAGATCCGTGGTGCGAGATGGTGGTCAGGCAGCTCCCATTGGAGCTCAGTCAGTCTCCCTTGCCCTATAGATTCATAGGGTGCATCTACACTTGTAAATTAAGTCGACTTGACTTAAGCAGGCTTAAGTCAACTAAATTTACACTGTATCTACACTTGAGTTTCCTTAATTCAACTTAAGCAGTTCCTTAAGTCGAATTAAGGAAAAGTTAGTTCGAATTAGTAAAACCTTATTTTACTTCGAACTAACCCTTAATTCAAACTACTTAGTTCGAATTAAGTCAATGTGGCCATATTAGTTTGAACTAACTGTCACATTGACCTTAATGCAACTGACTAATTCGAACTAAGCAAGTGCCATGCATGGCACTTGCTTAGTTCGAACTAGCATTCAAGTGGGGTCATGCTAGTTCGAATTACGTTAATTCGAACTAACTAAAATTAGTTCAAATTAGTTAATTCAAACCAACTTTGGTAAGTGTAGACATAGCCATAGACTTTAAGGTCACAAGGGACCAATATGATTATCTACTCTGACCTCCTGCACAATGCAGGCCACGAATGTGTGATTGGCAAATTCAATCAGCATGCTCTATATTCCCACATCCAGGCCATTAATAAAGATGTTAAACAACACCAGGCCCAGAAGAGATCCATGTGGAACTTGAGATCTCCTTCCAATCTGACATCACTCCATTCATAGCGACTCTTTATTTGCAGATGTTTAATCGGTTATGTATCCACTTAATGGTAGTTCTTCTGAGCTAGGATTTCTTTACCTTAATTATGAGAATGTCATGTGGGATTGTGTCAAAACCTTGTAAGTCCTCATATATTCTGTCCACCACATTCTCCCAACAGTGAAAGTGTAGCTTATATTATTACTGTAAATAAAAGTATGTTAAAGTTATAAAATATGTGCAATTTTCCAATCAAGTGTCACTCTCTACATTCTGAAATCCACCTTCCTGGCCTTTCCTGCGGCAAACTTCAATCAAATTGTTGTAGTCCATGCTTCCAGCTATCTCCTTCTCAATGGACAGAATGGCCAGTCTACATAGTCTATCTTGCAACATGGTCATCCACTCCTTAGGTAGTTTTTTTATAATTTTTAACTTTGAAAAACTTCTCTTTTCTGAAGCAACTGTGACAGGGATTGTCAGCATAATGGTGAATACAACTGCTGTGTTTAGAAAGGAACTGTCAAGAAAATTTAAAAATTGCAGAGCTTGAAGTTCAGTTTTAGTGTCTTGGGGTATGAACTCTGGCAGCACCCTGAGCTCAGAGAAAAGATCAGCATTGTTTGTCATGAGATTCCTCACTGGACAGCACCCTGCTTAAATTCATGCACTGTTTTTTCATGTCTCTTGGAGTTTTGTAACATTGAAAAGAAAACCAAAATAATTGATGAACACTTGAATTTGTTCAAATCCTGTTGCCAGTGACATAAGAGCCTGATCCATGATGATGACAAAGTATTCGGATTCAAAAATTTGTTCTGGCGAACAGTCAGTTTGATCTCTCCTTTGTTTTCCCCGTCGTTCTCTGAATTTGGGCTCGACTTCCATTTCAGCTGCTATTTCAGTTGCTGTGGTTTTTACAGATGCAAATCTAGTCTCCCTATATTTGTGCACAAAGTCAATGAGTCCTTTAATTTGGCTGAGGACCACATCAAGCTGCATTTCACTGGATTGAAGTGTCTTGCTCCAGAGGCGGCCTTTGGCTATTGGGGGCCCTAGGCAAAGGCACATTGTGGGGCCCCCTATAGACCTGTGGAGCCCCATATAGGCCCATGGGGGCCCCCTGTCACCAGCCCCAGCTCCCCACAGCTATTCCCGGCCCTGCCCCTCCCCCCATACCCCCAACTCACGTCCAGCCCCATCTCCTGCTCATCAACCCTGGACACAGGGACCAGCTCCTCTGCTGGCCGCCAACCGAGGCAGACACGGCTTTTGGGGCAGGCAAGGGGGTCCCTTACAGCTTGGGGTCCTAGGCGTGCACCTGCTTCGCCTGCCCCAAAAGCCGCCTCTGTCTTGCTCACTGTGTTAAAGGCAAACAAAATGTCATGCCACACAACCATTGCTAACAGAAATTCAACATTTTCTATTTCATAATTGACCAAGAACTCTGCCTCACTCTTAACTTTAGAGTCGCACAATTTTCAGCCGCTTCAAGCAAGGCATTCTATATACCACTCGTCTGGTAACGGATTGCTTTCACACTTTCAATCCAACATTCCCACCTAGTATCAGACAGTGGTTTGGGAGTGAGAGAGGGAGCATTTGCTTTAAGTATTTGCCATCTTTTAGTTGAAGCTGCAAATAAAGTGTAGATTCGTTGTACAACCCCCCAAAATGTCATAGCCTTTGGGCAAAATTTAGCCATATCACCCAGTGTAAGATTCAAGTTGTGGCAACCACATGGAATGAAAAAGGCTCTGGGATTGATCTGCAAGAAATGTGCCTGTAAATCCTGATGCTGCCTCTTCACGATAGACCCATTGTCATATCCCTGCCCCCTACAATCACCAATGTGGAGGCCAAGTGTCTCCAGTGCAGCAAGGAGAGATTCCGATAACCCTTGTCCAGTTTGATATTCAATCACAGTAAAGTCAATAAAATGCTCCCTAACCTTTACTTTGTCAGATGTCACATCAGCGTAACGTAGCACAAGGGACATTTGCTCTTGATGACTTCGATCAGGCATACAATCAAGAATGACTGCAAAATATTTTGCAGTCTTAACTCTGTCATTAATTATTTTTTTCATATTGGATGCCATCATTGAAATCAGCTCATTCTGAATATGAGGTCCGAGATAGTGGTCATGTATCTCATTGCTTTTGATGCGTTGGACATGTTCTTGTATAACTGGATTAAATTTAGCTAACATCTCAATTAATCCCCAAAAGTTACCCAGTCAGGTTCATAAAGCCTTGCATTTGTTCCACGAAAACCAGAGTTATGCTCCTCAAGGTACTGCACAGTTGCTATAATGCGAGTCAGAACTGATCACCAGTGGTTTTTCTCCTTGTTTATTTCTCGCAATGTGCATTCATCTATCATCATCCTCGACGAGAACCTTTCTCTAACATCTAACCATGTACCTAAGTTTCTAATGTGTTCATTAGATGATCCGTGAGACTGCAACTTTTCACTTAGCTTCCAGTCACTACTCACTTCATTTACTAATTTGCTAGCAGATGTTTTTGAACCAAACAATTTATAACAGAAGCAAAAAACTGCATCAGATTTCTTGGAGTACAGGAGCCAATTTCTTTCGACACTTTCTCCATTGGGCAATCTCCTTGTATATAGCTCTTCTGAAAATTTTTGGTTTTCATTATTCTTTGGAAAAACAAAATCATTACCACATATTTTCAGAGGCCCTCTTTCCACAATTAAGTCTCTGGTCTTATTATCAAGTAAATCTGGCCAGTTGGCTGGGTCATATATGTCATGTTCAATGGTCAGATCACTGCAGTTCAACGCCTGCTGCTGTTGCGGTTCCTGCGTGCAAATAATGCTAATGTTAGCATCCTCACTGTTGTCACCATTGTCCTCATTGCTGGAGTCCTCCTGCATTATGTGTTCCTCACTCGTTGACTCATTTCGAACAATGAACTTCTCTAATGAACCTTTCAATGTCACATCCATCTCCTCTATGATCCTTTTTCTCTCTCTTTTCTCTGCTCCTGAACTGTACTTTCTAAATTTATCCCTATCTCTGGTTGTGCTCGCCATTTTTGTTTGAGGACTTGACCCCTTTCCTGCCTTGCACCCTCGTCCAGTCCCGAGATACCAGGGTTATCAGCGGGGCTACCCCTCTGAAATTTGCTCCTTCTGCTGAACTTGACAAAAAGCACATGGTTCTTCCATTAGGTTGGATGAAATTTGATTGTCTTTGGACCCATGACAAGTGTGTTGATAACACTAAGCTGAAGGAAGTGATAGATGCACTGGAAGGTAGGGATAGTATACAGGACTGGGCCAAAAAAATTTTCCCAGCCTACCTAAAGAGTACAGCTCTAGACAGATGCTTTGGTAGAATCTTTCAAGCAGGCCTCAGCAATGGAAATAAGACTGGGTGTTCCCTCCATCATTCTGAGGCAGGAGTCTGGATATAGACAAAGGGACAGTCAGGAAATGTTTATCACTGAATGGACATCAAGGCAGTAGTATCTTCTGCTGTGTCTTGCCATGATGGTCACGACAGGGATGGTGAAAATTTAACAAATGGTCAATATATTTCAGCTCTTAATTTTCCTTATTTTACCAAGCCACTGTCACAACAGGCCTCATTCTGTATTGTGTGCACACCACTGTTCCCCTGAATTTCTATAAAGCGGGTGGCAGGTTGAGGACACGTGGGATGCAGGCCTGGGGCTCAAAGAGATGAGTCTGACTTCAGATGAGGAATATGCAGCAGGACCCGATGTCTTCTTTTCATACAAAATTCCCTAGCAATAGAAGTTGGAGGAAAGATATGTACAAGGCCAAATCCTCAGCTGGTGTACATGAATGTTGTCCCATGGGCTTCAATGGAGTTGTGCCCATTTACTGCAGCTGAGGCTCTGGCCCTGAATCTGTACTTTGAATTCTGTGGCACTTTTAAAGACTAACAAATGTATTTATCACATGAGCCTTCGTGGGTGAAATCCCACTTTTTAAGCATCTGACGAAGGGGGATTTTCTTCAATGAAAGCTCGTGCAATAAATAAATTTGTTAGTCTTTAGAAGTGCCACAGGACTCCTCGTTTGTTTTGCTGAACTAAACTAACACAGCTCTCCCACTGGAACTTGTACTTTGAATTGTTTATCAATAGCATTTGCAGGAACGTTCTCCAGGGCATCTAAGGGTCTTAGCCATCAGGGCTTTACTCAGTGTTGACACAACTCTTTGTCTATTGATGGGTGGCACTGAATACGGATTGAGTCCTTTGGATATGGTCCTTTGTAAACATATATGAAACAGCATAGATATGTGCCTGTGCGTTGTATTCTGGCTCACACAGTGGCTGCATGCTCTTGGAAAAATGGCAGTGTAGGGTGATGCCTCCAGAAAAAGGAAACCTGGAAGGGACAATGGTGGGATTGGGGGCGGGGAGATGGGGGGTACAGCAGCAGATGATGAGGTCTGGTGGTGTAAAACAGCAGGAGACGTTGCCCCAGAGAAGCAAAGCAGCAGGGGAGAAGTAAAGAGGCAGGAAAGGATGCAGAGAAGGTGGTGGGGAATACAGAGTGAATTAATCAATTTCCACACCACTCATGGTAACAGTGACTGAGGTTCTAAACAATGCAGACAGCATTGCAAATCACTTGAGATTCTCTAAAAGTCACTTTTCATGTTCTATAAAATATACATATAGTGCAGGTCTGAGGATCTAGCCCCCAGTTCAACTGGTACCATAGCGACTCGTGGTTACAACCTGAACAATGATACATGCACCCACATGCTCCCCTGGTTATATTTATTTATTTAAAAGGTTTACAAACGGGTCCCATTGTGCCTCACCGGCACTACGACGACAGAATTGTTCTGCTACAGTAATAATCATGAAAGCTCCTGTTGGTGACAAGGGTTTTTCGTTTTAGATAACGCACAAACATTTTGGAGAAGCAGGCCAAAAGTTATATCAGGCTTTGAAGAATGAGATTTTTATTGGCAAATGTTAGCAAACTTTAGTTTTACGGAACACACAAACCAGCAACAAAAATTTCCTTTGGTAGTAATAGAAATATATAGTCAAAGTAAGAAAAATTCTGCTTGGGAACTCATTTGTTTGATTAAAGGGTATTTACTTGGTACATTTCGATATGTGATGGTGACAATTTGTTTTTGAATTATAAAGCTTCAACTTTTTAAATCTCAACATCTCCTGTCATTAAATTATTATCTGACACCCCCCCCAGTTATTTTCTGTATGGTGAAATTTTAAATTGAAAAAATAATTCTGCCGAGTCTGGTTACATCATTTCTGTCTGTCTGTATAGATATGGATTTATCCACCTGTAGACAGACCAAAGCATCTACCTGTATAGACAGATACCGTACATCAGTTGCATTTTGCCTGTCAGAAACAGAGGGGCAAAATAAGACAAAATCAATATTTTCTAAAGTCTCTTATTTATGTAGTATAGTCATTTACTATACATGCAGTCCCATTGATTTCAACGGGATTACTTCTGGAATAAGGCACTACAGAGCACTGCAGAATCTGTTCCTAAGACTGCAAAACCCTATCACAGGTTATACCTGTTTGCAATGCATTGCATTCAATTCAGTACAAATTCTGTGTAACGGTGAAGGTTTTGACCTGAATTTGTTGCAGTTAATATAAAGGAACAAAAGATGCTTCCATGTATGCATTTTTCTGAGAGTCAGGGCTCATGTATTTGTGCTTGTGATTCAGTGACTGCATTTGTGTGTGTGTGTATTTGTGTTTGTGGGTGGGAGAGCAATACATTTCAAGCCGCTGATATTTCTAACAGTGGCTGAATTTTTTCAACCCGTCACAGCCTGAGCCAGAGCACTCTGCATGTCGATCTCGCTACGCTGCCCAAAATGTGCCAAGGAGAAACCCACTGACAACAATGACTAGTTAGGTCCCATTTGCCGAGGAGGACTTTTTCGCCCCTTCCCTTAATCCCCTCTTGGGCTGAGAATGAGAGCAAAGGAACAAAAAGAAAACAAAGAGAGTGAAAGGATTTCCTTCAAATCTGCTCTTTATCGCCGTGGCGGAGCCTCATTCCCATAATCAATTTGACAGGTGTGCAACGGTTGAAAAGTTGGGGGTGCAAGGGCGAGCGTGGAAGGGGGGAGCGGCAGAAACCCGCTTTCTTCCAGCAGGCTGCCAAGTGCACCCAGCCTGCTGATTAGACATGACAAGCACACCTGCTGTCTCCGAGGCCCTGCAATTAAAGCCTCTTTGAGGTCCCAGGAAGTGACCGCATTAGAAAAGCCCCTTACAGTCAGCTCCTTAGCATATTTCCAGTGTCATTAGCAGAGCAGCAAAGGCAAGGCACATCAGCGGAGGGCTCTGCCATGACCCGTGCTCCCTCCCGCTTGGGGAGGGGATGCAAAGTGACTTTTAAAGAGGAGCTCCCCCCCCCCGACACGCACACACATGCTCCCGCTTCTTGGAAGTGTTCTGTCTTTGCAGGGGTTGGGGAAGAATTCAGAATTCATTAGCTTGAGAAAAGAACTTTGCTAAAACTGGGTAGCTGCTGGAAGAAAGCCAGTCCTGGATTCCACTGGCATTTCCCTGGACGTTCGCTCTGATATAGTATCCCTTCTTTTTTTCCCTTCCTCCCTCTCTTGCTTCGTCCTCTTCTTCTCTCTCCTTCTTTTCTCCCATCTCTCTTTTCCTCTCCCACGTTCCCTCTGGACTTTCCCGCCTGACATACCTCACTTACACCCACTGCTACAGGCACTGGCCATGTCACTTGTAAGGACACCCGGAGCACACCTCTGAAGAACAGTCGGGCCAGGGGTGTTAACTCTTGTTTGTGCAATGAATTGGCCACTACAGCCAGCCTGGATGTAGGCTTCCTGGTGAAAGGGGGCCAGTTACTCTCCTCCATCTCCATGGAAGTGAATGGGCAGGGGCCTGGCCAACCACAGTTCAGGCCAGATTACTACTTAATTCTGAACAGGGTTTCCAGGCTGGAGGCCCCATCTGGCTCCAGTGCCCTAACGAGGGCTCTTTACCAGTCGTGCTCAGAGGATACTTTATCGTTAGATTATTCACTGCTTCACCATATCCATGACAGTCTTTCCTGCTCTCCTGCAGGCCCCCCACACCCTCATCTGACTGTGCCATACTCACGTTCTTCGCTGCCCCTGCTCCCCATCTGGCTCCTTACACTCCTCCTCCACCTCTCCCTCCCTGCTTCTCTATTGGGCCTGATCCAGATCCCTTTGAAACCAATAGGGGCTGTCCTTTCCTTTCATTGGACCCTGGAATGGATGAAGCTTTGGGATTGTTGTCAGGCTCCACCTGGCAGAGACTTTGTTTTCACCTCCACCACTGGATCAGTGCCGTAGATCAGGGCAGGTGAACCGTGTATTTGTAAAGTACCATGTCAATGCACAGTGCTACAGTATATAATAATTAATAATAAATAATGCAGACAGTGTTTCCTGCAAAGAGAGCTACGGGTGTCCACTGCTGTTATGTGCAGCGAAGAGTCTGACAGCTGAGTAAGAAGACCCCTTAGGGTATCTCTACACTGCAATGTAAGTCTGTGCTTAGGCCCCACCTCACTACTAGCCCCCCCTTGAGCTAACCCAGGGCTCGGACCCAGGTTCTCATGCAGGGCTGGGGAGTCTGAGCTCCAGTCAAGATGGAACCGACGGGCTGAGCCCTATTGCTTTGCAGAGTAGTCGCAGCTCTGCTTCACTGAGGTCCTGGGAATCTACCAAAAGTATCCCACAATTCTATGGGACAACTACTTGGCCCTCTGTATAACAACAGTCTTCTCTATTGACAACAGAATTCCCACCCTGTAACAAACAGCTGCAGCTCAAACCAGTGTTAACCAGTTCTCTCCTACTCTCCGATCTGCAAGCACTTCATCAAAAAGCCAACAGGGTTTGTAATAGAGAGCAAACTAATCAAGTCTTTTGCAAAGCAAGCTGCTTCCTGGTAACATGCAGGTGGGCAATAAAGTTTTCCCACCATGACTAGAGCATGGGGTGGGGGGTGTTGAGTACTCTGTAATGTGGTTCCTTTAATGTGGGACAGTGCACTGAAGAGTGGATGCCAGAGCCCGAGTTTGAAGGGTCAGAAAATCCTTAATCAGTGTAGATGCTCAAGCCCAGGGTTTCCTAACATGTGTCAGCTGACTCAAGTCCCACTAACCTAGGGCTTACATTGCAGTGTAGACATACACTTGGGGAACCTGTTGATTCTATCTCCTGAATTGGTGACTAGCAAAAGACATTTGGACAAGGTAATGATATGGGCCCTCCGCAGTCTGAGAACACCTCGTAGCCTTCAATGGATTTATCCTCATGGCCCCCCTGAGGTGGGGAAAGTATTATGCCCCTTTGATTGGCAGGGAACTGAGGCACAGAGTAAATTAAGTAATTTATCCAAGAATTTAACCAACATCTCTTGAGTGCTAAATTACTGTAAGAACCTGTGGGGTAAGAACATGCCACTGGCAGGGTTCTATACTGCTGACTTCTCCATGTCATCATTGGACATCATTGCTCAAAGCAACTCCTGCTGGTGAACACTGGGAAGTATCATGCAGCAGGGCCTGAGTGGCAGCCCCCTGATTGGCTCGTGGCAGTATAAAAACCAGGAAACCAGCTTTAGGGAGCTGTTTGAGCAATATTGCAGGTGGTTATTTGCTGTTCCAGACTCCAGAATGCTGTTTGCCTGTTGTCTGTAAACTGGTTCCTGCCCCATACTCTCTGTTTCCTCTCCCCGCCACATATTGCCTGGCTGCAGCTTGGGAAGTGACTGGTGCACATCTGTGACCTGGCCATGACAGTGACTTAGCTGCTAAATCATCCTTCCAGCCTCTCTGGACACAACATCAGCTGGTGGGAATTGTCTAGTGCTTCCAAAGTCAATGGCGATATGCTGAGATTTACACCACCTGAAGATAGACTCATAGGCTATGTCTAAAAAAAGTTAGGTCAACTTTGTTAAGTCTACTTAATAAGGTTGGCTTTAAGTCGCCTTATGCCAACCTTATTAAGTCGACTTAATAAAGTGGACCTAACTTAGTCCACTTTGTTAAATTGACTTAAGGGTTACTCCCCGCCCACAAGTCGACTTAAGGCTTAAGTCGACCTAATGGGCGGTTGTTATTAGGTTGACTTAAACTTTCATTAAGTCGACTTAAGGAGTTTCTTAAGTTGACTTAATGAAAGTCAGGTGTAGACGTGGAGTAATTTAGGTAAACTGAAGGGTCCTTAAGTTGACCTAAATTGCTAGTGTAGACATACCCATAGACTCTAAGGTCAGAAGGGACCAGTATGGTTATCTACTCTTACCTCCTGCACAATGCAGGCCACAGAACCTCACCCACCCACTCCTGTAATAAACCTCTAACCTAGGACTGAGTTATTAAAGTCCTCAAATCATGGTTTAAAAACTTTAAGGTACAGAGAATCCACCCACAAGTGAACCATGCCCCATGCTATAGAGTAAGGGGAAAACCACCACAGCCTTCTTCAATCTACTCCGGGAGAAAATTCCTTCCCAACTCCAAATATGGTGATCAGTTAAACCCTGAGCATGCGGGCAAGACTCATTATCCAGACACCCAAGAAATAATTCTCTGTAATAACTCAGAACCATCTAACATCCCATAACAGGCCATTGGGCATATTTATCACTAGTAGTCAAAGATCAGTCAATTGCCAAACTATGTTCTCCCATCATACCATCCCCTCTATAAATGTATCAAGTTTTGAAGCCAGCTAGGTTTTTTTGCTTCACAGCTCCCCTTGGAAGCCTATCGCAGAACATCACTCCTCTGATGGTTAGCATCAAGTACATTTATCCACAATAAGTGCAGGGACTGGGGTTTGGCCCTTGGAAAGGTCAATCATGTGATATCCTCACCAGCCAATCAGCACTGAGTATTCTCATCACTCCTGATCCTTCATCCCATGTGGCTCTCAGAATGCTGGCAGTTATTGGCTGGCTGGGGAAGAGGTGAGTTCGCCACCTGATGGCAGGTTCCATTTTAGAGGTAGGTTGTTGGGGGAGGGCATATAATCCTCTTCTATTTTAAAAGAAATGTAACTTTACAGAAAAGTAGATAACATTGACTTCCTGATGACACTCAGATGATGACAAACTCAACCATTAAAGGCAATCTTACCATCCACATTCTGGGTTGTTAATAGTTAAAAATCAATGCATGTATGTACACAATTTCAGGAGTATACTTTTTGTTTCAATTTTGACTGGAGGAGCCACCTTTAATGATGAGAATGGTATTCAGGCTCCATAGCCCATTCATTCCTCAGCCTCTCAAGTTAAAAAATTAAAATGGTCTCTAAGATTCATCTCAAATTCAGCATCTCCAGGAATGGTCTAGCCAATAAACTCACTCACTGGGGGTATGTCTACACTAAAGGCTCTGTTAAGTCGACTTACCCAAGGTCAACTCTAAGTCGACTTAAAGTCGACCATGTTTAGCCAACGTAGAGAGTCCACAGCCCTGCGTCCATATTGGCAGGGGCTAGGTCGATGGAGGAGTGGCCAGGAACTCTCCGAGGGGGCCTGGAGGCCAATTAGGTTGACTTAAGGGCTATCCCCCATCTACATTGGCTTATGTCGACTTAATAAGGTTGACTTAAGCCTTAGGTCAATCTTTAGAGGTGGTGTTAAGTCAACTTAAGGAAGTGCTTAAGTCAACTTAATAAGCGCCCAGTGTGGACGCAGCGGTCTGTAGGTCAACTTAACCATCCTTAAGTCGACCTAAGGCTCCAGTGTGGATGTACCCTAGAATAGCTGAAGGAAGCTGACATTACATGGTCATGGATGCAGCTGAAGCAAAATCCATTTTCTGTTTGAGTGAATGTTGCTGGGGGTCTCAGACACATAGGACCAAATTCTTCTACCCAGAGGAAGTATGTGATCTACTGGCCAACATCTCTTAGTTATCTCGCCTTGTCTCCAGTCCACAGAAGATATGGGGGTCTAGCCTGGCTCAAACCTACAGAATCAGGCTCTTCAGCATTTCCTGGAAACACATCTTCCTTTAACTTTAGAGGTCAGTAGTTCAATCTGCAGTGTTGACCAAAATGATGGTCATGGCATATACCTAGCTCTGAAAAACACCTGTTTAATTTTATAGCAATAGTTGCCACTCCTATAGGGTTTGGAACCAGCATATAGAATTTACTACAGAATTAAATTCCATTTATAGAAACCTAAAGGCCTTTTTAAAAAATGTAGAAAGGATATCAGTCTATGCTAAACTGTGTGGATGAAATCTTGCTCCATTCAGGTCAATGGTAGCTTTGCCATTGACTTCATTTGGGCCAGGATGTCACCCATAGGCTTTTTAGAGCAATTTTGAGAGGACCGTAATACACTTCTATCCATCTCTACTTGCTTTATCCCCTTTACCTGCTACAGGATTCTTCCATAAAGGACTATAATCCCACCTTTGTGTTTACCTTTCATTCCAAAACACTACAGTGCCCATGGGGAAGAAGAGCAGCAATCCCAAGGCTCTGGGATATTTATTTTCCACACAGAATAGGCAAGAGCTTGGTTTTCAAAGTCTCCCGTGAAGGGGAGGCTTAAGTCGACCTACACAAAGCCACGTCCACACTGGGCTTTGATTAAGTTGACTTAAGCATTTCTTTAAGTCAGCTTAAGGAAAGCTTAAGTCAACTTAATAACATCTCGTTTTAGGTCGACTTAAGCCTTAAATTGACTTAAATCCAGTGTGGATGGGGATTAGCGCCTAAATCGACCTTATTAAGTCAACTTAAAGTGTTAAGTCGACTTAATAAGGTTGACAAGGGGCTATGTCTACACTAGAAAAGTTAAGTCGACTTACTTTAAAGTCGACTTAAGGTCGACTTAACTTTTCTAGCGTAGACATAGCCAAAGAGCTTGACTTGTTTAGCCTAATCAAACGAATGTTGAGCAGAGATATGGTTTCTCGCTATATATACATCAGAAGGATAACTACCAGGGAGGGGGAGGAGTTATTTAAGTTCAGTGCTAATGTGGACACAAAAACAAATGGATATAAACTGGCCGTCAGGAAGTTTAGACTTGAAATTAGATGGAGGTTTCTACCCAACAAAGGAGTGAAGATCTGGAATAGCCTTCCATGGATAGCAGTGGGGCAAAAAACTTAGCTGGCTTCAAAACTTGATAAATTGATGGAGGGGATGGTCTGATGGGAAAGCCTCATTTGGCAGTTGATTTATCTTTGACTGTTAGTGGTAAATACGTCCAGTGGCCTGTGATGGGACATTAGATGGGGTGGGTTCTAGGTTATTACAGAGAATTCTTTCTGTGTGTCAGGCTGGTGAGTCTTGCCCACGTGCTCAGGGTTTAGCTGATTGTCATATCTGGGGTTGGGAGGGAATTTTCCCCCAGGGCAGATTGGCAGAGGCTCTGAGCGGTTTTTCCCTTCCTCTGCAGCATGGGGAATGGGTCACTTGCTGATGAATTCTCTGTACTTTGAAGTATTTAAATCATTATTTGAGGACTTCAGTAACTGAGTCGAAGGTTAGGGATCTCTTACAGGAGTGGGTGGGGGAGGTTCTATGGCCTGCTTTGTGCAGGAGGTCAGACTAGATGATCATATTGGTCCCTTCTGACCTTTTCATCTATGAGGCTAATGAGCTTCTGGCTGCAGGCAGTCAGGGACAAGACTCTTTGGAGCTGCTAGTCATGTCCCCAGCCTGCTCTCCAGACACAAGTTCCCATGCCCACCTCTTGGTGGGAGCAGAGATCTGGGCCTGGCAGCTCACAAGTGGGGCAGGCATGGGGAGCTTAGGAAAGGATGAAGAGGGAGAGAGTGAAGGAGCAGGGGCAAGTTGGGAAATGGGGTCCTCCCTGAAGGAACAAAAGGAGGAGGATTCAGTCAGAGGAAATCAGCTGCTGTCTGTCCGCACCAAGGACTTTGGGTTAAGGAGCATGTCACTGCCACATGATTACCAAGGCCCTAACCCCACCCCCATATACAGCCTGGCTCTGTGCTGGGGCAGAGTCAGTCCCTGAGAGTCAAAGAGGGTGCGGGTTCTGAGTCACTGCCTGCCACCCCAGGCCTGCAATGCAGAGACTTCTCGCCCTGCTGGGGCCTGCAGGGTTCAGAATGCAGCGCACTGCCGTCTGCCTCCTTCCATTACTTTAATTTTTGAATCTGCTATCTCTGGAACAGCATCAAAGTGTCAGCTCCGCCTGTCTCCCAGGGAGAAGCAGTGTTTTGTAAAATGTTCGCCGTGTCCCCATTCGTTACACATTTGTGAAAGGTCCACAGCAGAGAACGGTCGCTTCGCTGAGCAGCATGATGGTAGCGGCTTCCTCTACAGGGCACTGGGCCAGAGCAGCTTGTGGCACACCACCATACTTACTGCCCTGGGCAGACCCCTCCAGCCACAGCCCCCAGTGAACGAACCTGCTGTCAAAGCCTCCCAAATCTGTGTAGTGAAATCAGAAGCAGTAGCCCTTTCCCTGGATGGTGTGTGAAGGGAAGGGAGAGGGATGGTTATGAACACACACACATCTACACGCACAGCTCACGTTTCACACACACGCCAAACTTCACTCTGACTTTCAGGTTCAAATGAACTCAGCGCACATCTCAGTTTCATGCAGCTTGACGGTGAAATCTTGCACTCTTGGAGATTGGCTCCAAACAATCAATCTAGCGACAGGCGCCATGGAGAAAGATCAGGATGGGAGGAGTTGGACTGCGAGTATTTGCCCGAACAGTGGGGGAGGAGTGGATCCAGGGTTCTGAATCCGACCCAGGTCTGTTCTAAACATGGTCCAAGTTGGCTGGAAGGTCTGGAAACACTAATGGACCCGTGGCCAACGCTGGGCTTAGTTGTGAGTTTGTGGGTGCATCCCATGCTGGATTCTACAAAGAGCACCTCACTCAGCTCTATTCGCAGGCTAACACAGAGTCTCACTGATTTCTGACCCTGCTGGGGGCTTCCTGCCATGGGGTCTGCGACACGACGCACCCTCCACCCATGCTGTGACCTATCATTGGATACCAAGGGGAGAGGCCTGAGAAGCAATCAGAGCAGTGTCTAAAATCCGACCAAACCCGGCTTGAAGAACCCATTCCAGTCCTGGTGGGATTTCATTAACGCAGATGGAGATTATCAAATTGAGTTTCTTCTGCAGCACTTTCTAGCCAAGAATCTCCAAGCACTTGACAATTATTAATTAATTCAGCCAAAGTCCAGCCCTGGGATGAAGCTAAATCAGAATCATAGAACTGGAAGGGACCATGAGAGGTCATCGAGTCCAGTCCCCTGCACTCATGGCAGAACCAAGTACCATCTAGACCATCCCTGACAGGTGTTTGTCTAGTTTGCTCTTAAAAATGTCCAGTGATGGAGATTCCACAACCTGCCTAGGCAATTTACTCCGGTGGTTAATCACCCTCACAGTTAGGAATTTTTTCATAATGTCCAACCTAAACCTCCCTGGCCATAATTTAAGCTGTAATTTAATTTAAATGTTATTGTGGGATGGGGAAACTGAGGCACAAAGGCATACAGTGACTCACTTCATAATCACACAGTGAGTCAGTGGCAGAATCTAGAATAGAAACCAGGAATCCTGATTCCCTATCTCAAGCTCTAACTATTGGATAGCACTGTTTCTTCTTTGCTTGGCTAGGTCCCCTCCCTGTGCAACAGATGGAAAATGTATTGCTAAGGCATCCAGAATTAAAGAAGCTTCCCATGACAATCTTACTTCCTCCATGTCTCCTAGACAGCTGTAGCACATAGATGGATCTCTCCAGGGGAGATGGACAGATGGGAAGAGAGGGACCTCCAACAAGTGCATATGAATAAATAAGAGCTAGAGACGTACAGACAGACAGACAGACAGGAGAGCAAAGTTCTAGTTTTATCCAAGCTGGAAAAATATAAAGGGAGAGGAGAAGGTTTGGTTAAGATAGTGCACAGGCCCCCAGGACTGAGAGCTCATCCATATTTCAAATACCAGTTAGACAAACAAAACAAGAACCAGAGGCAGCAAGGAGACCGTTTGTCATATCAAAAGGGGTTTCAGTGGTACCTTCCTTGGCTTCCTGTCCCCTTGAAGTGTGTAACTAGGGGGATGGGGGGAGAGAAGGGACAGCTCCTTCCCCATCCAAATGGCTCTCTGCCACAGCTGGAGACGGCCTGTGTGTAATTAACCTCCAAGCCAATCCCCCAGTGGTGGCTGCCAGGCAGATCAAAGCGTTCGCACATCTTTGTCTGAAACCGGCAGCTGAGGGGAGCAGGGAGGCAAGCAGAGCAGGGGTGGGAGAAAGTGTGTGTGTGCTCCTAATTGATAAAAAGAGAGAGCATCGTCCTCCGAGATATCTCAAACTCCATCCAAATGTAGGAGAAAGAGAAAAATACTTTCTTTTTCCTTAAAGGAACATGCTGAAACCCTGACTGCTTTCCAAAGAATGGTGGGTGGCCGGTGCCATCTTTGCCCAGCCAAAGCCCCTTCATGATCATGGTACGGCCTTAGGGAGACTTTTATTATCAGAGGACTGCCTGGCACCCACAGAACCGGACATGAGCCCAAGCTGTGAACTTTTCGAAGTATGTGGATGTTGAGGAATATATCCCAGTGGTCTGGGGATCTCCGTGCACTGCTGAGACTCAGCAGTAACATACATAACCTATGAGACGTATTGGCACATCTGTACTTCATGGGTATCCATCCATCATGTGCTCCAGTCCCCTAATCATTTTTGTTGCCCTCTGCTGGACTCTTCAATTTGTCCACATCCTTTCTGAAGTGGAGGGCCCATAACTGGACATAGTACTCCAGATATGGCCCCACCAGTGCTGAATACAGGGTAATAATCACCTACCTCAATCTGCTGGCAGTGTTCCTACTAATGCAGTTCAATATGCCATTAACTTTCTTTACAATATGGGCACACAGTTGACTCATATCCAGCTTCCTGACCCCTGTAACTTGAAGGTCTATTTCTGCAGAACCGCTGCTCAGCTGGTTTGTCCCCAGTCTGTTGCAGTGCATGGGATTCTTCCATTCTAAGTCAGGACTCTGCCCTTGTCCTTGTTGAACCTCATCAGATTTCTTTTGGCCCAATTGTCCAATTTGTCTAGGTCACTGTGTATCCTAACCCTACCATCCAGCATATCTACCACTCCACCCAGCTTAGTGTCATCTGCAAACTTGCTGAGAGTGCCATCCAACCCCACAGATTGTTAATGAAGATGTTAAATAAATCCAGCCCCAGCCCCAGCCCCTGGAGCACTCCCCTTGTTACTGCCTGTCAACTAAGTATCGAACTGTTGATCATTACCTGTTGAGCCTGATGATGTAGCCAGTTTTCTATCCATTTTATAGACCATTCATCCAATCCAAACTTCTTTAACTTGCTGCTAGGAATATCACATGCACTGCTTTCTCCACATCCATGGAACCAGTCATCTCGTCACAGAAGGAAATCAAGTTGGTCAGATATGACTTGCCCTTGATGAATCCATGCTGACTGTTCCTGGTCACCTTCCTCTCTTCCAAGTACTTCAAAATGGATTCCTGGGCTTGAGAACCTGCTCCATGATTTTTCTGGAGACTGACGTGTGACTTCTGGGCTGTAGTTCCCAGATCTTCCTTCTTCCTGTTTTGAAGATGGGCACTAGATTTGCCTTTTTCCAGTCATTCAAGAGTTTTCAAAGATAATGGCCAATCACTCTGCAATCACATCAGCCAACTCACTCAGCAACCTCGGATGCAATGCATCTGACCCCTGGGCTTGTGTGTGTCCAGCCTTTGTAAATAGCCCTGAAACTGTTCTTTCACCACTGAGAGCTGCTCACCTCCTCCCCATACTGTGCTCCCCAGTGCAGAAGTCTGGGAGCTGACCTTGTCTGTGAAAACTGAGACAAAAAAGCTTTAAGTACTTCAGCTTTTTTCACATGCTCTGTCCCTAGGTTTCCTCCCCCTTCAGTGAGGTGCCCACACTTTCCCTGATCATCTTCTTGTCTTCAGAAGACCCCAGTATTTTTCTTTGCTACTAATTTAGCTCTGTGTCTGACCACAGTAACTCCAGTATTACTGGTAAGTGGAGATAGTACCACAGTAGGGTGGTGGAAAAGCTGGAGGCTCCATATACAACATAATATACAACTTTTTCATATTTAATATTAGTTGCTGGAAAATATGTGTATTTCATAGATTTTAAAGCCAGAGGGGACAATTAGATCATCTGGCTGATCTCTGTATAGCACAGGCCATAGAATTTCATCGAGTTATTCAATACTTTGTGTTTGACTAAAGCAGATCCCCAGAAAGGCATCCAGTCAAAAAGATTTAATCAAGCCAGCCTTTATTAGATATAATAGAGTTTCTGGTCTACACAATTTGCACCAAAATAATTAAATAAGTTGTAATTCACATCTTTTATTATGTCAGTGTTAGTTCTGTCTATGGATTTTGGAATGAAAATGGCCTGTTTTGATTTAGTTTGCCTTTCTTTTCTTGTCTTTCCTCTTATTTGTTCCTGCACTGAAATAGCAAAGTTCCAGAGGGGAAGCTGTGTTAGTCTAGGTCAGCGAAACAAACAAGGAGTCCTGTGGCACTTTTAAAGACTAACACATTTATTTATCACATGAGTTTTCATGGGAGAAAATCCTGTTTCATCAGACTCTTTGAAAATGGGGAACTTACAGAATGGGAGAAAATTGTCATACATTTCCCTGCATTTAATTTTGTCCCATTCTGCAAGTTCCCCATCTTCAAAGTGTTTGACGAAGTGGGATTTTCTCCCACAAACGCTCATGTGATAAATAAATTTGTTAGTCTTTAAAAGTGCCACAGGACTCCTTGTTTGTTTTTCTGAAATAGCAGAGTGAATTAAAAACCATGTGTCTGTTTCAGGGCAAATTTGTGTTTAGATCAATCTTAAATTGTTTGGGGCATGCTATGGGATGGAGAAAAAAGCAGAGTTTGTGACACTGTCTAAAGCCCGGGTTAGGATTCTGGTTCTGGAAGCAGTTCACTTTCCTCATTGAGGGCTGGTCTACGCCGCAACGGGATTTCAGCGGCAGTCGAAGGGAAACGTGCAAAGTACTTAAAATACCTTGTGTATCTCCCTTTGACTGACTACTCACTGCAGTGTCTCCAGTGCGCTGAGTCAAAGGGAAATGCCCTCCCTTGGACTCAGTGCTAAGCTTGCTGCTGCGGTAGTTTTAATAGATCGGCTTCCCAATCAGCTGAGCAGGTCTTCATAGACCTGATCAGTCGATTGACAAGATCGATCTGACAGTGGTGAATTTGCCACCATCAGTGAAGACTAGCCCTGAGTTTTCAGATTTAAGCAAACATGGCTCATAAGACAAAGCTTCCCGGTGATCAGGCTAAAGAGTACGCAGATGTCAAAGTCCCTGGAAGCAACTGGGAAAGGATAGAGCAGGGACCTGTGTGCACACATAGCATTATGGAAATATGCATAGCACCTTCAAAGAAACTGTGACGTGATAAAAGAGCATATTAAAAGTGCATCACATGTCAAATTACGTGCACAATGTATTAATGAAAACCCTTCCACTTCCGGATTCCCGCAGTCAATACTAACTCAGATGCAGCTAAAACACCTGTTTTAACTCACTTGCAGCAATAAAACTATCAACCAGGTTTAGCCAGGCAGAACTGAAAAGAAATAAAAGCTGAAATTCACCATGCCCCACTTGTGAGCTAACGGGAACACCAAACAAACACATTTCAATAGCACCTGAAGTTCTGCAGCGCAAGACCTTCATGATAATGCTTGGGTAGTCAGCCACAGAAGCCCCCAGAACCATCTTTTGGCCTCAAGCAAGGGAGAAAAAAATACTCCAGATAAGTTGAACTGAACCTAAATACCTGCCAAACACATGGGGTGTGTCTACACTTACAACTTCCACATATGGCTAGGACCAAAGTGGCATCCAGAGGATTAAATTAAGGAATGAAGAGAGAGCATCTGCAGCTACACAAACCACATTGTGCCTTTTCTTCCATCAATGCCATTCCCTTGAATTCAGTGGGTTTGTGCCTGTGCAGAGGAGAAGAGAAGTGGGTCCCGTATGGTGCAGAAGACATGGAATTTTCATTTTACACAATTCTTTTCCTTATGTTTTGCTGGTTTCTATAAAGGGAAGGCATTTTTGTGCTGATCAAAGTGGAAAGCGCTGGCTTCAGAGCTCAAGAGAGTGAGGTCTGCTGTTTGCCTTCTCTTGTACTGCCACACCAATTGCCCCTGGAGATATCATCTCTTGGTAAGGGAATTTAGTCTCTTATCTATTAAGTCTTTGGCTTCTCTGCTGAGATCACCAAAAAGGGGTTTCCTTAATGGCTATGTCTACACTTGCTAAAATTAGTTTGAATTAGTTAGTTAGAACTAACTAATTCGAACTAATTTTAGTTAGTTCGAATTAGCTTAATTTGAACTAGCATGGCCACACTGGAATGTTAGTTCGAACTGAGCAAGCACTTGCGAATTAGCGATCCCCATTCATTTCAATGGCCGGTTAATTCGAACTAAGAAACTAGTTCGAATTAACATGGCCACATTGGTTAATTCAAACTAGTTAGTTCGAATTAAGCCCTTAGTTCGAATACCCTATTCGAACTTATTAGTTCAAATTAAGGGAGCCCTTAATTCAAATTAACTGAAGCCTAGTGTAGCCATGGCTTTAGTTAGTTTGAATTAAGCCTCCTTAATTCGAACTAACTTGCCAGTGTAGACATAGCCAATGAAACTTACAATGGTCATTTGGCAGACTAAGATACCTATGTGCACTAGCAGCTGCACTGGGATGAACACCTTATTTCACAAAGGCACCCCTGGAAAATCATTAGATGGAAATAACTACCAGGGACTGAAGATTTAAATACTTACCTGGGCTGGATTTGAATTAGGTTTTAAGAGCCAAAGGGTGCCGTGGGCTGTTACCAGTCCCTAAGCAACTCGCTGCTCCCTTCAGTGTGGTAGCACTTGTGGGGCTCTTCCCTCTTCCGTGTCTCTGCCCATGCAGCATAATAGATCAGCCCTGCCCCATTGGCCAGACAAACCCCACAGGCTGACATTCTGACACCATGGTGAGCCGATAACCCATGCGAGAGGCAGAGTGAGGAAAAAATCACTGGCTTTAGGTTCTCCAGCTGGCTAATTATCGGGGGTGGAAGAAGTGAGACAGAGAATGAAAGCAACCCCCAAATTTCATCCAGAAAGAAGGCATGTGTTTTTACCAGGGAGGGTAGTTAATCACTCAAAATATTGAGTGAGGGTCAGGCTGGATTCTCCACCACCAGCAATTTTTAAACCATGGTTTATTGTTTCCCTAAGAGTGGTGCCGTAGGAATAATTGTGGGGCAGGTCTCTGGCCTGTGTCATACAGGGGTCAGACTAGCTGATCACAGTTGTCCTTCTGGCCTTGGAATCTAGTAATTCTTACAATAGATACTCTCATTTTCTGGGGGGGAGTTTCTTTTAACCCACAGCTGAGCACATGTTCCCTGCATGTGGCTCCCCACTACCTCTGAGACTCAGCTGCCCATTAAAGTGTGTTTCTTCATGTAGGACACTTGGCACACAGCCCCATGAAGTCTGCACACTAGGCATGGGGGTGTCCTTACAGGTTCAGGGAGTCCCCAGCATCACAGAGAAAAAACATCCTATGTTTTATTTCACATCCATATAATTTAGTCATCTCTGCTGGCTTCTTGGTAATATAGGTTCTGTGAACAGGTGTTACTGTGAGGCTGGCGATGGCTTCCTTTGGTGGGGAAAGCTTCCCAGCTCCAGGGCAGCAGGATATAGGGGACACCTATGGGCAGAAGTGGGATCATAGTCATGAGCAATCCTGTCATTTTGTCTTTCAAAGCTCAGAGGATGGGCTTCAGGAGCTCACGGTACTTTGCTGGTGCAGTCTCCTTTGGGGACTGTTCCTCTCTGGGCCCTTCGCTTGACCCCCTGGTCCCCCTTGTCTCCAGCTGATAGTCAGGTCTCTCTGGCTAAGACAGCCTTCTGCTGGAGAGTCCAAATCTGGAGGCCAGGCTGGACAGCACATGGTCACCGCCCACATTATCGGGGCCGCTGCATCTCATCACATCTCCTGGCGATGTTAGGCTCTGGTGTCTCAACACAGCATCAACACAACATGATGTAGCACTGCCATGCTGGGGCCATGACGACACAGTGGCGGGGCAGACAATGCCCCCAATCTAGGAGGAGTTAAAGAACTCTGGGGAGCCCAGTCAGCCCCCACCTGCTGCACCTGGCTGGCTGGCAAGGCGTCCGGGGAGCCCTTCACTGGGGGGAGCCCAGCACAGTTGGGCAGTGCTCTGAGACAAGCCATCCTGGTGCTCCCAACCCAGCGCTCTGGGCTGCCCACCTGAGCCCTCTGAGGAAACAGTTTGGGCCCCTTTATTTCTTTTGTTGAAATCCCCAGAACTAGATCTTTTCAGGGGCATGGGAGCAAGCCTTTCTGCAGAGCCTGGGATCCTGCTTCCCCTACAGGTGAGGGAGGCGGGCTGCCCCAGTGGACCCCAGAGCTATTTTCCTTTTGGCTTGGATTGCAGGGCAGGGGTGCGCTTCCTAAGAGGCACAGCCAGGGAGCTGCACCTCACACCCCAGGACCAAACCACATCACTGCAGTGGCCCATGTGAGGTAAGCAGGGTAACTGCTTTCACCCCAAGGGGCAACCTTGGCACATGGCACATGCTTGGCCTGCCTGGCAAATGTGAGGATAGCCTGCCTTAGCTCTCCAGCGATACAGCAGAGCAGGTGCATTTAAAGGGGAGGAGGAGGAGGCATTTAAAGGGGAGGAGGACAGGGTATTTGTCTCTGCCGTTTTGTTTCAGTTTGGTAACTGTCAAGTGAAAGTGCTTCTCTAGGTAACATACATGCAAGGAACCTGCTTCTCGCCTTCAAAGGAAAAACGCCTCAACATACACTCAGGGAGATGGAGCGGCCACAACAGTCTCTCACAAAGGGGCTGCATCCCAAATCAACCCTATGATAATTAGCATTAAGCTTCTTCGTGTATTGATTTAGGACTGGATTATCCAGGGTGCTGCACATCCCCTGCTCCCACTGAGGTCAATGTATACGCTCTTTTGGTACCAGCGGGAATGTGTGAGCTCCACACCTTTCCCAGAGGATGAGCATAAACTTTAGGGCTATGAGAAGGAGTAAAGTTCACACTAGCAATCAGTGCTAGAAATTTACAGGAGCAGATACATATTAGATACAGTGGGGAAAAGCCTTGGCTCATCCAAAATCTCATCGATCTGTATAATTTTCAGGCCCTCATTTCATTTAGATAAACAAGATTTGTCTGTGTTTGATATAGGAGAGAGGAAAAGTCCTTATTTATGATGAATAAGTTGTTTCAACCAAAAGAACCTCTATTAAATGGCGTTTGCCTGTAAATATCTCAATGTACGTGTCAGAAATGGGCTCAGACCAGCCCTTCTCACTCCCTGGAATCATACACTTCTGACTTGAAGAAGTTTAAAATCTGAAACCAGAGAAAGCCTCTATCAATATAATGGAACAAAGAAATGCCCAGGACCAAACACTCCCAAATATTATGGAGTATTCTGACTCCAGATCCAGAACTGAATTGCAGAGCTTGGGTACATCTTTCACACCAGGCTGATCTATCAAAAGGAATTAGGTAGGCTGATCATTCAGATTCTGCATGGAATTTTGTTTTAAGCCACTGGGGTTTTAAGGTATTTAAACAGATTGTGTTCATCCCTTTACAAATCCTTATGGATAGGGTTACTGACTAGCTAATGCCTTTGGTTTTTTGTTTCTAAAAGAGCTAATGAGGCTGCTCCTTTAGTTGTTTTTTGTTAACTGCCTCCATCTCTCAAGTTAATCATCCCATGATCATCGCAGTGGTAACTGAGCACCTATATAGTTATATTGCACCTGTATGTATTGTTAGGCTTTCCTAGTCGAATGACTCCTGCAGGCAGATTTTGTTGAGTAGCCATTTAAAGTGATATTAATGAAACAACTTTTACTTAATTAAAGTCAGGGATTGACTAGTTCATCCGCTCGGCAATGTCATTTGGTAAATCAGTAGAAGACAATTGGATTTCCCATCTTGCCATCTGGCTCTCTTATTAACAGGTTTGCTCAACATGAGTTCACCCCATTAAATGGCCGGGCTGGTTGAGATCCACCAGCGCAACCATTTGGGTGGGCCATTACCAGCAGCTGGGAGGAGCTGACTAATGGCAATTTTATGCAAATTTGCAAGTTTAGGGCTGCAGAGTTGCTACTTGTGGCAATTGTTGCAACTGCCAACTGAGGCAATCTTGGGCACTGGTGTGTGGTGTGCGTCTAATGAGAGACAAACAAGAGTCTTCTCCCATGAAAGCTCTTGCAATAAATAAATTTGTCAGTCTTTAAAAGTGCCACTAGACTCCTTCTTTGTTTTGCTGAACGAGACTGAAACGGCTACCCCTCTGGAACTCAGGAGTGTCGCTGGTGTTGGGCACACAGGGGCACAGGCTCTGAGTCCCAGTGCCCCAAGTCCAGTGGGGACCCAGGGCCAAGGCCCTGGCAGCGTTGGGATCCAGCCCTGAGTCCAGCACCAGCAGCGGCAGGATCTGACCCTGACTCCAGCCGGCGGCTGGTGGCCGCGGGATCCAGCCCCAACCCCGGCCGAGGACCCGGGACCAGATTGGGCTTGAGGGTGGATTGGGCCCAGGGGGTGGGGCCAGCGTGACAGAGGGCAAACCTATTTTTGAGGAAGTGACGCCCCTGCTGGAACTAATGAGACTGATGGATCCAAGAGATTGTACAATTTTAGGGGGGGAGTCTGAGTCACCACAGCCTTGTCACCTAGCGCTCACTCTCCTCCATCAACACAGTGATCTTCCAACGCTAGCACATCATCATTTTACACTCCGCACAGCGAACTGCCGCACAGGTACAGGGCAGTGGAGGGGCAGATCAGCTTCCTTTGCTGTGTCAGACAAGAGAATGCAGGATGATTACTAAGACTTTGGAACTGATTTTCATAGGTGCTTAGTATCCACAGTTCCGGCTGGTGTTAATGGTGCTGAGACTGTCTGAAAACCGGGCCAGTTCTGTTTCAAAATCTGGACTGGATCAAGCATGCTGGACAACTGGGCTGAGATGCTGCCCTAGGTACTGGAGAGAGAACGCTTAGCTGACAGATTCTGGTCTGGTACCCATGCCACACAAACCTGGCATCCTATATCCACTCCTTGCCCAGCCCCTCACTGATGGAACAATGTCAGCATTTATAAATGCAATGATCCATATGGGGCCTTGAGTCCCACAAGCATGCAGCAGTTCCCAAGACCATCATGGAGACAAAAGAACCACAAATTTGGCTACAGACCATAAACCAGAGCCTGTGTCATTAAAACGGCTGCCTGGGTTGATCGAGGAATCGCTGTAACCATCTGGCAATTTCTCCTTCTGAGAGACAGTGTCTACTGCCTCCTCACCTCTCTGTTAACTCAAACTGAAAGGCTATATCTGAACATAGCCCTGAAGAACACTCACCGGCATGCCACTTATACCGTGGGCGGCTTGCCCACTCACATAAGCGTACATGGAGGGAATACACAGACATACATGGCATGGTGCAGCTTACATACAAAGGCATACACAGGAATAGACATGCCCGGTGTGTGCACACATGTAGGGTATAAAGACATAGACCCACATAAACAGGGATACGCAATTAACACAACTGAGTGTAGAGGCACACGGACACCTATACAAGTAGAGGTTGGAGCTGGTATTCAGTAGTTGCGAGGAGACTGTGCAGAAAGAAAGCATTTAGAGTATGGGTCTAGAGGGACTAGAAAATCCCCTGTTACCTGACCCAAACACAAGAGAAATTGTGCTAAGTTTAGAAGCTGCCACCAAGCTTCTGTCTCTTTTTGGGTATGGTGCATCTCAGGCCGATTGCACCTGGATAAACGCAGGAGGCATTTAATGGCCAGCTCTGTTCTATTTGATGGAAGACTCCAGCAGCTGATGTGTACAGGGCACGCGGATCTGCAGTAAAACTCATTGACACAGAGAGCAATGGTAGGGTGTAGCCCTTCCACTGGGGAGGAAGGAATCACTATCAAAATCAATAGCTACTCTTCACAAGAACGAGGTTTATCTAAGAGGGTGGAAGCAGCTCTCTTGCAGCTGGTTGGTTTTGGTAATCCATTATTAATGCCTGAGTTACAGGTCCCATGGAAGGTACATTGTGGGTTCAAAGGTCATCACAGCAAAAGCATTTATTGTTTGTTTCTAAATGTTTTTCTCCCCAGCAGCACCTGCCTGGCGAGAGAGAGACTTCATCCAGCAAATCATGCATTTTTCTCTCCAGTTCTTTTGCTCTGTGGTGTTTCCTTCATGCATATTGCAGCTCACTTGGTAATGATGGCAGAGAATTGAGCCTGCTGTGTCTCATTGGGGAGCACTAAGCTGTTGCCACTGTATGTGTGGGAGGATGTTATTTATGATGCCATGTACTCTGCCTCTGTAAGGGCATTAGGAGTTTGGTTATTGGAACACTGTGAACAAAGTGTCTCTTCTTGTGCTGTACTGGACAGGAATGTCAAAGGACCATACTGGGTAGAGGAAGCTTTAAAGATAAAACTAGAGGTGCACCCAAAAGGCACTACCAGATTTGTGTGAGGCTACAGCTCAGGTTTGGAGCAGCATCAGAGAGAGGATATTGTTTTAGGTCTGGGTTCGACAGCTCTGAAATCTCATTTTCAGGTGGTTTTGGACCAGAATGGCAGAAGTCGTCTTAGATTGGCTGTCCTCACAAGATTTCTGCCCTGTTGAACCTCAGTCTCTCAAGGACGGCTGTTTCTCATGAAATTTCAGTTGTATCTGAATTAGAGATGGATCTGACCCAAAAATCCCAGATCTAGTTTTGCATCCAAGTGGGCAGCATAAATTTACATCTAGAATGAGTGGAATCCAAACATCCTGACCTTTAAGAACATTCATTCCAAATCCAAGCTAGAATTAGTGAAAAGACCTTTCCAACTTCAGACCTGACCTAAAACCAATGGTTTGAATCCAAAACAGCCATAGATAGGGAAAAAAAGTACACCAGTAAATATGTTGGGGAACTCTCAAGGATCCTGTCATAGGTTATTGCGTGGCTCAAGAAGAATTCTTTATCTCTGCTTTGGAATAAAGAAAACTGTAGATGAAGGGTCTAGCTAGCTTTTTTTCAGTGCCTCCTTTTGCAAACACTGTAGAAATCAACCCTGTCAACGTGGAACTTTCTTGTCAATAATGACATTCCCAGGGGATTTAATGGAAGAGGTTACAGAGTGACTGGTTCACCTAGCTCTAGTATCTATTTACCTGTACCAATAGGAAAGGCAACTACATCCTAAAAATCAAAAACTTGCATCCTATTGTAGTAATAAAACCATCACCCCCAAAAAGAAGCAAGATAGTCACTCAAAAGACACTTTTTTTAAAGTGACTGGAAGTTGCTGTGGCCAGCCTCTGACTCACCACCAATGAAAGGTGTCCATTTCTCAGAAAAAAGGGTTTTTTTAGGATCCTCACACCTGCTCCAGCCTGTTTAGGCAGTGCAAAAAGGCCAGTTCTCTGCTGGGGGAGAACTCATGGCAGGCAGGCACTGTGGAAGATGGATACCTTCGCAAGCTTTGGCCTCGGGAGGTGTGCCGGGTCTGGGGAGCCTGTAGCATGCAGCTTTGCAGAGATCTCAGGCAGTGCTGCTGCCCCAGGGGCAGGCTGTAACCTAAATTGGCCCTCAAGACTGTCTAAGTTCTGCAGCAGCCACTTTAGCCTTCCCCTGCCCCTAGCCTGCAAGTGCTATGCTGTAACCCAAAAGATACAACTACACTGCAGTTAAACCACCACGGTAGGCCTGGGCCTGCTGACTTGGGCCAGCAAGGTTTGGGCTACGAGGATCTTGCGAAGGGGGAGAGTCCCAAGGCTGAGTTCCAGCCAGAGTCCAAACATCTATAGTGCCATTTTATAGTCCTGCAGCCCAAGCCCTGGGAGCCTGTCAGCTGGCCCAGACCAGCCACAGCCTGGTGTGTAACAGCCACATTCATGGCAAAACACCAGATCCCCCTCTGGGTGTCTGCAAGCATTTGTCATGAGGCGCTGAACACAGGCCATTAACTTTCAGTCTCAGCCAAAGCTAAGCTCAGCGCAGTGTTTGCGCTCGGTCGCATTTTCTCTTCTCTTCAACGGCTCTCTATTCCCGGAGTGCTCCTGTCACTGGGATGTTTGCTCCCACTAACACGGAGCAGATTCTAGTCAGTTGAACCACACCTCTTGGAGAAACGCTCAGATGTTATAAAAAAAAAATCCCCAAATATTTTAACAAAGGAACTGAAAGGATGGGGCACTTCTGGGGCATCATATGAAAAACTGGGTCTGGTCTAATTTTGCCAGGACACATGGTCACTTTCTCACAAGGAATACTCAGAAATGCTGTTGTACAAACAGCTAGATACAATCAATCCCACATTAAACTTCTCACATTAGTGCCCCTTCTGCATGCCGCCTGTGTCAAGAAGGGTCAGCTACTGGCCATGTTAATGACCCCTTGGGTGAAAGAGTGTTCTCTGGTATTCAGTCCCTGTGCATGCCCTCAGGTTTTTGCCCTCGCCACTTATTTAATTCTAAATCCAAACACTGTCACACAGTGTGCTTGACCCTTGCCCTGAAAGGAACACACTTGGGATGAGGGAAGAATTCACTATTTATGCCTGTCTAATTCTAGTTGTTACTTTACCATCCTGGACAAATCCCACTTACCGAGGAGAAATCAAGTATCTCTGTTCTTTCAGTCCTGAGACCTTCAACAATAGATCCAAAAGGACCAGCCTTGACTGAGGGAAAATGCTAAGTCTTGATTAACTCTCTCAAGTGGTTGTACCTCTGCCAGGTGGAGTGGATCTCTACAATTCTCCTTTCTCAATCTCCTTTGGCATGCAGTATGGGAAGAAAGATGTCTTGGCATAGAAAGTAGGGCTGGAAGGAATCTCAAGGAGTCATCTAGTCCAACCGCCAATACTGATGCAGGATCAACTATACCTAGATCATCTCTTGCAGGTAGCCGTCAACACACTTGGTGGCATATCACGACCCTACAGGACACATCAGCTCACCCTCTCCCACCCCATCCCCAGCCAAATCGAGTCATCTCTCCAGCACTCCATGACACACTTACGTGTCCCAACACAATAGTTGAGCACCACTGGTCTAACATGTTCTTAAACCCACCAATGCGGCAGGTAACCTTCATCAGCCTTGTAGTGAGAGAGTTTCTCTTACCACCTAATCAAAATCTCCCTTGCTGCAGATTGCAGCTCATTACTTGTTACCCTACTCCCAGCAGACATAGAGAACCTAGTTAGAGTCCTGCTTGGTGTCAGAGACAGCTGTATGTAACTAATTAACACAGTGTGAATGACATATATTACAATCAAGTGTATCATTCAAAATTTGCTTGGTGGGAATTCAAAGGAAACACTGCTTGTCAGCAAAATTTGCACTAGGGAAACTTGAGCACTTGGTGCTGGCAGAGAAAGAACCCGCTAACACGGTCCAATCAAAATCCACTTTGGGAATTCAACAGCATCTAAATTCTTGGCCGTGGTGTCAGAACCTTAACTGCCATGTGTTGGTGCTGCATCCGTGCAGCTGAAAATGAAGACATCTATCTTCTTGTTAATACTTGTTTGTATGGCAGTGCTGCCTAGGACATCCTGTCATGGACCAGGGACCCACTGCGCTAGGCCCTGTACGAACCCAGAATGAAAAGAGGGGCCCTGCCCCCAAAGATGTTACTATTGACGTATAAGACAAGACAGCGGATGGCTGTAGACAGATGTGGGAGTACAAGAAAACAAAGAGACAATATTGGTCAGCCTGACAGGTCATGACAAGCCTAACTGCTGTCCTGTTTTCTGTAGGCTTCACAGCAAAGGTGAATTTTAAGAACAAGGAGGTGGCTTTGGGGGTGGTTATGGGCAGCTCCTCCAGTCTTTAAAGATTCTCCCATCTCCGCTGATGAGCTATAGAGGGTGGGATATCCCATATGTCAGGGCGCCCAATCTCCCCCTCTCTGCCTTTGAGTAACCCACCTGAATGAGAACCTACTGCAGCCAGCTAGCTAACATGACCATTCTAGCTGCCTGTCTTTCACATGAGGACATCCACAGCAGCGTCAAGTGTTTAACCATCTGAAGCGCTGAGGTCCCTTCCCAGGCCCTGCTTCCCAAACAGGAGCTCAGCAGCCTCCCCCTGCTCACAGCATTTATGCCTTTTTAAAAAAAAAAAATTCTGTTGTGTTAACAGAGCATCTAATGTGACTAAATAGGACAACCGGCTCTCCCATCCCCATGAAAAATAAATGATGTGCTTTATACAGCTCTCGTCTTGGCTTCCCCACCTCCTGGCGTGCTCCGCCCCCAGGCAGCCAGTGGTCCCTACTGGCCGGGGCTGTGCACAGGAGACCCAGAAGCACCTCTAGGAAACCACCTAGCCCAGTGTGCTGAGTATCACTGGCATCAGCCTCAGTCAACTGCAGTGGAGGTAGGGTTTTGGGGGGAGGGTTGAGAGGGGTGGAGGGGTGTGTGTACATGGGAGGGGTAATCTAGGCACAGAAAGCGGCCAAGCGGCAGCTTACCCTGTTAAATATTAATCATCTCTGCTTTTGCAATTTCGGCGATGCGTCTGGGCCCTCCACTCTTGAATTTTTCATTAACACCACTCACTTCCAACTGCACTTCTCCCACTTTTCTCCACCAGTAGCCCCCTCTCATCTGCCCTCCTCCCTGCCCACTATCAGCCATCCTCTGCCACCAACCCTTCCTCCTTGTGACATTCCCCACATCACTGGCTCCTGCATTCTTCCCTCCCCCATTCTGCTCCTAGACTGTAGCTTGGCAGGGGAAAAGGACCCGGGAGGAGAGAGGAAAGAGGAGGCAACGGTGAGGTAGATCAACTCTCTTTTGGGGAAAAAATGTAGGGGCAAGTCAGAGTCCAATGCTAAATAATACACGAAGCAGGTCAGGGCAGAAATGCTGACTTGGGACTGGGAGCTTTTTAAACCACATGCGCTAAGTCTCTTCATCACTACTTTGCTTCCTGCAGGTAAATCAGGAGCAGAAAATGTATATGCTGAAGGGGGGCCCTAAGTAGTTTCCATCTAACTGCAGCCTGAGTCTTCTTTGCCAGCACAGCCAAGGACTAGGGAGCAATGCCGTGCGTCACGGTGTGTGAAACAGCTGGAACCAGAAGAGGCAGTGGTAAGAATCAAGGTTAGAGAAGCCCATACAGGTAGTCTGAACACTGAGAGGGGAATCTAAAGAAGACCTAGGTGAGACTGTACATTCTTGCTCTCAGCCACACCTTGGGGTTTTAAACCCTGTATTTGCTTCTGTCTTGGTCATAGCTGATGTGATTTCACTGGTGAAAAACGAGTGACAGCAGAAATAAGAAGAATAAGAAGCACATTGTCTAGTGCTTTCCCTCAGAGCAGGCTTTTGCCTGTCAAAATTTGAAACGTTGCCCTTTTAAAAAAAAAAAATGTGAAAAATTTAACAAAATGTTCATGAATTTTTTCCTCATTTTTTAAATCTCAATTTAAAAAAAGTGTGTGTGTGTGTGTGTGTTTGTGTGTGTGTGTGTGTGTGTGTGTGTTCGGGGATTAAAATAATCATGAAAAATCCCTCCTTTTTTATTTTTTACCAGCTCTGCTTTCCAACTCCAGAGTACTTGACAGCCTTTAATTATTTAATTCTCAAAACCCCCTCTGCGAGGAATAAGCACATCACTAGTATTTCTTTTGTACAGACCCTGGGAAAGTAAGGCCCAAAGAGGTTAAATGGGCAGCCCATGGGCCCCGAGAAATTGGTATCAGAGACAGAATTAGAACTCAGGAATCCTTGATCTTTCACCTCCCGTGTTACTAAAAACAATTTCATCCATATTTTCAAAAAAAATGTTAAAAAAAGAATAAAACATACAGTGACTACATAATGAACAGGCTGGGCCAAATTCTCTGCTGCTGTAGCTCTATCAAATTCAGTGGAATTACGTCAGCAAGAAGACGGCCCGTTGTTCTTATCGGGTGCGTCTACACTTACAAATTAAGCTGACTTAAGCTTGCTTAAATCGACTTAATTTAATCTACGTCTACACTACATTTTCCTTAACTCGACTTAAGCAGCATCTTAAGTCGACTTAAGGAAAATTAAACTCGATTTTATAAAACCTACTTTAAAGTCGACTTTACTGGCTAAGTTGACTTTATTAAGTCGATTTAGCCAGTGTGGACACAGATTAGCCCTAAATTGACTTTAAGTCAACTTAAAGGGCTCCAGGGCTCCCCCACTGCCCTACCTGCCAGGGTGGCTGGCACAGGCAGAGCCTGGCGTGCCTCCCCACAGGACAGGAGAGAGTCCTGCCTACTCTGCTCCTCTGCCCTGCCAGTGTCCCTGTCCTGCTCAGCCCCATTGTACCCAGATACAGTGGGGCAAATGCTGAGCCCTCTGGCACTTGGCAAGGGAAAACCCCCCCTGCCACCATGGACCAGTCCCAGGTCCACCTAGAAGTCGACTTAGGCATCCAGTGTGGACGCTCTAGGTCGATTTGGCAGGGGCCCCTCTAAGTCGACTTAATTTTTGAGTGTGGACATGCTAAGTCGACTTAACAAAGTCGATTTAAAGTCAACTTTTTTAAGTTGACTTAGCAAAGTCGACTTATTTGGCCAAGTGTAGACATAGCCATCTAGTCTAAAGCAGTGCTTCTCAACCTTTAGTGGACTGGGGAACTCCTAAAGATATTAATTATTTTACGTGGAACACCTGATGAAAACATTCTCAAAAAAGCTGGCAACAGTGGCAAAAATAAATGTCCCAGGTGCAGCAAAGCTTCCAGGTGAGCATCAACATTTCCTGCTGCATACCTGCAAGCTTTGCTTCACCTGGGGAATTAAATTGCACTCCCCCCACTCAGCTTTCCCCTCCCACCCCCCGATGGGAAGGGGTCAGGGTGGGTCACGGAACACTTGCACTATGTCTGAGGAGCACCAGTGTTCCACATAATGTATGATTTTTATTATAGTAATATTAGTATCTAAATATTTTCTTTTGAGGGCTATTGCTTGGCCTAGCTGTTTATAACCCGTGCCCGCACTGGCAGCCAGCTTGCACGCTAACTGCAAAGAGCTCAGGAGCCCCAGAAATATTATCACAGAGAAATGTTTGAAACCATTAAAAGTGGCTTCTCAGTAAATCATATTGCCACCATCCTGAGGTCTGATGTAACACAGGGCAACAGCTCTGCAGGATCACCTCATTCAGAATAAATAAAGAAGCTTTTATCCCTTGAACTGGTCTGGCACAAGTGACATGTTAAACATTAATTTCAAAATTAAGCAATGGTGGTATGGCGTGAATATTTTATAACGTTGCCTCAAGAGCATCTGGGCCCTGGGGAGACATTAGACAGGCCTGAGTCCCCTGTTCACCCCTAGCTACCCCCCCTTTGTCTCTCACGGTACAACTAACCCTCATCTCTCTCTCAATCTTTACTGGAGCCATCTACAATTGCTGATTTCCCTCCTGCTTCTGCCTTCCTGCAGTCCTCTGTCTGTTGCCTTCCCTTCACCACCCTCCCCTCCAGCCTTCTTACTTTTCCCTCAGGTGTATGAAATTGTTACCAGAAATTTGAGACTTTAACAAAAATTGTTGCTTAAAAAATGCACGTTGCAGGTGTGCCTTTAAAGTTCGTTGTTCTTGTCACTCCTCTGTGTCACTGTGAGGTGCCCATTCCAAAGAGATTAGGGCGTCTTGTGATTAGGGCCTCTGGAGCCCATTCTTCCCTGCTGCATGGCGGTCTACCTGGCCTGCTTAGAGTACCTCTGGCATGGGGAAGCTCTGAGCTAGCTAGAGCAGCGTAGCTGGTTGCTACTCCAGCTCTCCCCAGCATCCTGAGGAAGAGAGAGTGAAGCAGGACACACCCATGTTCTATCAGCTGGTATGTAGTCCCCTAAGGAGTAAATTGGCAAGAATAGGGCCAGCACAGATGCCTATTGAGAATCAGGAAGGAGTTAGTTTTCCCATTCCCATCCCATATTGTGCAATTCGTGGTGCACAAGAGTAGCTATATTTAATAACTATCCTATGCTGAGGGGGGAGGGACCTGCCTTTGTAGCATGGTGGTCTCAGAAACCAGGGGTCACAGGTTCAGATCTCACTGAGGTCTAGGTAGTAGTCTCTGGCTATGTCTATACTAGAAAAGTTAAGTTGACTTTATTAAGTTGACCTAAAACTAGGTGTTATTAAGTTGACTTAAGGAAATGTTTAAGTCAACTTACTAAAAGCCCAGTGTGGACGTAGCTTTGTTTAGGTCGACTTAAGCCTCCTTAAGTCGACCTAAGTTGCCAGTGTAGACGCACCCTCTGAGACAACCAGCAGGTTTCAAACCCCTGTGCTCAAAGCCCAGAGTTCCATCACTGGACCATCACATTGGCTAAGCTAAATGATGTAGGCAGAGAAACTTTCATGCGGCCAGCCACTAGATGGTGACAAAAATACATTTGGCCAGTGTGGTTCACATGTTAATGACAACATTTGGTTTAAATGAATGAAGTTAATCTCCGTTTGGTATAAGGCACACGTGGATTTGCAATGTCAATTACTCATTCATCCATACAGAACATGTGAAAATTGCAATGGCCTGGAACGTTATTAACAAGCAGAGAAAGGCAGTTTTTGATCAACAGGAGGAGCACACTCTGTCAATGGTACTTGCAGGACAACAGAAGATGCTACATACAAATCTCATAAGGGAGTTGAGATATTTCTTCTTTGTAGTATATTAGATAAAATGTGTGCTAGAGAAAAGCCACTTAAACATATTGAAGCAGATAATAACTAAAGCTTATTAATGTAGCACTCTTTCTTTCCCCCTTTTTATTAAAAATTCACAAGGCTTGTCAGCCCTGATCTCATTTAGGCAATATGTTTGTCAGGATTATTTGTTTTGCATTTTCATAAACATTTGATGAATTCTATGCAAACGTTACATTAATGTATTAATCAGCCGAGATTTTTCTTACATACCATGCAGGAAAGGCAGGGTGAAGACTCCCTACTTGGGCACCCATGTATTGCAATAGGACTTTCCTATGGGCCAGGTCCTCTGCTACTGTAAGTCAGTGAAGTTTCACAGATGTCAATGGAGTTGCACTGATTTGCATGAGGACTGAGCCTATTTTCTGCATTTTAGAGTGACAGGATGCAACTGCGCACCTGTTTCTGTAATAAAACCTGCACCTACCAAGACTTTTATTAGACTGCAGGTAGAGCCTGATTTATAAAGCGCACCGAATCTCTCATGAGCTGCTGAGTGCCTCCAGGTCCCAGTGGGTATCAATCTGCCAAAGAGTAAGCCCTCATCTCTCAGGCCACGTCTACACTTAATGCCACGGGCAGTGGCATATAGGATATGCCTTGCTACAGGCCGCAGTGGAAAGCTCTGGCTGATGTGAGAAGGCTGGACACTACACCTGTTAGTTGATCACAGTGGTTAAAGTATAATTTGACGGGCCCCAGAACCCTCCTAATCTCCGGCCCCCTTCCTGTATTGTCTGGCCCCCTTCATGCATGTGCGGGCCCCAGCCCAGGTAGGCATTTGCAACCACTTCTCAGTACCACATGCGTCGGTCGTTGCTCCATAAAAATATTTATAATTTTATATGGTGTTTATGTCTATAACAATTATTGTCACAAACTAGCAAACACTGCATAACACAATAAGTATTGTGATTAACAACGGTGGGGCATAGGACCTGCCAGCAGCCAGGGCAGGGCGAAACATATGTTCTGCTGGATTTTTCTATTTTTAGAGGCCCCGGAACTTTGACCCCTCAAATTTATGGGCCCCAGAACTGCGTTCCAGTGCGTTCCCCCTTACTTTAACCCCTGGTTGAGCATGTAGAGAACCAGGTAGGATACATACCCACAGGGTTGTGCTATGTCTTTACTCACCTGGCCATCTACACTACTATTTATACCCATCTGGACAATGTCAGAGTCTGGACTTTGCATGCCACAATAAGGAGTGGGCAGTGTAGAGGATCCCTTAGGGATTTTTGGAACCATAAACATTAACAAATGCTACTGTTTGTTACACTTAACCTCTAGGGACCAGAATTCCAATCTCTACAAGGTCTGGTCTAGAAACTGTCACATCTATTTTCATTCTGGATGTGAGCCTGCCAGCATTGGGTAGCCAAGATCACGACAGGCTGCAAGTGGAGAGCAGACTCTTCCAGTACTGGTGTGGGTGATGCTACAGACAGATTTCCCCAACCAACCACAAACAATGCCTCTGATTCCCCACGCTGGTTATCAAAAAGCAACCACAAAATATAAACAGTCCCCTTTACTGCATTTCAGTTACTGGTTCCCAATCAGCCACTGGGTCTAGTAAAGAAATAAGGCTATGTCTACACTTGGCCAAATAAGTCGACTTTGCTAAGTCGATTTAGCATGTCCACACTCAAAAATTAATTCAATTTCAAGGGGACCTTGCCAAATCGACGTAGAGCATCCACACTGGAGGCCTAAGTCGATTTCTAGGGACTAGGTGAACCTGGGACTGGTCCATGGTGGCAGGGGGGGCTTCCCTTGCCAAGTGCCAGGGGGCTCAGCATTTGCCCCATTGTACCTGGGTACAATGGGGGCTGAGCAGGACAGGGACACTGGCCGGGTACAGAAGCGGGGTGGGCAGGGCTTTGTCCTGCCCTGTGTGGGGGCACGCCAGGCTCTGGCTGTGCCAGCCACCCTGGCAGGAAGGGCAGTGGGGGAGCCCTGGAGTCCTGAAGTTGACTTTAAGTCAACTTGGGGCTAATCTGCGTCCACACTGACTAAGTCGACTTTAGAAAGTTGACTTCACCAGTAAAGTCGACTTTAAACCAGGTTTAATAAAGTTGACTTTAAATTTCCTTAAGTCGACTTAAGCAGCATCTTAAGTCAAATTAAGGAAAGTCCCGTGTAGATGCAGATTAAATTAAGTTGACTTAAGCAAGCTTAAGTCGACTTAATTTGTAAGTGTAGATGCACCCTAAGTTACTTAAAACTCCATGCTCTTTACCAAAAGGGTTCTCCTGACCCCAAAGGATCAGCCACATTACCAGATCAGTATAAATTTGGATCTTACCCAAAATACCACACTGCCAGCCCATCCTTTAGTAGCTAAACTAAAGGACTATTATACAAGGAAAGAAACAAACTGTGAGAGTATTGTTAAAAGATTAAAGAAAATCACATATGTACAAATAATTTGAAAATCCATATATAATCAGATGCTCAGTAGAATTTGAAGTTTGCAGACTTCTGTATTTCTTCTGGTGTACATCCAGTACCTGGATGAGTCTAAGTCCTTTGTTTCACAGCTTCAGTTGTAAATAAATAGATCCAGAGGTATGTATTACCTGAAAACTGTACAGACGAAAAGACAAGATGGGTGGAGATAGTGCAGCTGCCTTTTATTTCCCTTGGCTTTTTCCCTGCTGCCCATGGAAATTTACAGGCATAAGATGGAGTCCAGAGTCAAATGAGCAAGTCCTGGTGACTCATCAGGTCTCTCCCTGGGCCCATTGTACTTGAAAGTTTTCTTAATGGGCCATTAAGTTGGCTATGGCTCCAGCTATTCAGTCTGGGGTGAGACCCAGAAACACAGCACAAGTTAAAATACAGATATATCAAACATATTCATAATTTCCAGTACAGATATGACACACACATGAACAATGTAATCATTTTTAACAAATGATGACCTTTTTATTGCTACCTGACATTGGCCTATCTCATGGATTATGGTAATTTTGACATACTGATGTTAAACATTATTATGATAATATTTCACATCAATATGTGGTATAAAACACCATTGTACTTTAACTTGTGTGATTCTGGGGCAACTCCCAGACAGGATGTAAATGGGGCACGAAAAAGTTCAAAAGTTCCTTGGGGTCACAGGAAGGAGGGGATAGTTGCATCAGAGTAGCGGAGTCCAAGCAGAAGACCAGAGTGGTAAGGCTTGGAATTCTGGGACATTTCCAGAGGCCACTTATTGCGGAAGAAAAGTTCCTCAGTGTTCACACACACTTTATAGCGCAAGAGCTGTTCCACAATAGGCGTTATGCCTCTTGCACAGGTGATATTATTGTTCTGGTATAACAGGGCACTTGTAACACAACAAGGAGCATTCAGGTGTGTACGGTGGGCTTGTTTTCCCCCAATAAGATGGCTTATTCAGCAATAACTCTCTAGTGTGTACAAGGCCTTACAGTCTGATTTCAAACTAGCTCAACTGGGCTTCTCTGCAAATCTGCCCCCAGCTGTGGGCACTGAGCTTTTGAAAATCTGGAGAATTGCCTACGGTCACAAAGGCAGAGCTGGGGACCCAACACAGAACTGCTAGTGTAAATCCTGCTCCTTCAACAGAAAAACGTCAACCCCCCATTTATTTCCTGAATGGAGCTATGTTTTCTTGGAGGGGTTGAATGGAGGTTCTTAATCCGCTGGTGTAATGAATTAAAAACACAAAACACACACACAGACACACCCTCCAAAGAAATCAGAAATCGTCATTAAATATACATCTCTCTCTCCTACCCAGACCTTAATCCTCAACTGGAATGTGTGTGAGTTTACTGCTCTTGTGTTTATGAATATGTGTGTGTGTGTGCTAGCACATTAGTGTTCTGCAACTCCCTAGCTGGGACCAATGTTTTTCAATGCACCAAGTAAATAATATTCACCGTGCCCGCACATTTAACATGCTCCCTCACTGTACATTAACATTTAAAACAAAATAGTTTGCCCCATCAAGTATGGAGCTCTGAGGGCTGCCAGTGCAGTGCAAACATCGTGTAAGTAATTTGTTGAACATTGGTGATAATAGGCAGCGCAGAGCAATAAGAACATAAACACAGGCTGGGCTTTGTGCGCGTGTGTGTATCTTTTTCCCTTCCTCTTTTTTCTTCTTTTTCTTTTTTTTTTAAAGGAACCTCTGAGGGGGGAAAAAGACATGAATGATTCATAGATGCAAGGGGGGAAAAAGACAGAGAAAGAGAGAGAGAGATTAAGAGAGAGAGAAGCTTCAAAGTGACTGGAGCCGATTTGAAGTCCTGTGCGTTCCTGTGCCAGGGTAGGCCAGAAATACACTAGAGAGATCCCGTCAAACCTCCCCCACAACTCCTTTTCCTCCGCATTGCCTCCTCCTCCTCTCCAGCAAACAGAGGCTCCCAATCAAGAGTTCAAAGTTCACCATCATCTAATGATGTGAAGGCCTCTCAGAACCTGTGTGAGTGAGTGGCATCTGTTTAGAAGCGTGCGGCCTTTCCCTGGTGAGTTAGCCCAGTTTATTTTAAAAAATGAGGGAGCGAGAGAGTGGAAAAGCCGAAAGTGGAATGATATGCAGGGATTTTTTAAAGATAGATATATAGAGAGAGAGACATACTGGTGGTGAAGTGCCTTTGATTCTGAATATTTAAAAAGCCCATTAGATTTAAATGTAATGAGAGTATTAAGGCAACCGCCTTGATTTGTATTCAATGGCTACAGCAGATCTACTTCGGGAGTGAAAAAAAAAACCCACTAGACTACGTCAAGACAAGAATTGGCTTTTGCCATAGGGAAAGATGTATTATGTGGTACCACTGATATGTCAGGAAATAATATTTCACCTCATTTATATTATATTATATTATATTATATTATATTATATTATATTATATT
>ML685882.1:3702115-3903233 GCA_007922175.1 Pelusios castaneus
TTATATTATATTATATTATATTATATTATATTATATTATATTATATTATATTAAACTTCATTAAAAACGGATTCCCAAATTAATCTTAGTGTCTTGTTCAAAAAGTCTCCTGTTTGTAGCTGTAATGAAACAGTTTGACATTTGGAACAAAAAACTACACTAAGAACTCAGGATTCACTAGAGTAGAAACTATTGGTAATAATAATAATTGGTAAATAATAGTAATAGACTAATAGAAATGATTCCAGGCTAAAATGGGATAATAAAAAGGGCAGCTATTCTGAGTCATAAAATCAAATACAAATACAAAACTAAACTAAATGCATAAAATACCAAACAATATAGGGATATAGGGTTTTCCCTTAAAGGAGCACCACACTCTCCTTCACTCAGCCACACCCTTAATTAATGGGCCGCAGTAGCTGGTGCACCGTCCTACAGCAATAAGCATCTTGGCTGTGGTAGAGGGCAGTTTCTTGGCCCAGATAGTACTGGAGGTTCTTGATTTAAGAACTGCTTTTGATATTTGTTAAATGAATTTTATTTTGGGGCTAGAGGTTGGGTCATGAGTCTGGAGATTAAGTCCTCTGTCTATCCACAGAACAGGCACAACATGGATAGCGTCAACAGCTGAATGTCCTTCTCGCCCACCTACTTACTTTATTTTTTGTTATATTTATATAAAAGCACACACATGCATTGAAATTGTACATAAGCCAGGAGGTACATGGGTTCAGATCCTCAAAGGTGTCAGTGGGACTTAGGCACCTAAATATCTTTGAGAGAGTTAAAGTCTTTGGGGGCTAGGCACCTGAATGCCTTTGAGGATCTGGGCTGTAGACCTTGTCCACACTCAAAAGTTGTGTCGCTTTATGTATGGATATTTAATGTGAATGCAGTTAGACCCATATAAAGGTATTTATACTGCTGTTTCTGGTGTGGAGAGTAGAAAAATTTATTGTGGTATAAAACACCATTATACTGGAACAACTACATCCATAGTAGAGGTCATACTGGTAAAATGCATAATCAGTTTGTTCAACCATTGTCTCCTTAATGGCTCATCAGGTTTCTCCCTGGGCCCATTGTACCTGGGAGCTTCCTTAACATTAAGGAGACAATGGTTGTAGTGTCTGGGAGTTTCCCCAGAATCACACAAGTTAAAGTATAGATATAACAACCATATTCCTAACTTCTAATACAAATACAATTCCTAGACATAAACTATATAATCATTCCCAGCAAATTACTACCTTTCTATTGATACCAAACATAACATAGTTCCTATGGATTATAGCATTTATGAGATATTAATAGAAAATAATATCATAAATGGTTCCCTAAATCTGGACAGTGTCACACAGGACTCTGCCCTGCCCTTTGGGAGGGCATGCCAGGCTCTCCCTGTGCCCCCCCCCGGTAGGGAGGGCATTGGTGTAGTCCTGGGGTAGCCCTAAGTCGACTTAGGGCTACCCCACATCTATACTGACTTAATTCGACTTTAAAAAGTCGAATTAAGCCTTAAATCAAAGTAATTCTAGGTTTAGTAAGGTCGACTCTATTTTCCTTAAGTCGACTTTATTTTCCTTAAGTCAACTTAAGCAACCTGCTTAAGTCGACTTAAGAAAACTGTAGTGTAGACGCAGGGTAAATTAAGTCGACTTAATTTACAAGTGTAGAAGCAGCCAAAGTTACTATGAACTAGTGTATTCACTCTAGGCTACCCATAATTAATGTAGATATATGACTGCTTATTTTCCAAAATCGGTGCTGTATTCCCTTTCCCCCAAATACACTTTTTGTTGTTTCATGCATAGATTCAGTGCCTGAGTGTAAGGAAGTATTGCCTCTTAAGGGGCCCAGGGAAGATATTCAATGATACTAGAAATTCTTGGTGGGGATTTGACAAGTGATGTTTGTTAGCTTTAAGAGTCTCTGAGCTCTTTCAATCCAATCCTTCCTGCTGTGAACACCTGGCAGGAGGGATAGATGCATTTCAGTATTTGTACATTTCCCCTGGCTGTCTTACTTGACGTGCACACATCAGTTGCATGGATCAGCTTGTAATGGAGAGTTTTATTGACACACACGTGAGGGCTGGGAGCAGAGACTTAGGAAATCATGGAGGTCGCACAGAGATACCATTGTCTGGTGGCTTCTGCTTGAGAAGTGGAGGCGCTTGTGTGCATATTGGCTCTATTACAAATAGTCTGTCTGCAGCCGAGCTCCCTCTTCAACAGGAGTAAGAGAGCCAAAAGCACATGCTATTTGCTGTTAGCAGCCTCGAATGACTCCACCAGGTGTGTCCATGCAAGTCTCCTCAGGCCCTGTGTAAGCAATGAACCTGACCTACAGGCCTCTTAGGTGGTGATAATATCCTTATGATTAATTGCAGATTCTGTGATCTGTTCATGCATTTTTTATGGGCTTTCCTGGACGGTGCCCCCTCAGCCATCTCCCTTGGGGCTTATTCTCCTTTCCGACCCACTGAGCAGCTTCAGACAGCTCCCATTTGTGTGACACTTTCCTCCCCAAACAACACTACTGTAAGATAATGGGCAACACTGGATGATCTAAGTCCAGTCTCTGCTAAAGATAACAGCAGCTAGCTCTTATCAGTAGATCTCATGGCACTTTACAAAGAGCAGTGTCATTATACCCATTTTAAAGATGGGGAAACTGAGTATAAACAGGGAAATGACTTGCACAAGGTCATCCAGCTGGCTAATGACTGAGCTAGGAATAGAACCAGGTCTCCTAAGTCCTAGTCCAATGCTCTAGCCACTAGGCCAGCCTGTTCTGTTGACACCTTTTGATCCCACAAGATGAGAAGCAGGAGATATACAGCCTCCCAAAGGGATGATCCCAGTTATGGACCTGACACTCCAGCCCGAGCTTTCTGGTGTGGTGATTGGTCATTTTGTAGAAATGACAGAGTGTATCATCAGCCTCCAGTGTCTGACTACACAGCACTACAGGACTGCTTCAGAAAAATGCTTCTCTCCAGCTTAATGTTAACCACTCAGTGTCCAGGGCCCAAAGGAGGGTGGCTTTAGAGATATGAGCTTCATGGGCTGGCTTCAGGTGAAGAGTCACAGAGCGCTCAGTGTCTGCCTCGGTGCTCAGCTGGCTCTCATCATGATCATATCAGAGCGCTTCGAGTCATCTGTGGCCTTCAGCACCCTGGTCAGGGAGAGAAGGATCGACTGCATTCTACAGATGGGAAACTGAGGCACAGTCTAGATTAAGTGGCTTGCTCACTGTCATCTATCGAGCCTATGGCTGAGCGGATACTTGACCCCAGGGCTTGTGACATCTACTTCAACAGATCATCTTTCCTATCCAGAGGTTAAAACAACAACTCAATGAGGTGTTTTCAAAACAACCCGCTCGCTTTGTCTGTGAGATGGTTGTTATATATACACCACACAAGGATGTGGGTCAAGGATTTGATCAGCCAGGCTACAGTGACCTGCCTAACTCACTCAGGAGGGACAAGTCCTCTGAGTAACACGATATGCCAGGCTATGACTGCCGCCTCTCACTCTCTGTACAGAGCCAACACAGGGAAACTCTTGCTAGCTAGCTCGCGCCAGAACTAAATATTGACTTATTACAAGGGATGTCTGACCTGTTCAATATGTTAAAAACGTTAACAGCTTGGGTGTTCATAATAAATATTCAGGGCCGTATTCTGCATTGGTGTGGTGCTGGGCTGGCATTCTTTTGTCATTCAGTACCTTCCCCTCCTCTTTCTTGTGCAGAACCTTGGCTGTGTCTACACTTACAAAAGCTAGTTCGAATTAGTTAATTGGAACTAACTAATTCGAACTAATTTTAATTAGTTCAAATTAACTTAATTCGAACTAGAATGGCGCCACTAGAATGCTAGTTCGAACTAGCCATGGCCATGCAGGGCACTTGCTTAGTTCGAATTAGTCAGTTGCAGGAAGGTCAATCTGCCGATTAGTTCAAATGAAGCAGTTAGTGCGAACTAATATGGCCACATTGACTTAATTCAAACTAACTATTTCTAATTAAGGGTTAGTTCGAACTAAGCAATCAAATTTATTAGTTCGAATTAAGGAAGCCCTTAATTCGAACTAATGAAAGCCTAGTGTGGGCAAGGCTTAAGTTAGTTCGAATTAAGCTTCCTTAATTCGAACTAACTTACAAGTGTAGACATAGTTTGATTTTTGTCCTCAACTTCTTGGAACGTGTCCTGCTGGGATATTCTCTGAGGTTGTCAGCCTCCATAACTGCTCTACATCTCAGCCCCGGTGCAGAATTCTCCCTTTCCGGATCTGATTGAACCCAGTCCCAGTGGGAAGAGATGTGCTTGCTAACCCACTTTGCTACCTCTGCTCCCAGCACCTTAGTTCATTTTGCCATCATGGTGAAATAGCCTTTATTATGCTAGGTCAGACTAGATGATCATATCGGTCCCTTCTGACCTTAACATCTCTGAGTCTCTGCTCAAGACTCATGTGTCTTGCATGGACAGCATACTGATGAGAGCATGGGAGAAGGGGTGGGTAAGTCACCATGCAATGTCCAGTGCAGCATACGCGTAAACTTGTTACCCATATCCCTTATCGCTGTCACATGTGTGCTGTCTGGCTCATGAGGGAAGATTGAAAGAGCTGGGTTTGTTTAGTCTGGAAAAGAGGAGACTGAGAGGGGATATAGTAACAGTTTTCAAGTACCTAAAAGGTTGTTACGAGGAGGCGGGAGAAAAATTATTCTCCTTAACCGCCAATGACAGGACAAGAAGCGATGGGCTTAAATTACAGCAAGGGAGGTTTAGGTTGGACATTAGGAAAAAATTCCTAACTATCAGGGTGATTAACCACTGGAATAAGTTACCTAGGCAGGTTGTAGAATCTCGCTCATTGGAAGTTTTTAAAAGCAGGTTAGACAAACACCTGCCAGGGATGGTTTAAGAGGGTACTCGGTCCTGCCATGAATGCAGGAGACTGGACTCGACTTCTCGTGGTCCCTGCAGTTACTCCAGAGCCTGCAGCTGACAAGAGATCCATGTGCTGGGTGCCTGTGGCTTTGGAGAAGGGCTCAGCACCCTAGCAATGGGGCCAGATTCTCCCCCCCCAGCTCAGAACGCTGGGTGCTGAGAGCGTTGGATGCTGAGCCCCATTGATGGCTGTGGGCTGTGCCGGGTCTATGGTTCCATAGCATTTGATGCTCATGACTCCGGGGAATTAAAAAGCCAGCTACAGCAAAGGCATGCTATGCATGCTTTCCCCTCTCGCTGTGTCCTGACCTGCAGAGCCTGGTTTCATTCAGTTGTCGGTCTCCACAGCTCATCCAAAACAGATCAAATTCTGCCCTGCCCCAGTGTTTGCCATGTTGCTATGTCACTGTGTTCCAAGCCGCTGCACTCTTCACGCTGTCCTGTGCCTTGTTTTAGAGCAAAGGGTTACAAACAGGCCTGTTTCTTCCCCCCTGGCTCATGCACACTGAGATCCTCAGGATAGATTCAGCCTGCCACAGAGCAGGGTGTGGGCAGTCAGGCCTAGTGGTTGGAGCAATGTTGGTCAGTGGCTAGGAGCCGTGCTGAGGATCAGAGCTGGAGTCAGGAATGAAGCATGGCAGGAGCCAGGCTGGCAGCCAGCAGGCTCTGGAGTAACTGCAGCTGTGGGTGTAAGCAGTGAGCAGCCAGTGCCCAGTGCAGGCCTCTTACAGCTATTCACATGGGGGATTTTTGCCACAGCCCAGCTGGATTCATTGCCCAGCCTGAGCAATGAGCTGGCTAGTCGCAGCCTCAGCTGAGGGAACTTGTGCCCCCAGTTCCTGACACAGCCTAGCACCCACACTGAGCTCAGATCAAAGACCGAGTGGAGGGAGGTAAGTGGATGCCACTTTTCAGCCCTCCTTTGCCAGGGCGGCTGATTCAGTCCTGAGCACAGATTAGAGCAACCTCAGGGGCTGCTCTAACTTTTGCCCTGCTGCCAGAGGCCCCCAGGGATGCTTGCAGCAGCTAGGAAGAGCTGGGGCGTAAGAAGGAATCAGCCCTGTCTCCTTCTCCAGCCAGGGAAGACCTCCCACCACACCTCAACCTCTTGAGGCTCCTGCATGGGTTGAGATTGAGCTCGTTGGACTTTAGCCCAGCTGGGGACTCCCCTATGTGGAGGGAATTCCTCTATTGCAGCTTTATAGACCCAATAGTCTGACTGAGTCAGGCTGACAGGCCAGCCAGGCCCAGGCTCGGGGGCGGGGGAGGGGCTCTCTGGGATGGCTCTCCATTCCATGGGAAGGGGTTGCCTGGGCCACTGGTAAGGATCTTTTGGGCAGCATCCTCCCTCACTCACCCTTTCCACACAACACCTAGGAGCTGGAGCAAGAGGTGCAGCAGAGCAAATGGAGGGAGGACATCCGAAAGCGCCTAGAGAGGGAGTCAGGCACATCACTGGCAGAGCATCCCATGAGCTAGTGGTGCCTCACAGAGCTGGGAGAGGCGTGGAGGAGCTGGGGTCTGGGAAGTGCTCAGCTGTGAGCAGCCTCATTAACCTCAGCACATGGGCTGCTTTGGCTAGGCCTGAAAGCAGAGGTGGGCGACCACACACAAGCAGCTTTATGCTCCAGGCTGTGCTGCGCTGCAGCAATGTGCATTAGATCGATTCCCTAATCCCATTTCCTTTCACCTCAGTGGCTCGCTAATGAACGTTGGGCTCCCAGCAGCTGGAGGCTCACCTGGCCATGCCAGATGTACCTGTCAGGGGAGCGAGCCTGAGGGAACCAGCATTCCCTGCAGCTTGGGCCCTTTGCCTTTCCTGAGCCTGGCTGTAGAATGGGCTCCTCTGAGGAGTTTAGGACTATGTTTGCGGGAAACTGGGAAAGGGAGCTGCTAGCTCTCCATCTCCTGACTCTGTGGAGTCATTTACACAATGCAACTTGAGTGTAAAGTGACTGGGAAACACCCAAGCTGTGGCGCTGGGCTGGGTCTCTGAGAGGTGCAGCCCATGAGTGGGGGAGCAGAGCAGGTTAATGTGGCATTTGTGCCCTCCCTATTCTCCACTGCTACAATCGGTGCGGCTGCCAGCATAAACCAGAGCCACTCCACCACGCACTTCAATCTCAGCTGCCAGTTTGCAGCAAGCTTGAACCCCTTGCACCCACTCCTGCCTCTCTTCTTAGCACAGCCCTCGCAGTGGGGTTTGGGAGAGGCTGTGGCAGCCCACAGCTGTCCTACCCTGCACATGCGTCAGGAAAATTCTCTACTGGCTGCACCCCTTGCACCAGCCCAGGGAGAATCACCCCCACAGAACAGAGGCAGTTACAAGGGATGCTGAGGGACAGCAAATTGGTCCCTTATTGATTTGCAGGCATTCAAACTGGAGATGGACGGGTAGGGCAGCCTCCAACAAATGAAGGGCCCTCACTACTGATTGCTGATTGCTTCCACCATTCGGTGTGCTGTCCCTAGGTCTCGCCCACTCATGCCAGCAGGGTTTTTGTGGGAAGCATTAAGGCAGGAAAGATAGCCTAATGACTGAACCTAACTGGTTCAGTTTCCAGTGTGATGTTGGACAACTCACGTATGCACAGATTTAGGTTCCTACATTCCTTTGAGGATCTGGGCCTCAGTTTCCCCTCTGTAAAATGGGGAAAAGAGCACTATCCTATCTCTCAGGGGTAGTGCTGGAGAACTGTATTAAAGACTAAGATACCAGAGTAATGGGGGCCAAAGAGTAAAACCAAGAACGAGTGAAGCTCCAGAGTCTGGAGGCTTGGCTCAGAGAAGTACCCAAGCTGCCCTTTAGAGAGTTAGTGGGATGCACCACAGGCTTTAAATTAATCATGTGCATAAGTGTTTGCAGAATCAGAGCCTTACCATGCATGTGTCAGCTGTCCGGAGATTGACAGGCCCAGACCGTGAGGATCAAAGGACTTTTTTCCAAAATGAAAGGTCTCACACAGCAGACGATTAGGCCACCTCCTTGCACAGAAACCTGACTCTTCTGTTGCACTATGGTTCCATGCGTCACCAAAGGTTTCACCGGGGAAGAAACAAGAAGCGCTGGAAAAAAGGAACCCACATGTAAATAATTTAGCAGTTTAAAAGCAACTCTATTTTTAGTAACAACTAGAGCTGGGTTTAAACAGCAAAATTTGATCCGTATTTCCAACACCTCTGAATTCAGGGAGCAGGGGATTGATTTGCCCCAGTAAAACCTAGAGGTCATAGGAAAATTTTTCAAAATTGCTTAAGTGATTTAGGAGCCTAAGTTTCATTTTCAAAAGTGACCTGGGCATTTAAAATGGGCATCGTAGAAGTGTAGGATTGGGAGGTGTTATCTATCCCAGTAACCTCCGCCCAAGGCAGGACAAAGTAACTAGACAGTTCCTGACAGGTGTTTGTCTAACAAGTTGTTCTTAAAACACACTAGTGACCGAGATTCCACAGCCTCATCAGGCAATTTCTTCCAGTGCTTAGTGCCCTTGACAGTTAGGAAGTTTTTCCTAATGTCAAACAAAAACCTCTATTGCTGCACATTAAGCCCATTGCTTCTTGTCCTATCCTCAGAGATTAAGGAGAAAATTTTTCACCTGCCTCCTAGGAACAACCTTTTATGTGCTTGAAAACCGTTATCATATCCCCCTTCAGTCTTCGCTTCTCAAGACCAAACAATCCCATTTTTCAACTTCCCCTCATAGGTCATGTTTTTTGGACCTTTCGTCATTGTTGTTGCTCTTCTCTGAACTGTCCCCAGTTTGTCCACATCTTTCTTGAAATGTGGTGTCCAGAACTGGACACAATACTCCAGCTGAGGCTTTATCAGAGCAGAAGAATTACTTCTTATGTCTTGCTTATAATACTCCTGCTAATACATCACAGAATGAGATTTGCTTTTTTGGCGGTAGTGTTATACTGTTCACACATATTTAGCTTGTGATCCAGATTCCTTTCCACAGCAGTCCTTCCTAGGCAGTCATTTCCTATTTTGTATGTGTGTCACTGATTGTTCCCTCCTAAATGGTATAATTTACATCTGTCCTTCTTGAATTTCATCCTGTTTACTTCAGACCATTTCTCCAGTTCATCCAGGTCATTTTGAATTTAATCCTCTCCTCCAAAGCACTTGCAACCCCTCCCAGCTTGGTATTGTCCACAAACTTTATAAGGTTACTCTCCTTGTCATTACCTAAATAGTTGATGATGCTATTGAATAGAACTGGACCCAGGACCAATCCCTGTCGGATGCCACTGAATATTCCCTTCCAGCTTGATTGTGAACAACCTATAACTACTTTCTGGGAATAGTTTTCCAACCAGGATAGCTGAATCTATAGATCATAATTAATTATATTGATTTGCTTAAGAATTACAAGTTATTCCAAGTCTGAGGGTTGACAAGTTCTTGTTCCAAGATCAGGCCCAGTATTATTAAAATTACTATATAGTTGGGAATCCCAATGTTCACAGTTGCAACGTTCACACAATAGGAGCTCTTTTATATTGACAATCATTTATTAATACATTTAGCAAAGTCACAAACACTCCAGCTCAGTAAGGGAGATAGAAATAACACAAAATGTACATACCCACAACATCCATTACAGAACAACGTGAAATATTGGTCATTATCTTCCTCATTACCATCACCTTCCATCATCAATGACCATCATCCTGGCCCCTCTCAAGGGACACATCTCTCCTTCCTTCTGCCCACCGCCTGGGATGCAACTTTTTTAATATGCTGTGTTGACACCATGTTGTCTGATGCGTATTCAGTGTTCTCTTCCTTATTTGTATTTCCTCACCTTATTAATGTTGGAATGTCCTTCTCCTATAGATTTTTATTTCAGCGATCTCAACTTATTTATAGACGTCAGTTTGTTACCACGGCCCTCTTGTGGTTAGTTGTCTGTGAATGTTGATTCATGCAGCTCTGGTTGGTAGGTGCCATTATGGTCAAAATTCCCCCTTGCATATTCTATTTTCAGTTCCCCCAAACTTACAGAAGCTCCATCTATCCTGCATTTCCCTAGTTTGTATATGAGAAGGTCATGCGAGACAGCAGTAAAAGCCTTCCTAAAGTCAAGATATACCACATCTACTACTTCCCTCCATCCACCAAGCTTGCTACCGTATTAAAGAAAGCTACTTTGTTGGTCTGACATGATTTTTCTTGATAAATCCATGTTGACTCTTACTTATCACCTCATTACCTTCTAGGTTAGGGGTCTCAAACACATGGCCCATGGGCTGCATGAGGCCCGTGGAGTTACCTCCTGCGGTCCTTGACAAGAGCCGGAATTCAGGGGTTCCCAACTCCTGGCCGGCTTCTCAAGTGGATCTGGTGGAACTGGTGGAATTTCCATCCTTAGAGGTTTTTTAAGGCCTAGCTTGACAAAGCCCAGGCTGGGATGATTTAGTTGGAGTCGGTCCTGCTTTGAGCAGGGATTTGATTAGATGACCACTTGAGTCCCTTCCACTCCTAATCTTTATAGCTATGTCTACACTGGCAATTTAAGTCGACTTAAAGACACTTAAGTCGACTTAAATTAAGCCGCCTCCACACTAGGCTTTCATTAAGTCAATTTAAGAAAATCCTTAAGTCGACTTAATGAAAGCTTAAGTCGACTTAAAAACTACCAATCATTAGGTTGACTTAAGCCTCCTTAGGTCGACCTAACCCTTCCTTAGGTCGACCTAAGCCCAGTGTGGATGCATAAATCCACTTTGTTAAGTCGACCTAAGGGCACTTAGGTCGACTTAACAAAGTGGACTAAGTCAACTTAAAGTGTTGCCACTTTGTTAAGTCGACTTAAGGTTGATTTTAAGTCGACCTTATAAAGTCGTCCTAACTTTCCTAGTGTAGGCATAGCCTATGATTCTATGATAAGGACTTGAACTTAGGTCTCTTGAATCCCAACCTAGTGCTTAATCATTGAACCATCATCTCATGATATTTGGGGTCTTTCTTCAAGCTCACCTCCTGGAGATACGTGAGCTGTAATTTGGGGGGGGTGGTTAAAAAAAGGAATTTTCTAGCCTTCAGGGTTAAGGTGAACAGCTTGCAAATATGACTTAAGTGCACCGTAAAGGCTTGGAAATATAAGGCAAAGAAAAAGAACCCAAAACATGTTTGTTTAAAAAAAAAATCTCATGATTCTGCAAGCCTGACTCATGTTATTTAAGGGCTTTGTGTTGCTGTTCTGTGTAAGTTGGTGTGTAGGATTGGCTCAGTCAGTGCCCTACTGAGTCCATTTTGAAGAACATGAGCCCGCACAGGGGAAGCTCTTAAGATTTAATGCTAGACTTTGTTGGGGATTTTTTGCAAGTTTCCCAATCCTTGGATAAAGCTACTAAATACAGTGTAAAACCTTCAGATCATCTCAGGCTATTGATTTTGGACTTTCACTCCCCTGCCACCTCCAACTCATTAGCTCTGCAAAAGAACTAAGGCTGCATAATCTGACTTGATTCTAGGATCTCAGATGGGCGGCTTTAAACGACGTCGCCTCTCTACAGCTCTAATGCACTGTCTAATGGGCCAGCTGTCTGTCCCAGGGGCCAGAGGGATTGACGGGAGCTGAGCGGCAGGCTGTTGCTGGTGGTTCTGTGTCAGCGGAAAAGCTGCAAGTTTCGTGGGTGTCTGAGGTGCTCCAGGCTGTTCTCAATGCAGGAGCAGAACAAGATATACAGATTAGTGGAATGGGACTATGTGGGAAGCCAGGTGTGTAGGATCCTGCCATTCCCCCACCCTCACCCTTGATTTTCCATATTCCCTTGCATTTGTCTGACATTATATGACAGGGATTATAAAATGGGTCACCTGCAATAGCAGGAGACTGAACTATATGACCTAGGAGACCTCTTCCAGACCTATGCCCTGTGTTCCTATATGGGAGAAGACAAAATTTCATCACTGTTATGACCACATCGAGTACATACAGTGGGCCAGATCTCAGCTACTATAGGGGGGTATCTTCCTGGGCCATCACAGAACTCCATCCATTTACCCCAGCTGAGGATTGGGCTGGTTCAATGAAAGGAGGGAGCTGGTAGGCAAAGGATGGAAGAGGGAGTCAAGAGGAGAGAGGAAGGATGGTGCAGTGGTTAGGGCATGAGCTAGAGATATGGGTTCAATTTTTTGCCCTGTTACAGACTCCCTGTATGACCATGGCTGAGTCACTGTGTCTCCCTGCCGAAATGGGAAGAGTAACACTGCTTTGCATCACGGGGGGGGGGGGGGCCCAAAAAAACCGATGTGAGGGGGGCCATATACATACCACAGCTTGATAATACATTAAAGACGGCAGGGCTCAGTGCTTGTGGTACTGCAGTCTCTAGGAAAACACATTTCTGCTTCCTATTCCTATGGCAATGTGACATATAGCCAGCGGCTCTACTGAGTCGGTGGATCGCTAACAGAGTTATGAATTTAAGCTCATCTTCTGAAGGTGTTGTCCTTCTTTGAGGACAAGGACTGAGAGGTTAACTTCAATTAATCTTTCAATTAATCCCCAGCACACAGCATTTCCCCCTTTCTGCATGGAGTGTTCTAAACACTCACGGCCTTGGTAGCCCCACCTCGAGAACCCCTGCAGGAAACAGGGCCTATCTACCAGCCAGGCCTGGAGTACTAACAGCACAGCTACAGCCAGTGCAAGAGGCAGGAGCTACTGACTGGGACTCTCCATCCAGAAGCTGCTGATGTTTATAGCTGCCTGGGGATGTTTGTGAAGGTGATAGGCACTCTGTAAATATTTCTGCCTCAGGGGCAGTCCTCCAGGCCCTCTGCACCCCACCTACAACATTCACAATAACATTTTACAAGCACGTGGTGAGGATCGATAAGTTAATGTTTCTGAAGCACTTTGGGTCTGATTCTTCTAGTGCAGCTCCATGGACTTCAAGCAGGTTATTCTTGATTTTTCACCAGGGCTTGTCTACACTAGGAAATGTACTGAAAGAACTATTCAGGAACAAGTTCCAGAGGGGTAGCCATGTTAGTCTATTTCAGCAAACCAAACAAGGAGTCAACGGTAATTTCCCCCTCTTCTCATCTTCTTACCTATTGTTCCACACTTTGAATCAAAGCAACTTGTTTGGTTTGCTGAAAAAGACTGAACTGACCTTGTAACTTACCCTTCTCTGCATGGGTACATCCACCTAACATACTGCAGTTTCCATTTCATGCATCTGATGAAATAGGATTATACTCATGAAAGCTCATGTGATAAATAAATTCGTTAGTCTTTAAAAGTGCCACAGGACTCCTTGTTTATTCAGGAACAGAGATTCCAGAATAGTTCTCTGTATGAATGCTCTGCTTTTTCCAATATAGCTTAGTCACCTATTCTGGAATAAGAGTGTCCACATGGGCACTTTTACTAAAATAATTATTCCAAAATACACCTGTGGGCAAACACTTTTCACAAAACGATCACTCCATGTCTAATCTCCCATTCCTTGTCCTCCAAAGAAACCTGCACAATACCTTCCAATTATGAGCTTGGGAGGTTAAATCCATAACTGCTAGACATACAAAATCATGCACGCAGTACAACCACTGGTTGTATGTAGAGACCTGCAAAACCACGGATACCTGCTTTATATCCGCATTATATCTGTGGATATCCACATTATATCTGTGGTAGGTGCCCTGCCAGTGCTGCATTATATTTAGGGATCTGTGATGAGAATATCCAAGAACCATTTCTTGTGGATGCAGATTGGATGCAGATCTACATATTTATATCTGTGAAGGCTCTAGTTATATGTCTTATTACAACAATCCATAACACAATAACCCTCCTTTGCCCACTTCACTTGGAATGGTTTCTTTCAACACGTGCTAGCCAGAGCCCAGTTAATTGGCCTGGGGGGCCTCAGGATCCCCCCACTGTGGGTCCCTCTCCCCCTCGCCTGAGCCCACCACCACATGGGCCTCTCCTGCCTGCCCCCCACTGTATGGACCCTGTCACGGGGGTGGGAGGATGCTGGGGCCAGAGGGTGCTCCCTCCTTGCCCTGCATTGGCTTGTCCACCCAGGGGCAGGGGATAGGGTGGCTGGCTGGTGCGTGGTGTGGGGGCCTCAAATGCAGCCCCCCTGGAAGGCCGCAACCGAGAGGTGGAGGCCATGCTGTGAGCCAGCCAGCCCTGCCCACCAGGTGGAGCGAACAGGGGCTGGCCTGCCCCACTCAGCCCCTGGGGGTGGGCCAAACAGCCCAGAAGTGGGGAGGGCGCTCAGAGCCACCCTCTGCTCCTAGGGCTCTGCTCCCACCTCCAGCGCTGACAGGGCAGGAACACTCTCAACGCTCCTGCCCTGCCAGTGCTGAATGAGGCTGGATTATCACAGAAGTTTTAGGGGCTGGAGCCCAGGGACCTCTTTTTGGTTGCAGCCTGGGGCTTAAGCCCCTGGGATAGTCCAGCCCTCAGGCTAGCCTTTAGGCTTAACAATTTGTTCCATCCTATACTTGTCTGTGACTTTCTGATTGCTTTTCCCAGAGTTGAAGGAGAACTTTGAAGACCTCAAAAGCTCATCTCGTTCACCAACAGAAGGCAGTCCAGGAAAAGATATTACCTCATCCAGTCTGATGCTTATGCCGGCAGAATTTTGTCAATAAAGGGAGTAAAAAACACATCCCGCTGAGCGATATAAGTTTTGTTGACATACGCGCTAGTGTAACCATGTGACGTCGGCAGCAGAGAGCTGTCCAGTGACATAATAAAACCATCTAAATGAGGAGCAATAGTTACGTTAGAGGGACTGCACCTCCCGCCAACACACAGCCATCCATACAAGCCTTTTTTTCATACCTCTGAGCAACAAAAATATTGCCAGCATACGTGCTAGTGCAGACACGGCCAAGTATGATCCTGGGTAAATTCCCCCTCATCCCACTCTGGGGGAAGAACTACCCCATCGTTTCTCTTTTATTCCTCCTTTTCCTACTTCTCTTTTCCCTTCTCTCCTTTTAGGTGCCTCATCACTGTTCCCTCTACACCCCCTCCCAGTTGTCATTGAGCTACCTCTGGCCATGCCTGGACTGCTTTCAGTCACCAGGGCACCTCCTCACTACAGTCCCACTTTCCAGGAGACACTGGAAGAAGTACGGTTTCCCCTCTGAAAATAATGTGACTAGTTGAATAATGCGTGATGCTGAAAGGTGCTATTGCAGTCTTGGCTCCAAAGACAATCATGGAAACATTAAAAGTCAAGGGCTATGCCAAGCCACCTCCTTCAGGCTCAACAGAAGGAGCAATCAAGCCCCTTTATGTAGTAAAGACAGAGGCAAACAATGGCAGCTACTGCCCAAGGACGAGGGTCAATGGCAGGTTAGAGCTAAACTGTGTGGGCTGAGAACACAGGGGCTGCAAAGACAAGGGCTAAGAGATTGGTTCCAGCCTGTGTATAGCCTGGGCCAGATCAAAGTCCGGGTGACCTGGGGCTGCCCACCCTTGTGGAGGGCCCCCATTGTCCTTCTGCTGCTGTGATACGGGGTCAGGGCCCTGGCCAGCCCTGGAGTAGGGTGGGCCCCTGCCAGCACTACCACTGGTTGGCACAGCTGTGGGCCACGGGCCATGCTGTTGGGGGGTTGTGGGGGAGGGCTGCAGGCCAGTGCAGCTACGGGGGCCACAGGCCATGCTGCTATGGGGCCCGTGCTGTGGGGGAGTGTGGGTTGCCCCAGGGGAGCCACGCTGCTGGGGAGGGTGCAGGCTGGCACAAGCCAGCACTGCTTCTGGGGGTCAGGATGGGTGGACCACAGGCTGGGTACTCCTGCCCTACCCCCTGGCTGGCTGGTGAGCACCAGCTAGGCCTGGGACTGGGGAGGCAGGCTGTGAATGGCAGCAGCCGCCACTCAGATGCTAGGGAAGCAGAGTGAGGGCCTCTTAGGGCTGGTCTACACTGGCATCTAGACATCAGCACAAAAATCCACACCCTTGAGCCATGTTGCGAAAGCTGACCTAAACCCTGGTGTAGACAGTGCAAGGTTAAGGTAAGAATTGTTCCTACTGCCTCTTGGGGCAGCAGATTAGCTGTGCAGATAGGTGAACCCTTCCCATCAGGTTAGGTAGTGTCTACACTGAAGCACTTTAGCAGCAGTGCCCAGCTAGGCGGCTGTAGCATTTCAGGTTCAGATAGGCTCTTAAGTGGATATGCCTGTCGTAGGCCACAGGAACGTAGGAGTTTAGTACCCCTAGAAGTTACCCATTGGCAGCCTGCTACAGACAGTGACCAAGAAATAAGGCTTCAACGGGAAGCAGGAAAAGACCCTATGCAAGTCTGATCCAGTGCCCACTGATGTCACTGTGAGGTGCAGACCTTTCTCCTCTTGGGTACAGGCCATTTCAGTCAAATCACTTGTAATGAATCTATAGGCTAAAGGCAACAGCAGACAGTTATTATTATATAAATCACACACAGACTTAGGAAGCTGAGCCTAGAACCTAAGCCTGCAATCCCAAACACACAGACCTCTGGCCTTCCAGCTAAAGGAGAGCTCCTTCAGCCTGCATTAACAGGAATTCCCTTAGGGTCTATATATCCAGCAAAAAAGGACCCATGGAAGCCAGTCTCAGAGCCTGAGTCAACTGACTCGTGCTCGGAGAACTTGTGCTACAAGGCTAACAATAGACATTCCCAGGTAGGCTGGGGTGCACGTTCTGAAACCCAGCGAGGGCCTGGGTCTCAGAACCCCAGCTCCATTTTGAGCCCCAAAGTCTCTGCTGTTAGTGCGAGCCCGGGAATATAAGCCAAAGTACAAAAGGTCATACACAATGGAACAGATGCTGCTCTGCGGGGCTTGCTCTGCTCGGCCTATGGGATGGCGGTTCTGGTGCTTTCCTCCCTCCACAATCCTCCCCTCCCACTCCTCCCAGAGCAGGGAGCAGAGAAGGTGCGATGGAGCAGCTGTTTTCCTGCGCTCAGGGTCACTGCCTAGGCAGCTGGACAACACCTTCTGGATCCTAGTGCTCGCTAGTAAAATGGTGAGTGCACATGGGGAGTGGGAATAGGACAAGGAAGCATGGGGTAGAGGCAGTAGGGAGGGGCTGGGAGGAAGAGAAGGGGATGGGATGGGGCAGGGGACAGTGGGGAGAAGAAGGGGGCAGGAAAGGGCCTGACAGGTCTGACTGGCAGAGCCTTCTTCCAAAGGGCCTTTACTTGGGGTGAGCCTGGAATTTAGTCCCATTCTCAGCATTGGCGAGAGAGAGCAATCAATATGTTCAATTATTATTTTTTCTCATCCTGGCTCTGTACCCTGGCAGCAGGTGGGACCAGCTCCCGGACCCTGCCCTCAGTCACAGGGAGCTAACATCAAGGAGTGGTTGGAACAGGTGACTTAGAGTGCGGTGAAGGGGTGCTGCTAAAGGACCAGTGTCCCTTACTGAGAGGGGCTGGAGAGGCCTTTCCACTGGAAAACACCTCCACCAGGATTGCCGTGCCTGTTACAGGCTGATTAAATATTAAAGCAATTCATTTTGTACTTAAACTGTTTGGACAGCTCCCACCAATGGCAGCTCTGAAGCCAACAGCTAACGGGTTTGGCTCTTTGGATTTCTCTCTTGCCCTTGCTAATTTCCTGGTGGGGTGGAGAAAACTCGGGAGCAGCCACACCTGGCTTTTCTGATGCCAGCGGGTATTTGTGAGGACTGGCCTGGTGTGCAGCTTTAGAGAGCATGCTGGCCTGCAGGCAAAGGAGCCAATTTAGTCCGGAAAAGAAAGGACAGGTGTCAGATCTGTGCTGTGCCCTAAGGCGTGTGCATGAAGGGAGGGTGTAGGTGGGTGTGGAGTCCGGCAAAATGTCACTGAAACATCTCCTGGACCAGGCGCAAGGCTGGACCTAGAGCTGCTGGGACCCTGGAGGTGCTCCGGGTGTTTACTCCCATCTGGCAAGCTAAGAAAGACGTGGAGTCCGAAAGGTAATGTCTTTTAAACCTTGAGAGAAATGGCTCTGCCATGTACCATCATCCTGAGCTGAACCCCTGGTAGCTTCTCCCACATGGCTCTGATCCAACCCCTCCATTCTGATCTGCAGGCCCCCGCTAGTCCAGTCCGAGGCTCTGAACCCGTTCTGCCAGTACAGTTCAACCCTTCTCTGCCCCAGCCCTGCTATTCCAGGCATAGCAGTTACCCCACCCTGCCAGCTTTGCTCAGCCCAGGCCCACAGCCTCCCCTGCCCCTCCCATCCCAGCCCTGGGCCGGCACACAACATTAATCTCAACTTTTTTAGGAGGCAAGGCTGTCCGATCATGGAGAGGGTCTTAGAGAGGTACCAGTCTCGGCCTCTGCCAGCAGGGGGTGCTGGAGGAGTCCCTACAGGAGATGAAGTCTGTGAACACAGCCAGCCAAGCTATGTCCATGATGGAGCCTTCTGTCCCCATGGCGAGAATCACATCTCCCTGCACAAGGTGGGGGTCACCAGGCTCTGCATGGGGAGATGGGGAAAGCCAGCTTGCAGGTGAGGGATGTGTTTCCCCAGAGCTCCGCGTCTGTGAGGATTGTGGGCACAATGGAGCCTGGATCCTTTGGCCTATGCTCCTGCCCACTCACAATGCTCCTAGCATGGGAACCTGGAGGGAACACGGAAACCACTCCGCCAGCAGCCCACCTTTGAGGTCTTCATGCAGTGCTTGCTCTGGACCCCTAAGAACAAAAGCCTTCGTATGATGTGGTCTGAGTTGGCTATAAAAGAGGGACAACCACTGCTGAATCCTTCAGGGAATTTACGACGGGCAGAGCCCACTCTCAGACACCCAGCCAGCCGCATACTCGAATTGCAGTTACATTATTTTTAAAAGAATTAATTGATTTTTAAATTAGAAGGCAGCATGGCCCAGTGGGTAGGTGACTGGCCTGGACTAGGTCTTGGCAGACCTAAGAGGAGGCCACTTGCCTCCTATGACATCTTAGGTGAGTCACTTCCCTTCTCTTTGCCTCAGTTTCCCCAAGTGCAAAATGAGGATAACTGCAGTGACTTCCTGTGCTTTAAGACCTAGGAGTGAAGAGAGGTATTGCTACGCACGGCGCACCCAAGGGAGTTACTCACCGGCTGCAAGTTAACCATGTACTGACATGCTTTGTTGGTTTGGGAACTTAATTAAAAAAATGCCTCTCAGCCCTTTCTCCCGCCAGGCCTAGTTTTCGAAGCAAGAGCACAGCTCACATCAAACAGCTAGCGCTTCATCTGTTTGCTGGAGTCTGCAAAGGGAGGAGAGAGAAGACAAAAGAAAAGGAAATGCTTTTTTTCCCAGTTCGAAAAAGAAAATCAAATTTCTCCCACCCTGTCTCATTCTCCCTTTCCCATTTTTACATCTGTTGTATGTGAAATCTGAGCGAACCCTCAGCAGATCTCATTATCCTGCAGCCCCACCGCTCTGAAGAGGGCTGAAAGGTCCTTCACGTAATGATTCAGAGGTAATTTGTATTTAAGACACTTGGCTCTCAGATGCTGAAAGGAAAAAAATAAATAATTGAAAGCTGTTAGAGGGGGGCGGGATTGAGGAGGGATGAAGTGATGGGGAGAAAGCTGAAGAAAAAGTGAGAGAATGATAAATAGTTTCTCATGATTAAAATCCACATAGGCATTTCTAGTCACCTACATAAACGGGGAAGTCACTTAAGCAAGTCCCAGTGAGAGGAACAGACCCATGAAAGGAATTACCATGCCCACGTGGCAGATCAGAGCTGTCTTGCCAGCTGATCAGCAAAGACTCTAGGAGAAGGATGTGCCCAAGGGATCCCTGCCAGGGACATCACCTGAAGCTGTGGGTGGTCAGGACCACTCAAAACCTGGGCCTAGAGGCTCAGTCCCAGAGTAGAGAGAACAGGGAGAGAGTTTTTGCTCTTCAGTCTCTTCTGGTCTGGTCCTCAGTAGCCAGAGCCCACATTAGGGTTGACAAGCAATAGACAAGAATATCCCAAAGGTCCTTCAGTTCCCCAGCACCGGAGCCAAGGCAAGAGCTTGAGTGGCCAGAATCAGCGAAGCCTCCCTTGTAACTCAGGCCTGGTCTGCGCAGTGGAGTAAGAGCCAGGCTCTGCAAGTGTCTGCACTAATACATAGCTCGCTGCAGCCATTTACTAACACCACCTCCACGAGAGGCATAGCACTGAGATCGGTGCAGTTAGGGAGACGCAGTGAGTGTAAAAACGAGAGTCCTGTGGCATTGTCAGCAAGTGTCAGTGTTGATACTGTTACTGACATTGACTATGGTTGTCAGCCCAGAGCCCCCAGCCCCCAGGGCTGACGACTGGTCCTCCCTGGCCCCAGGGCTGATGGTTGGTCTTCTCGGGCCCCAGGGCTGATGACTGGTCCTCCCTGGCCCCAGGGCTGATGGCTGGTCCTCCCTGGCCCCAGGGCTGATGGTTGGTCTTCTCGGGCCCCAGGGCTGATGACTGGTCCACCCTGGCCCCAGGGCTGATGGCTGGTCCGCCCCGGCCCCAGGGCTGATGGTTGGTCTTCTCGGGCCCCAGGGCTGACGGCTGGACCACCGCCCCGCCCCCCAGCCCCAAGGCTGACAGCTTGGGCTCTCAGCTCTAGGGTCAGGGCTGTCTGTCAGCTCCATGATGGGAGAGGGTACTGGCTGTTGGGCCAGGGTTATAGGGCTCTGGCTATCATTGCCCCACAATGCCCTGCACAGTTAAATCAGTGAAAGTCCTTCTGGTGAGGATGAACCTGCCAACAGAAGGAACATCGTGTGGATGTGAATCGCCGCTTTAATTACTGCGAAGGCTGTACAACCACATAACTCAATTGCGTAGTGTGGACATGCCCTTACGTTCACCTACTCTTAGTGTGCTTTGCATTACGAAAGCCCTGCGAGGTCTAGTGAGGAGCACAGCCCCTTTGGGTGAGGCACTGTACATGCAGAGAGTAAGAGACGATGCCCACTCTGCAGCGCTTACAGGCGAAAGAGACAAGCCAGGCGAAAGATGGCAAAAAGGAAGTATTATTTTCCCCCTTTTGACAGGTGAGCAAATAAAGGCAAACTGAGGCACAGTGTGAGCAAATAAAGGCAAACTGGTTATTTCCTGCTTCCTTTTTGGAAGGGAGACTGCTGTGTCTAGCCAGAAGGGAGAGGCAATGAGCATTGGCACCGCACGCAGCTGGAAGGGATAATTTCACTAACGAATGATCATCCAAACCTGGCTGGTGCCGAGCGAGGCTCCTTCATTTCGGGTTAGTGCTCAAGCAGTTTCTAAAGCAGCTGCCTCCTGGGAAGAAGAACTCGCCATGTGTCCCAAGGAGCCATTTAAAACTGCTCACTTCAAACTTTTTTTGAAATCGCATTCATTTAAATTGGCCCAGCTCGAGAGCCTTGAATAATAGATATTATACCATACATATTAGTATATAAGAGGATGTGTGGGCACAAGCTATCTCTTTCCAGAGCAGGTGACTGGACAGAGCCTAGCACAGCAGGTCCTTCACAGATAATAACAGGAACAGAGTACAATGCAAAAACAGACAAGACACATCTCAGAACAGGCACAGCTCAGCCAGACCTACACCTCTCATATACATCTCAGCCAGATCTGCAGTTGATTGACATAGACCCAAGAATTTGGATCTGGCCCAGGCTAGTGGTCTCAGAATCTGGTTCAAAGCACATATTTGGATTACCCCTGCGATACCCACTTTGCTTTGATCATTGCATCTGACTGGTTGGTACTGTCAAGGGGAGGCAAACTTGATGAATCTGACAATGTTTGCTGGCAACATCTCATCCATCCAAGGGCAGAGCAGATTCGTTGAGGCTGTGGGAACTGCCAGATTGGTTTTAGGGCCAGGGCGTGACCATAACTGATTGTAATTGGCTGTCTTCTGGGTGGGATTTTCAGAAATGCCTCAGGCCCAGACCCACAAAGGAACTTAGGGGACCTAACTCCTTGGATGTGCGGCTCAGTGACCTAGAGCAGCGGTTCTCAACCACTGTGTCAGGACACAAAAGTGTCACAAAGAGCCGGGAGGTGTGTCACAGAAAATTGGCAGCTAAGGTTGGAGCCAGCTTGGGGCTTCTGCCGCCCACTGCTCTCTGCTGCCCTCAACAGCCAGCTCCTGTGGCACATCACAGGCAGCTGCCAGAGCCAGCTGAGTAAAGGGACTTAGGGGCTGCAACCCGGAGATCCTGGGCTGGGGAGAGGGGGCATCACCTGCCCCACAAAATTAAACCTGGCCCCATCGACACAGGCCACCAAGGCACCATCCTGTGTTGGCTTGACTCTTCCCCCATCCAGGTCCCTGAGTGCTGCAACCCGCAGAGCGCCACAGCCTCCCAAGCGCTCCCAGCCTAAGCACCACCTCCACAGGCAGATTGTAGCATGACACAGGGGAACATCATCTCTCAGGTGTTGCTACAGAAAAAAAGGTTGAGAATCACCGACCTAGAGAGCCACATACCCCTGTGATTGTAGATGGAAACTAAAGGCTTGTCCTCACCTGCGTCGATCTAGCGCTTTAGTGAAAACTTTCCCATGCCGCCAGGAAATTGGTGTCGTTAATTCATCTCCTCGAGAGGTAGTCTCTGTTCTGGTGGAAGATGGACGGTTAGGTTGGTGTCACTGTGTTGCTCAAGCAGGTGGATTTTTCCCTGTTTTGAAAGTCTTACTCACAGTCTGCTAAAAGTCCTTTGAAAATGTTCAGGGCAAATCATTGCCCTCTAGTGACATCTCTTTAGCCTCACAAAGAGAAGGTAAAGGGCTGACTTGATTCCAATGTATAAGTACCTACATGGGCAACAAACACTTCATACTGGGCTCTTCACTCTTTCAAGCTATAATAAGATCCAGTGGCTGGAAGCTGAAACTCGGTGAATTTAGATTGGAAATAAGACGTATGTTTTTAACAAGTAGAGTAATTAACCATTGGAGCAATTGATCAAGAGTTGTGGTGGATTCTCCGTCACTGGCATTTTTGTATCAAGATGGGATGTTTTTCTAACAGATCTGCGCTAGGGATTATGCTGGGGAATTCTCTGTCCTGTGTTATTTAGAGGTCAGACTAAATTATCACATCTGGCCTTTGAATCCATGAATCTCTGCATTCCCAAGCCCTTTGCTGAGAGCTATAATCAAGGGATGGGAGGCATGGGGGCCCACATAGAAGCACAGGTGGGGGCTGGCTTTTGGAAGTGATGGTATGGAGCTATACAAATGCACTATTCCTACATTTTCCTCTGCTCTAGACAAGCCCTAATGCAGAACTGAGACCCCCCAAAAGGAGGGAATATGAGAGAAAGAGTAAAGCAGGAAGCTGTAAACCATGAGGGACTCATTCCTTCAGCATAAACAACACTGTTTATAACCTCAGTTTCCTGATTCAACATTTCAGATGGAAATAATTGACAATAATAAAAGGCAGCGAGGTCTCTGTGGGAGGGAGGTAAATGAGGGGACTCAGCTCTGTGCGAAGGATCCATCAGGCTAATTTTTGCATCCACAGCAGAAGAAAAACTATCTCAAGCAGTCACTTATTGCCCCTTTGCTGGCTGTGCCAGCAGAGGACCAAGGATTGAATGGGAGTGCCAACTGATATTCCTCTGCAATTTCAGTCTGGCCAGGAGAATTGAGTGCCATAGCTCCTGTGATCACATGTGGACATGCTAGTCTGGAATAAAAGTGACTTCACTCTGCAATACTTCCTCCTCCTGCCAGGTGGAGCACTGTTCTGGACTAGCACATCTCACACAGGCCATGGTGCTTAGTTTCCCTATGCAGGCCAGATGGATCCCTCCCAGGGCAGCAGTGATGAATATTAGTTGCCTGGGAAGGGAATGCCTGTTCTAACACTACCCAGGCTGCAGCTCTTGTCAGAGGAAACAGAGTCACCCCTGACTGTCAGACCAGCACCCCTCATCTGAAATCAGTGTACTGAAATGAACTCCATTCAGGCTTGATCCGCAGCTGATGTCAATTGGTTCAGCTCCATTTTGTCCAGTGGAGCTGGGCTGACTTACCCGTAGCGAGTGGGTCACACAGAGAGCGACTCTAACATGAACGGTGCTTCGATAGGATGCAATAATAACAGCACCCACTGTTGACAGAGTGCATCCTATCTGCAGAGCTCCAGTGCTGTACACAGGAGGCCCTCTTCTTCCCATTTTATGGGTGGGGAAACTGAGGCACACAGCAGGGCAACAACTTGCTCAAAGTCACCCAGCAAACATGTGATGGAGATGGGAATACTAACCATAGACTAAAAGAATCCTGGAAGATTAGGGTTGGAAGGGACCTCAGGAGGTCAGCTAGATCAACTAAACCATCCCAGCCAGAGCTTTGTCAAGCTGGGCCTGAAAAGCCTCAAGGGATGGAGATTCCACCACCTCGCCAGGTAACCCAGGCCAGTGCTTCACCACTTTCCTAGGGAAAAGGTTTGCCTAATATCCAACCTCGACCTCCCCATTATCACTTCAACCGTTGCTCCTTGTTCTGTCTTCTGCCACCACTGAGAACGGCCTCCCTAGAATCCCCTTCATGTAATCAAGGGCCACTACTAATTCTCCCTCCTCTTTCTTCTCTTCTGCAGATTAAACAAGCCCAGTTCCCTCAGCCTCTCCTCACAAGTCATGTGCTCCAGTGCCCGAACCATTTTCATTGCCCTTTGCTGGACACTCTTCAATTTGTCTACATCCTTCTTGTAATGGGGGGCCCAAACCTAGACACAATACTCCAGATGTGGTCTCCTCAGTGCCAAAGAGAAGGGAATAATCACGTCCCCCAATCTGCTGGCAATGCTCCTACTAATGCAGCCTAATATGTGCTGTTAGTCTTCTTGGCAATAAGGTTACACTGTTAACTCATATCCAGCTTCTTGACCACTGTAACTAGATCCTTTTCTGCAGAACTGCTGCCTAGCTGGTCAGTCCCCGGTCTGTAGCCATGTGTGGGAGTCTTCCATCCTAGTTGCAGGACTCTACACTTATCCTTGTTGAACCTCATCAGATTTCTTGTGGCCTAATCCTCCAATTTGTCTAGGTAACTCTGTGTCCTATCCCTGCCCTTTAGTGTATCTACTGCTCCCCCCCAGCTTAGTGCCATCTGTATATTTGCTGAGGGAGCAATCCACCCTCTCCTCCAGATCGTTACTGAAGATGCTGAACAAAACAGACCTCAGCACCAATCCCTGGGGCACTCTCCTTGATACTGGCTGTCAAGTACACATCAAGCCACTGATCACCAACCATTGAACCCACTGATCTAGCCAGCTTTCTATGCACCTCATAGTCCATTCCTGATTTCACCCCTGCATGCTTGAGCAATGCTTTATACTCCTCCCTAGTCAACTTTCCAAGCTCTTGAGTTGGAATTCCCAGCTCTCATCACTATAGTAGTGTATATTAGTGAAGAGGTGCAGTTAAGAATATGCCCGGTAGTATATACCAGTAAAGAGGTGCAGTCAGGCATGTGGGAGGCACAATCTGAGAGATTTCTGGGGATGAAAAACTACATTGGAACTGAATTCCACTGTATAGACTTGGGTTTCTTTAAACTATGTAAAGCTGGTTTAAACAATATTTTAAGACATTTCAAAACTAATTTTTAAAATAAAAGAATGACAAATCTATCATAGAAACTTTGCCTACAGAGCAGATGCACATGTTTTGAAATTTTTCACAATTCTGAATTGTGACAAATATCTGCAAAATTTTTCAGGAAGAAAATCACACAATTTTCCTTTTCCGATCACTATACTGCTGATTCATGTACATGGAGATAGGGTCATAGAGCCCAAGGTCAGAAAGGACCATTGTGACCTAGTCTCACCTCCTGTATAGCACAGGCCAGGGAATTGTCCCACAGTAATTCCTAGAGCAGATCTTTAAAAAAACAATCCCCTATTGATTTTAAAAATTGCCAGTGGCAGAGAATTCACTATGATCCTTGGAAAACTGTTCCAATGGTTCATCACTCTCCCTATTAAAAATATATGCCTTATTTCCTATCTGAATTGGTCTAGTTTCACCTTCCAGGCATTGGATTGGGTTATGTCTTTCTCTAATAAAAGGAAGAGCCCATTATTAAGTGTTTGAGCCCCATGTAGGGACTTACAGACTGTAATCAAATCACAGTGGTTCCTTCTGGCTTTCTAATCTGTGAATCTATAGCAACAGGAAATGGCATGGTCCACTGAAAGCAATCAGACCCCAAATGGTTTAGCTTCTCCATTGACTTCCCAGCATGCTCTATTGCTGACATCACTCTAGGAATGATACTGGCTCATTTATTTTTCTTTCCAGGGAACAAACAGCCCTGCCAAACAGATTTAACAGGAGGTCTGCTGGTCCTTTAAGGCTTGATCCAACTCTCACCACAGCCTGCCCATGAATCCATGGGTCTCAGATCAGTTCTTTGGTGAATCCAGACATTGGGTTCATCCAGCCTTGTACCATCTGGGCTGCAGTGAATGTTAGATTTGGAGTTCTGGGACCCAGTAAGCTCTGGAGTTTGAGTCAGAGGCCCAGAACCCTCCGTGATAATTATGACACGTCACCTCTCCCCACCCAGGGTCAGGTATAATGATGCCATCCCATTGCAATGCCAGCCCCGTACAGCTTGCCCTCTGGGACTGGAGCAGAGAAAAGCCAGCGGCTGATGCTGTCCTCCCATTTCTCTGAGGGCTGGGTTCCTGGGCTGAGGAAGAGTTCTTGAGGGCGGTGTGCCCAGTTGCTGTTGGCCTGAGGAAACGCTATGATGCTGTAGAGCTGGGGCTTGTTTAGGTGGGTCCATATGGTCTGCTGCCCCGCTCAGCCAGCCATGCCGAGGATGGGGCAAAAGGGACGGGAGGAGCTGGGACAGGTTGGGGAAATGACACCCTGGCTCCTGTCAGCCTGGCACTATTGCAATCCAGGTAGGAAGAAAGAGAGCTCAGCTGAGAAACTCTGCTTGGAGCGCCCAGCCAGAGGAAGGGACAGGCCACACTTCTCCTGAGGGAGGGTGGAGAAAGGGCACTGGCTGGGAGCCAGGCTCCTGGGGCGTGAGAGAGTGAGTGTGGTAACAGCAGGAGGCTGGAAACATTGACGCTATGGGCTTTGGTGCCTACGCAAAGCCCATAGCGTCAAAGTGCTGCCCGCTTCAGGAAACAGGGAAATCTCAACAGCCTGGTGCAGGGTATTGCCCATTCGCCTCCATTAGCTTTGATGTACCCAGTGAAAAGAGGGGTTGGAAACCAGCTGCCCCCCCCCAACACACACTTGCTCACCCACCCAACCTGTGGCCATTAAAAGAGAACATGGGACCTAAAATGGGAGATGAGTTAAGGCAGTGAGCCAGGACGCCTGGGTCCTAGAACTACCTCTGCCACAGTCTGGTGGCATAACCTCAGGCAAGTTACTTCACGTCTGTGTACCTCAGTTTGCCTGCCAGGGCGATGATGATATAGCTCATGAGGGTGTAATTCCTCCCCAGGGCAGCAGGCAGCGCAGAGCACTCACGAGTGACATTATTAATAAGGTGTGACGTGCACCTTTTATTTTGTTTTACTGATGCCCTGGGTGTGAGATAGGCACAGATTAAATGGATTAGGTAGATTCACCTGCACGCACAGGGCCAGACTTGTAGAGCAGTGGGACTTCCTTGAGGAACTGGCAGTCCCCATATCTCCACTGCACTCGGCGGGGGGCTTTTAGTCTGCTTCTGAGATTGTGGGATGAGAGATTGCTTGCTGCTCTTAGCAGCACTTGTAAGAAGGCTTCAAGGGAAGTCTCCCCACCCCCATCCACTTTGTCTTGCCAGTGACGGGTGCCCCCCCTCCGCCCTGCTCCTTAGTTTATTATTCAGGATCCTGGGGAATCCCCAGAGTTACCTAACTGGCGACTGGTGGAAGGCCAGGGCACCCTGCCGGCTCTGCCCTGGAGGAGCCCGCTGCAGAGGATGTTACGAGAAGAAACCTGGGGAAAATAAATAATACTAAAACCATTATCAATCAGGGTTATGTTTCCATTAGCTGCCCAAAGAATCCTTTCTGCCCAGAAGAGGCCCTTGCAGTGTGTTTTGAGTTACTGCAGGCGCAGCTTAGCTCTTTCGGTAATCGTGTGGGTGTAATAAATCAGTCCAGGAGCCCAGCATGGTAAATTTGGGATCATTAAACATGCTGGGTTATTTTTACAGAGTGGCTGATAAGAAGGAGAGAAAAAAGAAGACGAAAAAAAGCAACCGTCTCTCTGAAGTAGGCAAACAGCGGAACGCAAGCCAGCCCAGCTGAGATACCAGCTTTGTAAACACTTTCCTACCAGCACCATCTACTGGCCACCATAGTGGTACTGCTTCTCCAGCAGCAGATCACCGGCTGTGGGTGGCAAAGCACTTCCAAAAAGCACAGAGCACAAACCCCCTGGGACTGTTTATGGACCAAGGAGGACATAAGGGAAGACGATGCCCCAGGATTTTCTACATACTTTCAGTGCAAGGCTGGAATGCAAATTCGTTGGGGGCGGGGGCAGCTGCAGGAGGGAAGGATCTGTTCTCTTTTCTGTCCTGCACTGGTGTAGCTCAGGAATAACCCCAGGGAAGTCAGGGCAGTTGCCCCCAAATATAAGTAACAGACTAAGGAAAATTTTAGTGCCCCATGACTCAGAAAACCAGGTTTTATTGATGAAGAGTGAGCCACAAAGCCAGAGCACCTATGAAAATAGTTTCCACACACACTTGTAGACTCTAAGGTCAAAAGGAACCAGTATGATCATCTAGTTTGACCTTCTGCACCATGCAGGCCACAAACCTCACCCACCCACTCCTTTAATAAGCCTCTAACCTATGACTGAGTTATTAAAATCCTCAAACCATGATTTAAAGACTTTAAGGTACAGAGAATCCACCAGCAAGAAACCCAGGCCCTATGCTAGAGAGGAAGGCAAAAATCTCCCAGGGCCTCTGCCAGTCTGCCATGAGAGAAAATTCCTTCCCATGCCCAAATATGACGATCAGCTAAACCCAGAGCATGTGGGCAAGACTCACTAGCCAGACACCCAAGAAAGAATTCTCTGTAGTAACTCGGAACCCACCCCATCAAACATCCCATCTCAGGCCATTGGCATATCCACTACAAGTAGTCAAAGATGAGTCAATTGCCAGACTAGGCTGTCCCATCATACCATCCCCTCCATAAATTTATCAAGCTCAGTTTTGAAGGCAGCTAGGGTTTTTTGCCCCCACAGCTCCCTTTGGAGGCTATTCCAGATCTTCACTCTCCTGATGGTTAGAAACATGCATCTAATTTCAAGTCTAAACTTCCTGAAGGCCGGTTTATATCCATTTGCTTTTGTGTCAACATTGGCACTGAACTTAAATAATTCCTCTCCCTTCATGGTATTTATCTCTCATATGTATTTACAGAGAGCAATCATATCTCCCTTCAACCTTCTTTTGGTTAGGCTAAACAAGCCAAGCTCATTGAGTCGCTTCTCATAAGGCAAGTTTTCCATTCCACAGATCATCCTTGTACCTAGTGCATCTGCACCTGTGCCAGTTTGAATTAATGTTTTCTTAAAATGATGTGCTTAGGTTGGTGACCCATGTGTTCCCAGAATAATGGACATTCCAGTATTTCTGGACTTGATGTGGGTCCACCCCTGCCTGCAGTGGTCTTACTGTTTTGGGGACCCTGGCCTTGCTGCCCCCCCCACTGCCTCCCACCAAGGTCCTGCCGCTCCCCCCAGTCTCCTGCATCCACCCCAGCCCCTTCACCGATGCCCCCCTGGACCTCCCTTCACTGCTGATCCCCACCGCATCCCCTTCGCAGCTTCCCCATGACCCCCCCACTTGTCCACTGCCCCCTCCATCCTTGCCAGGCTCCCCCACCCCGTGCACTTCTCCAACCCCCTCCCTCCTGTCCCAGCCCCCCCCCGCCCCCTGAATCCACTGTGGGCCAGCCCCAATACAGGGTGCCTCCCACAGCAGGGGGCCTGGGGCTCTTGTCCACCTTGCTCCATAACTAAGACCGCCTGTGCCTGCATGACCCCAGCCCCGCCAGCCTGTCCTCATCTGGTCACGCTGCACAGAAGTCACCATTTTGAAGCGCACTCTTGATCTGGCATGGTGCATGTGGGGTCCTGCCAATGGGGGCAAAGTGGCGTGCTCTTCAAAATGGCATCCCCATTCATGATACCGGACAAAATCGCATCTGGTTTTAGCTCAGTCTCAGAGAGGAGACAAGCCTTAGAAAAATAGGGCTGTCTGGGTTAACGCCGGATGAATGGCCTGCTCAACTATGGTACAGATCACTAGCTCAGTACATGGAGTCACAGGATTATATGGAGGACTGTACAGAACGTACCAGTTAGCCTTACTGGAGGCTTTCTGACATAAGCTGTACCTCCCAAGACACTAACTCAGGGCTTTTCAAACTGTGGGGTGTGGCGAAATGGGGTGGGAGGAGAGCAGCGACACCAGCCGTGCCTCAACTCAGTGGGCCACCTGGCCTTGCCTATTTTTCTCTAGGATAGGGGAGGAAGGGGAATACCCAAACACTGTAACTCAAAGGGGGGGTCTGACTCAGCTCAAAAAAAGAAATGAAAAGAAAAGAAAACTGCTGCACCAAAGACACCCCATCTGTCTTAGAAGGATTCCAGATTAAAGGAACCATCAGGCTGTTCCCCCAAGGCAAATGTAATAGATCCGAAGCAGGGACTGTGGCCGTGACCAGAGCAATAGCAGCAGCATTATTATTATCATTATACTGTAACACCCACCGTCTTGCATTGCCCTTTGCATAGCTTGCATCTGTTCACGTTTTTTGCACGTGATTGGCAAAGAATGGAAGGATCTTCTTTGTAGGCCAGCATTCAGACCTTGTCTATGACTAGAGGGCAGGGTGCAGAAGGAGCCCATCACTAATCCCAGAATGATTCATCTCCAAGAAGAGTGAAATCCAGCAGATGGGGCAGGATTTGTGTCCAGATCAACACAGGAATTGTTGAAGGCTCAAACTACTGCAATTCAACATGCCACCACTAGATGGCAGCAGCCAGCGATGCACAGTTGTCGCAGAAAGATTCCAGCTCTGCAGGAAAGGACACCTGTTTTGAATCACACAGGGAATGTCTACACTGCATTGTAAACCCGGATTTGTGGGACATGGGCTGATGTACTCAGTATTTCCAACTTGGCGAGCATCCACACTGCTCTGTATATCTGTTTTTGCAATGGCTTTCCTTGGGTCTCAGAGCCATGCTAACACATCTATACTGCACTGCACAGACCTTTTGACTCCCTACAAAATGACAATGGGGTTTGGACTCGGACCCATCCCATATAGATTTTTCTTGGGTCAAAAGTTTAAAATAAATCTTCACAAGAGAAATTCAAAAACAAATGAAATTTTTGTATCACTTCAGATTACATTTTTGTTTCAATTCAAGTAAAACTTTCTTTTGCTTTGAATTTAATTTGGTTTTGATTTTTCAAAAACCAAAACATTTCAAAATGTCAGATGTTTTATTTTTCCCTTTTCTCCTCCTTTTTCTCTTGTCCCTTCTTCGATTTCAATGAATTTTTATGGGAAATTTCTAAGAGAAACACAATTTTGTTTTTTTGACCTGAAATTATGATTTTACATAATTTTTCAAAAACTGAAAAAGTGTATTTTGTGGTTTTTCCTTTCTTTCTCTCTTTACTTTTTTGCCAATGAATGCAAGGGTTTGGATGAAGTATAAGGTTTTCTAAGAACAATTCTTTTTCTTTTTTAAAATTTTTCCTTTTATAGTTCAGTATCTTTTCTAAACTTCTTCAACTTTGGAAAAGCAACTGAGTACAAAAAGAAAAAATATATAAAGAAAATGAATGTTTAAAAAAGCTTTGATATCATCTATTCTATTGCCTTCAGTGACCAGAAAACAAAAAAATGGGGGGATACAAAATTTTCCAGAAAGGTGGCTTTTTGAGAAAAATGAAAGAAAATGAAATTTTCAATTTAAACTGAAACTGTTTTTTTTTTAAATTGTGTTACTTTCTAAAATTACTCATTAAAATGTACTTGAAACAAAATTTTCCTATGGAGAAAAAATCAGGTTTGATGAAAACCATTTTTTGACAGGAGAATTTGTTGAAAATGCTTGACTCTGTCTATGTGGAGGGCAAGCCTCTGATACTGAGGGACCATGCTTGCTGGAGTAGTCAGACCTCTTAACCCACATTCCAGTTATATCAGAAACTCAGGGAGAACTATTGGTTGGGCTCACTGCCTACAGAACAGAAAGAGCTTATAAATTTTAGAATGACTCAGGCTGTTTGAGACCAATCCCCACCTACTAGCCATTATCTTTGAAAACTCTTGGTGATCAGGGGACATTCTGTATGACTGGAAAAAGACAAATATAATGCCCATCTTTTAAAAATGGAAGGAGGATCCAGTGAACTACAGAACAGTCAGCCTCTCCTCAGTCCTCAGAAAAATCATGGAGCAAGTCTTCAAGGAATCTACTCTGAAGCACTTGGAAGAGAGGAAGGTGATCAGAAATAGTCAGCATGGATTCACCAAGGGCAAGTCATATCTGACCAACCAGATTGCCTTCCATGATGAGATGTGGATGTGGGGAAAATGATGGACATAGTATACCTTGACTTTAGCAAAACTTTTGATTTGGTCTCCAACAGTATTCTTATCAACAAGTTAAAGAAGTATGAGCTGGATGAATGGACTATAAAGGGATAGAAAGCTGACTGGATCATCAGGCTCAACAGGTAGTGATCAATGATCTCGTATCTAGTTGGCAGCCAGTAGCAAGCAGAGTGCCCCAGGGGTCCGTCTGGGGCTGGTTTTGTTCAACATCTTCACGGATGATCTGAAGAATGGGGTGGATTGCAATTTGCACCCTCAGCAAGTTCATGAATGACACTAAGCTGGGGGGAGTGATAGAAACTCTGGAGGATATAGATAAGATACAAAGTGACCTAGACAAATCAGAGTATTGGTCCAAAATAAATCTGATGAGGTTCAACAAGGACAACAGTAGAGTCCTGCACTTAGGATGGAAGAATCCCATGCATGGCTACAGACTGGGGACTGACTGGCTAGGCAGCAGTTCTGCAGAAAAGGACCTGGTGTTTACTGTGGAGAAGAAACTGGATATGAGTCAATAGTGTGCCCATATTGCCAAGAAGGCTAACAGCATATTGGGCTGCATTAGTAGGAGTATTGGCTGCAGATTGACGGATACCATTATTCTCCTGTGTTCAGCACTTGTGAGGTCATATCAGGAGTACAGGGTACAATTCTAGGCCTCCCACTACAGGAAGGATATGGACAAATTGGAGAGCATTCAGCAGAGGGCAACAAAAATGTTTAGGGGTCTGGAGCACATGACTTATGAGGAAAGTCTGAGGGAACTAGGCTTTTTTAGTCTGCAAAAGAGAAGAGTGAGGGGGGATTTGATAGCAGCTTTTAACTAGTTGAAAGGAGTTTCCAGGGAGGATGGAGTTAGCCTGTTCTCAGGAGTGGCAGATGACAGAACTAGGAGCAATGGCTAAGGGAATGAAGGAAAACCGGAAACGAGTGACTTCCTAAAAAAGCCTGATATTGTATCAACATGGTGCATTCCTGGGCATGCATTGCATCCTTCCCTCCCTGAGTGCTTAAAGCTACAGACCCTCGGGCATCTGCAAACCCCAATATTGTATTGACATTTTAAATGGTGAGGCAAGTAGGTTTATAGCTGAGATGGGCCTGAACTGAAGCCTTGGACACAAACAACTGCAAACTTTGGAAAGATTCAGAACCAGATTGGAATTTTATCGCCTGGCACTGGCCACTGATCTCGCTTTTCTCCTTTTGCTGTAATAAGTCATTCTCTCTTCTGGCAGAGTTGTCTCTAGTTATTCTGAACTGTATGCTACAAAAATCTTCTTAGACTCAATACTGACTAAAGTAACAGAAGCCAGGAGAAATCAGGGTAGGGACAGTCAGCTCCCTCAGCACTGATGAGGCCTACAGAGAATTCACATGAACCAGCAGTTCCTATAATATAGATGGTGTGTTAATGAACCCAGCATAAATACTCAGAAAGATCAGACAGAATATAGGGCCAAACCCACCACCATTTGCCTGTCCTCCCTCCTCTGAATGTTGGCAGTTCGAATAAAACGGGAATGTGCTCTGAACTTCCATGAGCTTGGTTTTGATTTTCCAGAATTGAAGTTACCTTTAGTTTTGCCAGTCTCCAAATGCCAAGCATCTCCAAAATCAGCTGTCTGAGCATTCAATATCACTGAGGGCCAGCCACCCACACTATAGCATTTTCACTACATGTTCACAGGCAACGTGGGTACACATCCATCCCTTTTCCCCCCTCCCACTTCTGTCTTCCTCGTCTCATCGGCAGTGCCATCAGGACTCACACTCAGGATCATGGGGCATACGTGCAGAGGGATTACTTGCACCACGTCACTGTCAGCCGCACACCAGCCCCGAGCATGAAAGTTTAACTTAACATCTTGTGGCACTTTTAAAGACTAACAGATAGACTAACACGGCTACCCCTTTGGAATTTAATATCTTGTGTTTGCTACTGTTCCTCGCCCTCCACTCTGAGCGATTGACCCTAGGCACCATTTTCCCATCAGCAGCATTAACAGCATCGAGATCAACAGCTTCCAGGAAATAGATGGGAACACTGGGAATGCAAAATGATCTGAGCTGGCGCTGGGTGAGCTCAGTCTTGCAGCCCTGACCCAAAGAATACATACCACTTGGGTCCTGCTGGTTTACAAGTCTCCAGGGCAGTCTGTGTTATTCACTCTTTACTGTCCTATTGTGATAAAGAGAAACAGGATATGACCAAACCAGCCAGTCATCCAAGAGTGTGTTTAGGAAAGTAATTGGAAAGATCCTCTCCGGTTCATAAGCACATCAAAAGAAGTGATTCATGCCCTCCTATTAAAGCCTAGATAAATCTTAACAAACATCCACTTCAAAGAGGAGCTCATTAGTTCATTTGATTCCTGGCACTTGCATTTCTCTCCCATCATTTGTCCCCAGCCTACTGAGATCTGTCTTCTGCGTGGGATCTCTCCCTCTCCCCTCTGTCTTGCCTTCTTTGCCCTAAAATTCCCCACCATTTCTATCATTCATCCATGGATGGTGGAAGTGCCAATATAAACCATTGTGCTATCTAATCCTGCCCATAGCAGAGATAGTTTCGTAGATTCCAACGCCAGAAGGGAACATTGTGATTATGTTCTGTATAACACAGGCCAGAGAACTCCCCCAAAATAATTCCTAGAGCCCATCTTTTAGAAAAGTATCCAATCTCTATTTTAAAAACATCATTTATGTTGTATCCCTCATAACCCTTGGCAAATTGTTCCAATGATTAACAGCTCTCACAGTTAAAAATGTACTCCTTATTGTTAGAATATAGGTTTTAGGCCTGCCTGTGATTTTTAAGTACATTCTCATCACTTGGCTAGTTACATGGGTATCAAACCACAGAATCAAAATCTCAGGCTGCTTGTCTATGGGCCGTCTCTCACTGTGACAGTTTGAGACCTTGTAATTTGACTCAGCAAAACCAGGGGCAGCCAGAAGCTGGGAAGCATGTGTTCACATCTACACTTTCCAAACAAATTACATCAACACAAGGTAATACCAAGCTGTTTAGAAGGCAATGATCTCCAGATAAAGGATCCTAGAATACTTGAAAAGAACTTTGTCTGATAGCATTCGATCTGGTTTTAAAACACTTGGCTAGGGTTTTGGTTATAGAATATACACTTTCTATTTATTGTTTAGTCATTATGGTGTCCCCTTTCCTGATCATTTCTGTCTGATTCTTTGAGTGTTGCTGTCCGTCACATAACTAATTGTAATCAGTTAAGGTGGTTGGGTATGATTGGTTAGAGAATGAGGTTACAATATGTTAGGATTGGTTAAAGAATTATTTTGTAATATTTTCAAGAAAATGATTGGTTAAGATACACTATAAAAATGAAGATCAAACAGGAAGTAAGGGGGGAGAAGGAAATTAGTGGTATGAAGAAATGGGATTCTTGCTTGTTTACTCCAATAAACCCACAGTATTGTCTGCTGCTAGACTTTGTCAGCGAATCAAGAACCGAGGGAGGGAGCCCGCATGCATATTTACCAACTGAATTTAGCCACCTTCAAATTCCAGCCACTGGATCATGTAAACCTATCTCTGCTAGATTGAAGAGCCCATTATTAATATGTATTTGCCACATAGGTAGTTATAGACTCGCAGCTATAGAGAAGAGTTGGAATTACCATTATTTTGTATACCAAGTCTAGGTGTGTTCTGATACTGTGGTTGTTGAACCCCCAGCAAGAGTCTGCCAAAGTCTGAGTGACCTACAGAAAACACCTGAAATGCTAGCACCAGCACCTTCTCTGAAAGATTCTCAACATAAAGTGGGAAGATTGTCACGCTAACGTCAGTGTTCGCACGGAGGCCCAGAATATACAGCACCAGCTGAGGTGAAGAGGGCACTGAGTGCGAATGCCTGCTGCACTCCTACCAAACAATTGCTGTACCCCCAGCTCACCCAAGAAGAAAGAAATGGGCAAGAAAAAGGAAATACTTTAAAGACACGCCCAAGACAAACATTAAGAGACAGGCACCAACATCACAGACATAGGGTAACTGGTGAAGACTTGTCACAGAAGGAACAACCACTTTTGAGGAAAATCCTCTGGCCCTGGTTGCAGAAAAATGCCAGAAAGAAAGGACAGACAATAGTCATGCAGCAAACATGGCCCAAACCTGCTGCTTCCCAATACCACCTGCAATGTCTGTCAACAAGCCTGTGGCTCAAGGATCGGACTCCTCAGTTACCAAAAAACCTACATAAAATAATTCCTGTGAAAGATTGTCCTCAACTTTTGAGCGATTGACGATGACTACAGACTCCTATAGATATCTAGTCTATTCTATAGACTGTAATCAAGTCCCCCTCCCATAACCTTCTGTGTAACTTCTCTTCTTCAGGTGGAAGAACTCTGGGTAAGCTTGAAAGCCTGTCTTTTCACCAAAAGAAGTTGGTCCAATAAAAGACATTACCTCACCCACCTTGTCTCACAAAAAGCGCAGTCCATCTTCTGAAAATGTGGCCCATAGATCCAAACTGTACCCTTGTTTACACGACCCCATTTGCATGACTGGAGCAGTCCAGGGGTAGCAAAATAGAATTTAGTCCAGAGAAAGCCATGGGGAGAGTTACTGGACCTGTGTATTACACTGAAAGTGTATTAGCATGGTTATGATGGGACAAAGGTATTGCAGTCATATTATTCTGTCGCCAGTACAATGTGCTAAATTTAAGCTCTATTATTCTGTTGTAATGAAGTGAAAATACGCAAATTGCTGTCACCTCTCCATGGTTAATGGGAATCATTTGGAAGCTACCCAGGGATTGGAACAGGGCAAAGGGAGAGGCACCTCCTTTAACCTTGGGGCCTGTAAACGGAGGAAGCTCCTATGCTAGGAGGTTCTTGTTTAGACTATCTGTGGTTCAGGGCAGTAGGTTAATTAAGTAGCAGGGTAATGAGGAGTCATTAAATCTGCCTGAGCAATTCAGTTAGCGTAATGAGTACAGGCCAAGAAGGTTAGAGCCTGGGTTCTTGTTTTGCTGGTGCCTTCAATTAACCTCCTCATGTTTCTGCAACGTTCTGGACCCCGGAGAAGGGTTCCCTGGGGTCTCTGAGAAGCTGTTAATTAGCAGGACATTGAAACAATGGCAAATAAACTTCTTCCTTTAAATGATCCTCATAATTGTCTGGCTTTCAATTAAAAAATAAACAGCCGGGACCCAGCTCGTTTCCGGCCCAGCTCCACGAAAGTCGGTGGGGTTACAGCCTGAATATATCTGGCCCCTGGCTTTTGTTTTTGGCTTTATCCTCTGCTTCCAGAAACTGGATGTGTCTGAGCCATGTGGCCCTACTACAGTCTCTGCATCCGCCTGCAGAGTGGGAGTTGAAATACAGAGTGGGAGGTGGAAGGTCTCTGCATCTGCCTGCAGAGAAATCAGCACTTAGGTTCTGGCCCTGCACTTTTGACATCAGCAGGCATTTTGCTACATTTATGTCATAGACAGAAAATGAGCTCTTCATCAAATGTCACAGGCAGAGGGATTCCTGTGGGCCCTGCAATGCAGACAGATGACTGCATCACCATCCAATGCGGCAATGAAGCTATCGTGCATCGCATATTGCATTGTCTGCTTCATGTTGCCAGTCCACTGCTGTGCTTCCTCTCTGTGGTCGGCCAAGGTCCTGAGCCAGGGCCCATCTGACTCAAAGACTCATAATTGGAATGCAAAGGCTTTCGTGATGGGTGGTTGGAACATGCATGTAAGGACAATTGGTAATATTGCTGTTATTAACTATGACTTTACTCCCATGCGTGTGCCACCTAGCATCCCTGGCCTGGATGGATGGATGGATGGATGGATGGATTTCCACAAAGGCTTAAAGAAAACCTGAGAGAAGATGATGATGGTTATGATTAGGGAAAAGGGAAGGTTCTACTTGTTTTGACATTAGAAAACCAGCTGTTGTCCTCCCTGTTTTCCTAGAAGACTCTGCGAATGACCGGTGAATTGATAGGATTGTGATATGAGAAGTGGCATCAGGAAATGAAAGCTGACCATTTGAAAGGAGCAGGGATTTTTACTCAACTTTTGCAAACTCTTTGGGTTTTTGGTTGTTTGGGTTTTTATTTACAAAAGATATGATCTGTTTCAAACGGGAATTAATTCAGGGAAGTCCTAAGGCCTGTGTTATATAAAAAAAGTAAGACTAAATAATCCCAGTGGTCCCATATGGCTTTATAATCTGTGAATCTATGTGTGACAATCTGGGAAAGTGTCTGTATTATTTTATATCTACATTATGTTTGACTCAATTTCCCTGTTCAATTTGGTGTTATCTGTGTGAATGTTAAAGCACAGGAAGCTGCAAAAGAGGTTTGTTAGGGAACCCAGCAAAGGTTAAACAATGCTACAGATAAGACAGCGTTTCAGGTACCCAGCTTCAAAGAAGTTAAGATAACAGATGGCTCCATCCAGGCTACAATGTCTGAAATAAAAGGAAGCAAAAAACCTAGAAGACCCCAGAAAAGAGATGAGCTGAGAGAGGCTGGGAAGAGTTGTCAGCACATCCATAGTCTAAGTCACTAGCACAGTGTGTACCAGGGGCTGGTCCTCCCAAGGGGATGGGAACTTACTCTTTGGAGTTATTCTGTTAATTTAGGAGGTAGAGGCTCATGCTTTTAGGCCTGAAAGTCCTGGCTTCAACCGACAATGACCCATGGTGACAATACTGCAGCTGCAAGACAGTTCTGGAGTTGCGTCTGAAGCGGCTCTAAGCGTTTGGTGCAGAGCTGTAAGGAGAGCCCAGGTTTTCTGCTCTGCCCCTTTCTCAAAAGCCCTGCGTGATGGTGTCATTCTCTCTGCCTGCGCAGGGCCGATGATAGGACAGTTCAGGGCTTGACTACACAGTGGATGCATCTACACTTACAAGTTAGGTCAACTTAAGGAGGCTTAAGTCGACCTAAACTACTCCACGTCCACACTGGGCTTTCCTTAAGTCGAGTTAAGCATTTCCTTAAGTTGACTTAACGAAAAGTTAAATCGAATTAATAACACCTCATTTTAGGTTGACTTAACACTTATTAAAGTGTTAAGTCAACTTAATAAGGTCAAAAAGGAGCTATGTCTACACCAGAAAAGTTAAGTCGACTTAACTTTTCTAATGTCAACATAGCCATTGTTACTTCCTGTATTCAGCCAGGGGAAGGCAACTTGCAGATCCTGCTGCCCCCATGTGCCAGCTGAGAACCCACATTTCCCTTTTGCTGTCTTGTTTCACAGGCAGTTTGTCAGGTTCCTCTCTTGGCTGCCTGGTGCCACTCTCCTGCTTACCCAAGATCCCTGCTGACCACCTCAGACGCTCTTCTGTGAGGCTTACGTACTGTTTATTTAAATACGTGGTGGGAGGGCTGAGGTGGTTCTAGACAGATGCTATTCTAGGCTCGTCTATGCTAGATTTGTTTTTGTACCAGCCTCTGGAGGTCTGTAGAAAGGTGTCTACGCACAAAGTGCTGGCTGCTATCTTTGCTTCCGGCAGTTACGGGGAAAGAAAAGCCAGCCAAGTGGACATTTCTCCACCCAGGGTTCAGCAACCTTTAGGAAGGGCCATGCGCAAATCTCCTCCCTGTCCATTGCCAGGGCCAGCAGCAGTGTTGGCGGCAGGGAGGGGGCCATTCCAGCATCACATGGGCAGCAGAGTGGGTCTGCAGCCTCTTCCTGGTGGTGTGTTGGAGACAGGGGAGGGTCTGCAGCCCCCTTTTCGGTGGCATGTCAGTGGGTGGTCTGGAGCTCCCTTACTCTGACGACAGGGGCGGCAGGAACAGGGCACCGCGTGCCGCTCAAAATCTGCTTACATGTCACTTTTAGCACGCATGCTGCAGTTTGCCGATTCCAACCTGGTGTCCTTGCTGCAGAGATGCACTGTGATGGCCAGTGGGAAGGGAGGTGTCCATGAGACAATCTCTGATTGGAGAAATCTGTCCATCTTCCCCTCCTCCCACCCCTGTAGCTCGCTGAAGAGGGAGGCACTCAGCATCTGTAGCATGAAAAGTGCCAGAGGAAGCCACCAACACAAGGGCCTCAGCAGCCAGTTACAGCATGTCCCAAGGTCCCCACACCGTCTCCTGCTGGCAAAACTGATGAGGCGGATGGAGGATTTCTGAGCCAGGATGCATAATCCGTCCTCCACGCCCCAACCACCAGCTTCGATAGACAAGGCACCTCACTAAGGCCTATGGTTCTCCTGTCACATGCTCCACTTGTGACTCAGTAGCACCCGTTGGACCTAGTCCCCTCCACAGAGGCCCAGTGTTTGCAGAACACAGAGATGCTATTGAGGAGCCTCACATGAAGGCAGGCAGCTCTAACATGCATGACTGACTTTTGCCCAAAAGTCAGCCTAGATTTATAGAGAAAGGAGTAATTTTTTTAAATCATTAGTATTGTTTAAGTTCTTCTGCCTGTAATGAGAAGCCTTCGGGGCCTTCAGCAAACCTTCATCATTTGACTCACCACGGGTCAAGAGGCTGATTTCACGTTGCCTCTTTAGGCAAATGCCTCTAGCTTGACCCTCTTGAGGAGGGCTGGCTCCCCAGGTTGTGAGTGGGACCTTTAGGCTGGCCATTAGATTATGAAGAGGCTAGCTACTAAGGTTTGAATGGGACCTGGAGGCTGGTGGCCATTAAGATTCTAGAGTTGCCAACATTATATTTTAAAAATATGGGACTCTTTTCTTAGACTGCCTGAGGGGGGAGAATTCTGTACCCATGGGAGTCAGGAGAAGGAAGTCCAGGGAGGGGCAGGGGTGGGGATGGGGGGGGGTTACTAATCACACAGGGTGCATCTACACTTAGAAATTAAGTCGATTTAAGCTTGCTTAAATCGACTTAATTTAATCCGCATCTACACTACACTTTCCTTAAATCAACTTAAGCTGCTGCTTAAGTCGACTTAAGGAAATTGCAAGTCGACTTTATAAAACCTCGTTTTAAGTCAACTTGCTGCTTAAGTCGACTTTATTAAGTCGATTTAAGCCAGTGTAGACACGGAGTAGCCCTAAATCGACTTTAAGTTGACTTAGGGGGCTTTAGGGCTTCCCCATTGCCCTCCCTGCCAGGGTGGCTGGCACAGCCACAGCCTGGCGTGCCCCCTCACAGGGCAGGGCAGAGCCCTGTCCACCCTGCTCCTATGCCCTGCCAGGGTCCCTGTCCCCCTTTGCCCCATTGTACCAAGGTACAATGGGGCAAAGGCTGAGCCCCCTGGCACTTGGCAAGGGGTGCCCCCCCTGCCACCGTGGACCTGTCCCAGGTCCACCTCGCGCCTACAAGTCAACTTAGGCGTCCAGTGTGGACACTCTAGGTCGATTTGGCAGGGTCCCCTCTAAGTCGACTTAATTTTTGAATGTGGACATGCTAAGTCGACTTAAATTAACAAGTGTAGACATAGCCACAGAAACTGGTCAAACCATCCACTCCTTGTAGCAGCCAGCCAGTCTTGGAGGAACAGGAGTGAACAGAGAAGGTCTGAAGGGTCTGGAAGGGGCTCTGCCTGGCAAGGGGCCAGCACTCTTGGGCTGCGGCTTTCTATTCCCCACTCACAGATTCTCTGCCAACCTCCCCATTCCCTAACAGAGGAGCACAACTAACTGCTGGTTGGTGGCAGCTGCAGTAGTAGGGGACTAAGGCAGGCAGGGAGCTTCGTCCTGTTGCCAACTCTCATGATTTTGCTATGAGTCTCATGATAATTATTGCTTTCCTAAAAGCCCCAGCTCCTGGAGTCATGTGGAGCTGTATGATTTCAGCCTTCATTCTTAAAGGAAAAGTAAGTTCCTAGCCCTTGCAGCTGGACAGAAAACTTCAAAGCATGACCTTTGTGCAACCCAAAGGCTCAAAAAGCAGAAGGCAAATAAAAAGAACAGCAAATTGATGATTTTTACCTAATCTCATCATGATTGTAAGGCCTATCTCATGATTTTTGGTGAATCTTGCTCACGAGTTTTAAACTTTGGGATTGGCCATCCTGTGACTATGTGATAGGCCCTTTTTGCTGTTTGTGAATTAGCCACAGGTTTTATCACAAATGTGCTTGTTATTTGAAATGATCCATTGAACTTTTCCTGTAATTGTATTTCAGCCTGTACACTGCTCAGCAGCAGCAGCTCACTGTGTATTGTCTGGAGGAATCATGGTTTCTAATTTGCTATTTGTTCCAGTGACTGATTACCTAAATCGGATTGTAGTTTCCACCCGTTCAGTGGATGAGTCCCAATCCCACCAAGAGCTTTTGAGAGGCCCAAGTGAACACTTAGCACAAATACTCCTGTCAATATCTTCTTATTAATATTTGCAACCTCAAGCGGACAAAAGTAATGAGTCAGGCCCCCTCAAAAATCATGAGATTGGCTTTAAAATCATGTGCTTTTAAAAAATAATTAACATTGGATTTATTTTTTTATGTTCCTTTTGGGTGTTAAACCTTTCGGGGGCACTCAGGTCACATCTTCAAGCATTTCTCTGCAAACACAAGAGCTCGACACTTACCTTTTTTGTGTTTAAATGGAGGCTGGAATTGTCATGGCATTATGTGTCTCCAAGAGCCATTTGGTCCCCTGAGGCCATGCTTCCAGAGACGGAATGAATGCTGTGCATCACCTCTTAAAATCAGGCACCAGATGTCTGAGGCTGGTTGCCTAAAAAGTCATGCACACAAAATGAATGCATGCTTTGAAACAGTGAACCTCTTTTGTGCCAGACAGTTTGATTGGTAGAGGATCCAGCCAGGAAGGATACTTTGTTCTATTTCAACCAGAAGGTATTGGGCTTGAGGCTTGCAATGAGCAGAATTCACAAGCATTTGTTATACAAGAAGTCAGCCTAACATATATACAGTGAATCAGTGTTGTAAATTAGACAGTGTCGATACTGCAGCCGATTAGAAGTTGTTGGGAAGCTGAAATTTAACTCTGTCCCTGGGCATGTCTTGGGGTTTAATCTGGTTACAGGAACACAGCTAATGATTCTAGGGGCTTGGATCCACCCTGTTACAGAAGGAGATTTGAGATGTGGACTCACATCAGGGGTTGGATCCAGGACCTTGTTTTGGGGCCCTCAGTTCTTTTTAAGTCTCACAGGATCCCTCAGAGGCACCAATGTCTTGCACTCCAGCTTGAGCACAAAACATAACAATTCCCTTTAAACAACTGCAACAAAGCTGGCCCAGGAGAAGCAGCGAGGGAGAGTTGGGAGTTGAGGTTTAACTCAGGGATTTGCCCAGCCCCCATCCTCTGAATTTTAGAAGCTCACCAGTCTGTGGTGCTCGGAAAGCCCTCAGCTGTTCTCCACCCCCACTAGAGATCCCCATCGCCCAGCTAATGGCCCAAGTCACATGGACTTAAGGAAGATGGAGGATAAAAGAAGGAGGCTCTATGCAAACAGGTTATTAATTTTTTTGTAATGTATCCCAATCTGTGCTGTAACCCAGCATTTAATCAGCCTCTTGAAGGAACCCCGTCAGCATGCCAAACTGTTTCTTCAAGGCAAGCTGGGGGTCTCACCGAGCCTCTGGTCTCCAGCCTTTCTGGCAGAATTTTGGCAGGCGGTCAGTGACTGTTATCAAAAGAATCATCTCTTCTTGTAAATGGAGTAGGATTTATGTGAATCAATCTCATTAGCACATTTACATAGTGAACTGCATACGCTTCTGTGCAGTTTCTGAGACTGAGGTTTGCAGAGAGTAGCCAGGCTCGTGTGGTGCCCAGAAGAATAAAAGCATGCATGCTAGCAAGCAAAGTGTTCTACTGAATGGAAAGTCAAAAATAAACAAAAACAAACCCCAATAATTTCAAATCAGTTGAAAGATTTTTTTTTGATGAAATCAAAATGAAACATTCAATTCAATTTTGTCAAAATGACATATTGGTTGATCCAGCACAACAAGATTTTGAGGGGGTGGGAGATTTTCCTCCATGGAGAATTTCAAAATTTTCAGGTTTTGTTCTGATTCAAAACAAGGCAGATTTTGAAATTCTTCATGCAATGGATTTTCCATGCTTTGCTGAGCAATGCTAACCAGTGTTGAGTTTTATCTGAAGCTTCTTCAGTTTTTACAGAGTTTCTCTCCATGTGGATTCTTTGACATTCTATAAGGTCTGAGTACTAGATATGAAGATTTAAGGCGGCTTCTTTCTCTGGAGCAGTTTCTCCATTGCCTGATAAGATCAGAGTTCTTGCTGAATCCTTTAAAGAGTTTATACCATTCCTCTTCTGTGTATGTGGGAGGAGGGGTTGGTTCTCTCTGACATCTAATAAAGAATGAGTTCCGGTTGAAGCTCAACCACTCTTTGGACGTGTGGTCGGTTTTCCTCCCATGGCATTTTCTTTGAATGTGGTTTCTGGGGTTTGTGGAACTGCAGTCACAATAAGCAAATATGTTTCTTCTCTGACTGTCAGAGCTGTGCTGAGTCTCACAGGTCAGGCTCTGGAAGATATGCCTAATGGCAGCAACCCATGCTGTGCCACCTTCTCAGGACCTTCTTCCTTGAGATTTCCCTCCTCACGTTGATTCCAGAACCCATCATCCACTGGAAGTAGAGAGACAATCTAGGCATGGTTTGTTCCTGTGCTAAGGAGACAGGAAACCTTGGAAAGAAAAGGAAAGCACAAAAGCTTGTCACTAATCCCAAAAGAGGCTGAAGGTAGCTGGATATTTCATCAACCTTGCATAGTGGAGAGGAAAGGATCGAATGTTGTTACTTTTCAGCAAAATGGCAGCCACCAGCTGGGGGCTCAGGCATTAGGAGTCAAATCCCTATCCTCCACAACCCAGCTCCCTCTCTCCATGGTGAGATTTCAGAACTCCATTTTGCTGCCAGCTGGTTCTGTTTCTTTTTCAGAGATTTTATGGGTGTCATCATCATCATGGCAAATCCCAAAGGAATGTAGACTCCTTGCAGTTGTGGTACCCCTCAGAGCAATCTCTGTCTTGGTCTGTCAGGTGGTCTGGCTGGAGATTCATTTTATGTCTGTCACTGGCAGTCTTTTCATGCCACCAAAGCTTTTGGCAACCGTGTTATTGCCAGCCCCAGAGCAGCATTGCCTGGGAAACCTCCTGTGTATTTCATTGGTCTTCCATCCTAATAATGTGTATGTATAGAAGAGCTGCTGACGCTAAAATCAGTGGAGGTAGTTGGTGGGTTCAACGTTGGATATCCTCATTGCTGATCCTGTCCTGTCATTCAGCAAGGAAAAGGTCAATCCAGGGTACTTTAGCTTTCTTCAGCATCTGTAGTTTAAAGGTGTGATGCCAACTAATTTTCATTGGCTAGGGCCAAGGCTGTGTCTGTGGTTGCCATTCACCCTGCTTCAGGTCAGGCATATCCAGAGGCGGCCTTAGATCTTCTGGGGCTCTAGGCGAAGGCCCATTGTGGGGCTTCCTGTAGGATCTACAGCACCAGCACGAGCTCCCCATTGGGGCCCCTAAACCACCCCTCTCCATAGCCCTGGCTCCCCACGGTTGGCCCTCCCTGTGGCCCTAACCCCCCCACCCATGGTTCCCCCATATAAATCCTGCTCCCCACCGGGGGCCCCAGATTTCCCCCTCACAGCCACAGCTCCCCACAGCCGGCCTCCCCAGCCAGTCCTGGGATTCCTGCCACTGGCCCCAGCCCCAATTCTCCCCCACGTGTCCCATAGGGCGGGAGGCAGACATGGCTTTTGGGATAGGCAAAGGGGCCCCTCACTGCTTGAGACTCTAGGCAGGCGCCTGCTTCACCTGTCCCAAAAGCCGCCCCTGGGCATATCTAGAGGTTGCTCTCTTATTACTGGGACACTACACATCACACAGGCAGAGAGCCAATGGCCCCAGCAAGGGCTGATGCTGCCACCACCCCAGTGTGGCATGGTTGATTTGCACTGAATAAATAACATTCAGCACCTCCTTATATAGGTTTGTAGCCAAACCTTCCAGAGCCCACCAGATGCAGCATCATTAGTGGAATCATTTGAGAACTGTGAGGCTGAGGAGCAGATGGGGAGGGGGGTTAGTGCTTTATAAACACACGAACTCTTCCACTGTTGCCATCCTCAGGTCAGCCATCATGAGCCAGGCCCTAAAACTCGTGAGATATAAAAAATAAGTAAGTGTGGGTGCTTTTTAATTGCCTTCCGGTGTCTAAACATGGAGGACAGTTTGAGGCTCATCCTTGATGCTGCTGTGGAGAGGAAAAATGGCTCTATGCCACTCCTTCCCTGATCCCAGGTGACCTGGTCCCAACTGCAAATTAGAGTAGCCCCAGAGCTGCTCTAAGACCTGTCAGCTGGCATGGTCCCCTAGGGACTGCTTTGTTGGCCCAGGATCACCGGAATTATGCATGCTCCATCTCTTGCCCCCTCACAGTCCCAGATCACACACTGTCTCTTGTGGGGCAACATGCGGCTGCTTACAGCAGACTGGGGACATGCTCTGCTGCCTACTTAAGGGGTGCACAGGAGACTTCAGTTGAGTTGCAGCTCTGCCCCTTAGCTGCCTTGCTTAGACCTAGCTATGGAAATGTCTTCACTTAACTTTGGTCCCTGCCAATCTAAGTGCTTCTCCACACAGATTTAGTGAGCCCACCCCCCTGGATGGCGTAGAGTCATGGCTGATCATTAGGTTGCCATGGTGTCAGGGGAGACACTGCCGCTTAGGTCGCCTGCTACTGGCTTTCAGGAGCTGTTCCACAATGCCCCAGGCTCACAGCCCCATTGATACAAATGGTCCTGGGAAGGTCACACACTGCCAGCACAAGAAGTCAAGTGTGCACACAGACACATGAGCAATACGTTAACTGTGGTGGCTGTACGCCAAGGTAAATTAAATGTCCACATCATTTTGTACGCGACATGGCCTTAGTCAACCAGTCCTCGTTTAGGCTGAGCACATGTTTTGTTTTACTGAAAGGACCAGAAGACAAAATATGCCGATGGTATGTTAGATGGGAAGGATTCTGAGCTGGTGCAGAGAATTCTTTTTGGGGTGTCTGGCTGATGAATCTTGCTCTTATGCTCTGGGATTAGCTAATTACCATATTTGGGGTCAGGAGAGGATTCCCCCCCACCCCACACCGCTGAGGCAGATTGGCAGAGGGGTTTTTCACCTTCCCTTGTCGTGTGGGGCATAGGTTGCCTCCTGGTGGTTTCACTGTACTTTGGGGTCTTTAAACCAGGATTTGGGGTTTTCCGTGACTCAGTCATAGATTAGGTGTTTTATTGCAGGAGTGGGCAGGAGATTCTGTGTCCTGCATTGGGCAGGAGGTCAGACTAGATGATCCTCTTGATCCCTTCTGACCTTTAAATCTATGAATTTATGAACATGCTGCCACCCAGCCAGACCTCACGTCAAGTCCCGCTAAACTACTGTGAAAAATGGCTTCAGGATCTCCATAGTCCTGTGTTTCAGGAAGGGGGGAGACTTGATAGTTCTGTAATCCTAACTTCCCATAACTAGGGAGTTGCATGACTAACTCTGAGCCAGGAGCTGAATAAAAGCACCATTCATCCAGGAAGTGTTCATGCTATCTCCTCCCAGCCTGCTCCTTGTGCCCAAATCTCCTTGAAGAGTCAAGGAAACTGCATCTGCCATGGCTCACAACTGGGAGTGCCTGCCTCAGGGCAGACTGTCAGAAAGCAAGGGCGGACACAAGAGAGCAAGAATTGGAGTGACCCCCCTCATTTTTAAAAATAGAAGGGCTATGCCTGTCCACTTTTAACATGAGCATAGTTTGGGGGTCAGGGAGCCACATTGCCCCCACCCCACCTCCCACTGCAAGCATCAGACAGTCATGAAGGCTATGTCTACACTTGTTAATTTAAGTCGACTTAGCAACATCAACTTAACAAAGTCGATTTAGCATGTCCACACTCAAAAATTAAGTCGACTTAAAGGAGACCCTGCCAAATCAACTTAGAGTGTCCACACTGGACACCTAAGTTGACTTGTAGGCGCGAGGTGGACCTGGGACAGGTCCACGATGGCAGGGGGGGCACCTGGGTACAATGGGACTGAGCCTGACAGAGATACTGGAAGGGCATAGGAGCAGGGTGGGCAGGGCTCTGTCCTGCCCTTTGGGGAGTGGGGTACGCCAGGCTCTGGCTGTGCCAGCCACCCTGGCAGGGAGGGCAGTGGGGAAGCCCTGAAGCCCTTTTAAGTCGACTTAAAGTTGACTTAGGGCTACTCTGCGTCCACACTGGCTAAGTCAACAGCAAAGTCGACTTAAAATGAGGTTTAATAAAGTCGACTTTAATTTTCCTTAAGTCTTAATTTAATCTGCGTCCACACTACATTTTCCTTAAGTCTTAAGTTAAGTCAACTTAATTTGTAAGTGTAGACGCACCCGAAGTGCTTCACATCAGGGGAGCTGATAAGGTGACCAGCCTCTTCCCAGCTGGGGAGGCTGAAGTGGGCCATAAATCTTCTTTGCCATATGCCCTGTTCTCTCAGTGGCCACATCCTGTTCCTCTCCTTTCCCCTCCCACACCAGTTAAGCTTTCTTCCCCTTCCTTTCTCTTGGTAGTCTTATACCTGTAGTGCTCGCTCTGGTACCGCACCACCCATTACAGTTTATGGTCATATTCCATTTTGGAGGGTGTTGGCTCCAGTGCCACCCTATTTTTATCCCACGGGAGGAGTAAGGAGTGAGATTGTGTTCCAGCCATGGTCATCTTTTCTGTGGCTTCAGTGTTTCTTTCCCTTTCCCCTCTCCCCTCCTGCCCCTTTGCCCCTCCCAACTGGTTGCTTGACCTTGTTCTGGCATCTGTTTTGGGAAAGGAGTCATGGATCACACTCCCACTATACCTAGCAACACTTCAGCCATACTCTTTATCTTTTCTAATAGAATAAAACCACCATCTGGCTGTAGTGTAGGCAGAAGCAGCACACAGTGTCTTTATTCTTTATTTTTTACGTATGTATCTCAACAACCTCATTTCCTAGACAGGCAAGCAAACCTAAAATTCCCTCAGGCAAATAACAGGCCTGAATACCATCACCAATATACAGAATGGACTTTGAGTCTCTAGCCGCATGTCACTACCTACAATGGCCATTTGCTCTGGAATTAGCACCTTTTCTGATAAAGTCCTTCACTAACATTCCCCAAAGTTTCTTTGACCATCTGATGAGCTATTTAGTTACAGAGCAACATTTACATTATAAAAATCCATCACATTGTGAGAAGTGAAAACCATACAAGTAACATTCCACTAGTTTTCGTGAACTTTAAACACCTGAACACATTCTAACATTTATACTCATTCTTACATTGGGAGCTTTTCAGGCAGGGGCTGTCTTTCTATGATGGGGGTGTACAACACCTAGCCAAATGACTGAGCTCTTAGGTGCTATGGGAATCAGAGCTGGCCAAGAATTTTCCAACTAAAAAATTTTTCACCGGGAAATGCTGATTTGTCAAAACCAAAATGTTTCACATAAGCACTTCACTTTATGAGAACATCCACCAAAACAGAAACAGGGCTCTGACCAGACCCTGCCTGGAAGGGTTTCTTTGGAAATCTGCCTGTTTTCTTGTGGCAGGCTCCTGGGATCCTAGGCTTCATGATGTGCTGTTCTGGGCCAGCCTGCCAGGGACACTGCCACAAGCTCAGGAACATCAAGGTTGCTTCTAGGATCCCAGCCAGGGAACCAGGAGGCAGGGAAGCACTATATATCCCCAGTGGATAAGGTAGCCAGCTGTGCATTCCATTTTTCCGAAATGATTTTTTTTTCTAATTTCCAATCCATGGGAAATTTCAGCACTTCTAGGTTTCATTCTGACTTAAGAGAAATGTTTTTTAAATGTTGAAACTTCCTATGACTTTCCGAATTTTAACCAGCTCTAATGGTAACATTGAGAGACCTTCTAGAATTCTGCCTGGACCATCAGCCTCCTGTGCTAATTGTCTGTTCATGCCAGCCTGCCTCTCTCCCTCCCTTACAGTGTCTTCACCTCAGTAGCACTTCACACCTGCCACTCGGACCCCCCGTCCTCCAGCCCCTTCCCATCCATGGTCCATCTCCCTTCACTTTGCTCTTTATGTAGCTGATTCCTTCCTAACTAAACCTCTTCCCCCCAAAAGGAAAACATGTCATTACTAGGCTATTTGCCACCATCACATTGTTCACTCTATTGGCATGTTCTGCCCATTCCCCTGCCCTGGGTCTGTTCAGGTTATTTAGACTGAGAGCTCTTTGGGGCAGGGAATGTCTGCTACTCAGGGTTTGTACAGCACGGAGCATTCTGTGGCCTCGCTCTTTGGAGGTCCTTAGTGGATGGCTGTACTATTACTAATACTAGCTAATCGTAAACTTGTCCAGATTGAGGCCTCATTCTCTTGGCCAACACTGCAGTCCAACGTGTTCTTCCTCACAACCGACCTTTTCAACCCTAGGCCAGCAGCAGTGGTGGTGCCTTTTCTCTGTCTGCCCTGCATTCGATAAATTAACCCATGGCCTTCGGGTCTGACCTCTTTAGAAAGTAATATGTTGTAGGAGGGAGAACCTCAAAGCAGCGGAGAGCAGCTGGCATCAGGCCATGAGAGAGGCTCACTTAGCACTGCCAGTTGTGTTTGCCAGTCAGCGCTGATCGGCTTTTCAGAACATGGGACGTCCTCCATACCACCTCCTACCATGCCTGATGGAGAAATTCAGCCAGTCTTTGTCCTTCATGCTCAGCCCACCAGCAAGGACCTCAGCAGGGCTGGCCCAAGGCAAACTATGACCTTGATGCCCCCCACTCACATTCGATATAGAGAAAAATGATAATATACATTTTTTAAATGGAGAAAAAAATTCACTTCCATCTAATTTGATGCCCCTTAAAACCTGGTACCCTAGGCGACCGCCTAGTTCAGGTATATGGTTGGGCCAGCCCTGCACCTCAGTTAGCACACGGCATGGAACTGATTGCTTCTTGGAGACGGAGGGAGAGTTTGCAGAGAGAAAGCATATGCAGAGCCCAGTCCTGATAGAGTTTCTATTAGGAGCTATTCAGCCTCTCAGCAGTAAAGCTGGACCCTCCACGAATCCCAGAGCACAAAGCAGCACTGAAGGCCAGATTGTCCTCCCACTTTGGCAGCTTTTACACCCCTCTGGTGGTGCAAAGCCACCTAAATGCAGGCTTTACCACCTGATGCAGGATTTCCCCAGCACAGAGAGAGACACCCTGGGTTGCATGGAGCTGCTAAACCAACTCCTACATCATGTGTTAGCAGCCTTCCTGGAGTACATGTGGTGAACAGCCCCTTGGGCCCTAGACCCACAGGAGACTGGCCCTCCCCTGCCACACTCACCATTTTTTAGTTGTTCTGAGCTATTTAGCCACAGCTCTTGACTGGGGCTCACTGGGTGAATACGGCTAAGAAATGAGAAGGATGTTGGCTGGCGCAGGTCACAATTTACCAAGTTGGAGCAGGATGTCGGACACATGTACACATGCGCCCGCATTGCCTGACACCAGGATACAATAAACAACCTTCAAAGACAAGGCGCTGGCAATCCTTCTGTTGCTGCAGTTGCTGCTGTGAAGTTCCCTGTGGCTTGGAAGTCAAAGCAGCAAATGCTCTGTCATCCCTAGCCAGCTCAACTCTGTTTGGTCCTTGCAGATAATGTTGTTGGCAAATCACATCAAGAGCAGGGTCGTCATGGGCTCGTGGGAACAGAAAAAAATCTGGCTCAGAGTTATGGATCTCCCTTCTGCAGCACTCCTATCCCTTGACGAAAAGGAAGAGCTCTGGCTCATCCCAGCTGAGTGGTGTTGGGGAATTTTAAACCAGACTCTTTTCCCCTTCTTCCTGATTGATAGGAAGGGATGGGACTCCAAACATATGCACATGCATGCACAGTTACCCATGCACAGATATATATTCAAGTCTCATGCTTCAGGGTTTCAACCTGTCATCTGCAAATGTCAAGAATGATTTATTTTCCCTGATGCACAATTGGCCAGATATTTTCCCCTAGGGCAGATTGGCAAGGGCTCTCAGAGGTCTTGCCTTCCTATGTAGCCTACAGCCTAGCTCACTTGCTGGTGGATTCTCTGTACTTTAAAGTCTTTAAATCATGATTTGAAGACTATAATAAGTCAGTCACAGGCTTGAGGTTTATTACAGGAGTGGGTGAGGTGAGATTTTGTGGCCTGGATTGTGCAGGAGGTCAGATTAGATAATCAGATTGGTCCTTTCTGACTTTAGAGTCTATGCATCTATCTGATGGCACCTTCTGGCCTTGAACTCTGTGAAACTCTACATGGGCATACATGCATAAGAGGCAAGTAAATTAATTTTAAATAATTCCTCATTCATAATCATTTGCTATTTTAAACTCACTGACTGAGCGCAAACATAAGAGATCATAGATGACACCCAAAATTGCATTCATCCTGGTGCATTGGCAGAGATCCGTAGGATCCCAGGACTGGAAATACAGGATGTTGTGGATACTCACCAAGACTAGAGTAGCTGGGCACCTGTAGGTCAAAACCAAAAATCATTGGCAGGGGGTCTGTGCAGGACATTTCCGGCACACTCATACGGAGGATCCCCAACCAGCAGGGCATATTTTTGAGAATTTAGCTGATTGTTTGGAAGAAAGTCATCCAAAGGACGTTACTCAGTGTTTGTCTCTCTTTAGCTGTCCCTATGCTCTTTCAGTGACTTCATGGGGTGAACTGAGAGGCATCAGCCTGGCAAGGCTAATAAATATAATCATGGTCAAAGATCAACCGCTCTCAAGAACTGGACAAGAATAAAAACATGGACAATAGCAAAGCAAGCTTGAGATGACTCCAAAGCTGCACTCTAGGACTCCAGCCTCTCTCAGGAGGAGAAAAGAAAGGAAGTGCCTTGTCCACCCTTATTCTGGCTGTATGCATCACAAAGTGACCGGAAACATAGGGCTGAGATTGAAGAGATCAAGACAGGATGGTGCCAGCAATGCAGTGCTGAGAACTGTGGTTTGCAAATGACAAGGAAGGAGTCGTATGGGTTGATGTGAAAAGTGAACTAGTTCTTGCAAAAACGTGCAGTTTTCCAAGATCAGAGCTGCTTAACGAACTTGGCTCACTGGCTGTGTCTACACTTGGCCAAATAAATCGACTTAGCATGTCTACACTATAAAATTAGGTCGACTTAAAGTGGTTCCCCTTCCTGAAGTATTTACATTTTAAACTCCCACTGGAATGACAGCTACTGCCGCTAGTTTTTCCTACCCAAATCCACTGGGAGTAGCCCACTGGCATGGAATTGACCTGGCCCAGTCCCCCAGCAATATCCAAACCCATGGGGTTTGCTCAGCGAGCTTTGTCCTCCATGTGTGCTATTTCCTGGTGCATTTTCCCTGCTTTGAACACAGGTGACTGAGGTATTTTAAGGCATTGTTTAGCGAGAGGGAATCCCACACATCTATGTACATATCAAGTGACTAGGGTCGGGAAAGAGGCAGAGCTGCCTGTGGCTGTCCGGGCAATGGAAGAGAAGGGGGGTGAGCTATATAAGGGAGAAGTGAGCGAAGCGGTGTGATGGGAATGAGTGGCGGCATGGCTGTGGGTGGCATGAAGGAAATGCAGGATTGTGGGGGCTGGGAGTGGCATGAAATGAGGGCACTGGTGGGAGGACTGAGGGAGAGAGGAACTCCGCTCTGACCAGTTTCCAATACTTAATCAAGCTGGCGCTCGTCTGTGGCGTGCACAGCTGAGTCACCTTTGGCCCTGGTTCTCTGCCGAGCCCCTCCTCAGCTCTCCCCCATGTTCCATCCACAAGTCTCCATGCCCCATCCTACTACACCTTGCCCTTCCAAGCCCCCCATCCCCCCTCACTCCCTCAGGACAGTGCCCCAGATTGACTCCCTAGCGTGGTTACTCCTCACCCCATGGCATGATTGCCTCAGTTACCCCACGTACCAGGCAGCATTACCATGGAAAGCCGTTTTAGGACCAGCGCTTCAAATTGTGAGTCACTGGGTTTCTCACCACCTACAGATCTGGCCTCCTAGCCCTGCTAATAGCTAGTTCCCCTTTCTCCACATATTCCCACATCCCTGCTTGCAGCTTATGCCTTCCTGGCTACACAGGGCTGTGCACTGAGCCAAGCAGGGCATCGGAGAGGCCAGGATGACAGCAAAGGAGAATGTTAGGAGCTATTGGAATCTGACCTTTCATCAGTATTTCATTACTGAGACCTGTCAGATGATAGCGAACATGGCAAACAGCTCTTGGTGTTAATACTGAAGACTGGTTAATACTGGTGTTAAAGTTAATACGGAAAACACAGGGTCTAAATCTGAGATGTGAGGGGGGCTTGCATGAGTACATTTTATGGGAGTATGTGTCTGCACATGTATATCATGGGACTGTCCGCACGCATTGCAAGGGACTGCATCCATGTGCTTATATGGGAGAGAGAGAGGGTGTGCACACACGCATGCAGCATGTGCCCATTATTAAACCGTGTATGTGTTACAGTCGCCTGTGTGTGCACATTATAGGAATGTATTACAGGAAAGTGGCTAAAGGAAAGCATGTTTATGTATGTGATGTGTGTGCATTTTATGAGACTGTGTGTGTGAAGAAGTTTGGTGGTTTAAAATGTTTCACCTGGGAAACATGCTAGTTGATCACTCCCAAAGGGCAAATGTGTGTGTCTGAGGGCTTTTATTCCTACTTTATGGGGTGATCTCTGGAGTCACTCAGGGGAATGGACAGCCCTTGAGTTCTGAATATCTCCACACAAGGAGGTGCTTGTCACATCAGTTTGTTGATTTCTGGCTGTGAATAATTGTCATGGGACTTAGCATTATTTTGGTGCCAGGGTTTAAAAATAGTTTAGCAAACCCCAAACTAAAGACATGAGACACAGTGACTCCTTTCAAACCCAACAAGAGCTAGTGCACTCTATCCAATACTGCCAGTGGTCCTGGGTAGTTCATGATGGCTCAGGGGTTTGGCTATTGTGTCCCAGGGCTGGAGCTCTGACCAAGGACGCACTTGGTATAGCTCAGGGGTGGGATGCAAAAATGGACTCAAGCTATCTTGTTATTACCCTAGTCCCGAGCTGATCTGTCTGGGCTGGTATAGCAGCCAGACCCACTTCAAACTGTTTTGCCTAGCCAAAGATTTGCTCTCTGGACTAATCAACCTGACAGTAATGACACAATGAACCCTGGGGCAAGCAATGTGAACCAGGCCTCAAAAGTGACCTGCTACCACCTCTCCAAGCCCCCTTTCTGGTACGGCACCAGAAGAGCCTCACTCCACTGTCTCTCACCTGTCTGAGACAAGCTATCAGAAGGAAACCCAGGAGGAGCTATCCTGTATTGCATACAAGCTAGGGGACTCAGGAAGCATAGGCTGGCCAAGCACAACAGGATGGACAGTGACATAAGACCACACCAGCGAGCAAGCCCTGAGAGCCTGCTGGCATACACCAAGCTGAGGGTCAGGGTCTCGATAAGAGACACCACCTCTAGTAGAAGCAGGTGAAACTCCACTTCATATTATGAGCTCTCTATCCAAGAGAGCCCATGGTAATGTTCTCAGACTACAAGAGTGGGGCTTTCTCCTTGGCCATGCAATCTCTTTATACAGAAATAGAAGGAGGGCAGTGGGGACACAGTCTTTTGAGGAGAATTTTATTGTACATAGCTTAGGGCGAGACCCAGAGTAAGGCACGCAGTATAGACATGATGTCTGAGGGGGAGGGAAAGTGCGGCATCCGTGCAGGTAGCTGTCTGAGAGGGAAGGAAGGCACAGCATGTTGGCGGCTGTCTGAGGGGGAAGGAAGGTATGGCATCCATGTAGGCAGCTATCTGAGAGGGAAGGAAGGTGTGCCATACCCACACGCAGTCTCAGGTTGAAGCACCAGAGATCCATAGCAATGTAGGGCTGAAAGGGATCCCAAGTCCCTCCTCCTTCACTGAGGCACGACCAAGTTTAGATCATTCCTGACAAGTGTTTGTCCAACCTGTTCTTATAAATCTCAGCTGACCTCTGAATGGAGACTATGGCCACATCTACACTGATGGCAGCAAATTTGCCATTGTCAGCTCAATCTTTACAGATCATTTAAGACCTAATAATTCAACCCCCTCAAGTGGCAGAGTGCTGCATCTACAGAAACACATTTCCCATAGGCACAGCGCAATGAAGACATCGCTCCAAAGGAGAGTTAGGAAGTCAATGGGAGTTACACTAGCTGGTCTACATAGCTTGTGTAACTCCCGTCAACTGCCGCTGAATTTCAACGCCAGTGTTGACCTGGCTCATGTTAGTGCTTAACTACCCTTACGATTAGAAAGTAATTTTTTGCTAGTTTCTAACCAAAATCTCTCTTGCTGCCACTAAATCCAGTTGCTTCTTGTCTTACCTCCAAAGGACATGAGAGCAATTAATCACCATCCTCTTTATAACAACCCTTAACAGATTTGAGGACCATTATCAGGTCTGCTTTCTCAAGACTGAACAGGCCCCGCCTTTTTTTTTTTTTAAACATTCCTCATATGTCAGGTTTTTTAACCCCTCCAGTTTGTTCACAGCTTTCCTAGAGCATGGTGCTGGACACGGTACTCCAGCTGAGGGCTTTCCAGTACCAGTCAGAGCAGGACAATAACCTACTGTGTCTTACATACATCACTCTTGGTAGTGCATCCCAGCATGATATTAGACTTTTTTGCTGCTGCATTATAGTGTTGGTTTATATTCAATTTATGATCCTCTATAATCCCCAGATCCTTTTCTACAGTCCTACCACCTAACTACATTTTGTGCTTGTATATTTTTTTTCTTTCTTACTAAGTGTAGCAGTTTGCACTTGTCTTTACTGAATTTCATCTTTTTTATTTCAGGCCATTTCAAGGTCACTTTGAATTCTAATCCTGTCCTCCCTAGTGCCAGCAACCCTTTTCATCTTGGTGTCATCTGCAATTTTTATAAGCATATTTTCCACTCCATTAACCAAGTCATTAATGAAAATACTGAATCATACCAGATCCAAAACAGACCCCTGTGGGACTCTACTAGATATGCCCTTCCAGACTAACCATAAACAATAGATGACTAATTTTTGAATATGGTTTTTCAATCAATTGTGCACCCACCTTATAGTAATTCCACCTTGACCACATTTCGCTAGTTTGCTTATGAGAATGTTGTGTGGCTCTTAAAAGCCTTACTAAACCCCAGGGCTCTCAGGTCTACAACTTCCCCCTCAGCATTAGAACAGTAACTATCCAAAAAGGAAACGAGGTTGGTTTGGCATGCTGGCTTGTCTTTGTGATCCTCTCATCCTCTGGGTGCTCACAAATTGTTTGTTGAATCATTTGTTCCAATATCCGTCTAGGTATCTGTTAGAAGAACAAAACAGGTTGTCCCAGGGGTGGATTGGGTCAAACATTACCCTTTATTGCCTGCTCATTCCACCTCGATGCCACAAAGTGAGCTTTACAATCCTTTTATTCTTAAAAATATGCAAAAGCTTACATTTTCAATGACTCCCCAGAGACCCTTATTCGGTTACATTGACACCTAAATAATTAATATGAATAACTATTGGTGAATATAATTATCCCCACCCCTGTTTACAGGTTTTTTGCATATATCGCGCAGATGGTTTACCTATAAACTCATTATTTTCTACAACAGAAAATACCTCATACTCCTTAACAAGCAGGGAGGAAGAGGAAGAAAGGTGATAAGCAATGTTCCCATCCAGGACCTTATGTAGGAGGGGAAGATAGAGAGAAAAAGGAAGATAACATAACTTTTAACTAGAATCTTATTTACAGGACAGCACCCCAGAAAAAGGACTAGCACTGAGTCAAAGAGAAGGCATTTCCCTTTGACTCAGAACACTGAAGACACGGCAATAAGCAGGCAGTAGGCGATACACAAGGTATTTTAAGTATCTGCCTTCATCTGCCACCGAAATCCCGCCATGGGGTAGACCAGACCAGAGTTAGATCAAAGGAAACTGTCTTAACTCAACCTAACTCTTCAGGGCAGAGCAGGCCTGAACTTTTGTGATTTTGTCCCAACATACTTGTGCTCTTCTTTTGCACCCTATTTTAGCAATTTGTCCATGTTTCCACTTTTGCAGGATTCATTTTCAATTATCAGGTCATTAAAAAGTTTGTTTGGCCTCTTCCTATTCTTTTTCACCTTCCTTCATTCACTTCCTCACTGTCCTTCAGGTCAGTTTGCTGTTGTGCTTTTAACATTGTCTCTTTGAGAAACTGCCAGCTCTCCTGAACTCTGTTATCCCTTAGATTTTTTTCCCGGTTCTCTGAGTCTGTTAAAAGCCTGCCTTTTCAAATCCATTGTGCTTATTCTGTTGCTATCACGCCATCCTTTCGATCTTTAGATTTGCAACCAATTCCTTCCTGTTTGGCAGAATTAAGTCTAAAATGGCTGGCCCCTGAGATTTCCTCTACTTCAGAAACAAGAAGTTGCCCTCAACACTCCAAGAATTTACTGGACACTGTGTTTTGCTACATTACTTTTCCAACAGATGTCTGGGTAGTGCCCCGTTACTACCAGTTCCTGTGTTTTGGCTGTATCTATTATTTATTCTAAGAAGAGTCTCATCCATCTCTTTCTGATTTGGTGAGCTATGGCAGACACCTACAGTAACATCACCCCTGCTGTTTTCCCTTTTTGTCTTCACCCAGACACTCTTCTGCTCCACCTTCCAACTTCTTCCAGACCTCAGAACAAGTGTATGTATTTTTGATGTATAATGCAATACTTTTTTCCTGCTTGTTCTTCCTGAACAAGCTGTACCCCTCTATATCAATATTCTAGCCATGAGATTTATCCCAAGTCTCAGGGATGCCAATTAAGTCATAATTTAACTCAGTGGTTCTCAGCCTTTACAGACTACTGGACCCCTCTCAGGAGTCCAATTTGTCTTGAATACAACAGGTTTTGCCTCATTTAAAAACTACTTGCTTACAAAATCAAGCATAAAAATAAAGACGTGCCATAGCAAACTAACTGAAAAATTGCTTAAGTTCTCATTTTCTCTCTCTGACATTTTAGATTGTGTAGACTTAACCAGTGCTTTTCATGTAGCCTTTTGTAAAACTGGGCAAAAATCTAGATGAGTTGATGTACCCCATGGAAGACCCCTGCATGCCCTCAGGTGTGTATGTACCCCTGGTTGAGAATCACTGATTTAGCTTATGCACTAACACTTCCAGATCTTCCTGTTTATTTTCCATATTCCTTCCATTTGTCTGTAGATATCTAAGGGCTGGTCTACACTACACAGCTAGCTTACCATAAGGCAGTTTATGCCAACCTAATTACCTCAGTATCTAGACTACAGCCTTCTTCTCGCCGAAGTATGTGCTCTACTACACTGACATCATAACTCCACTAACACGAGAGGTTTAAGACTTCTGTTGGTGTAGTTAGGGCAACACAGTGTCTGTATAGACACTGCATCCTTTACATCAGCCATAGAGCCCATCTGCCCCATGCTTCTCTGGAGAACTGGGCCGATGGATTCTACGTGCAGCTGAGAGGCAAGGCGATAAGCCCAGGTATCTGGAAGCCTACTTCTGGATGAGGACAAAGTCAGGAAGAGCCCATGCAGCTGGGATTCCAGAGGCTAGAGCCAGGGTGCAGCTGGGCTCTTGGCTGGTAGCTCCAGAAAGCTGAGAAGCCTAGCTCTCAGCTCCCAACACTGCCGCTGTTCAGTCAGTGGAAGTGCTCCTGGTGAGGACGCACACGGCTGACAGGAGGGCAGTGTGGACCTCACTAACGGGTCAACTTAGGTTTGTTTTATAGACATGCCTTAAGATGTTCCACAAAGGTGCCCCCCCCCCCCAACATCCCACACTGTTTTCTTTCTGGTTGCTTGTTCCAACCCTGCACCACTCTTCCTATGTGAGGGGGACAGTAATTTCCACATCTCTTTGAGTAAGACAGGCAAGATGTTCCTCGGTACACAGAGCTTTGGGTCTGCCTGCTTCTCATCCCTTCTCACCCTTCCTGGGGCAGCTTGTCCAGTAGAGCCCCAGGAAACAGGGTGGGGTAGACCCCATGTGACCATGCAATGGCACTGGGGGAAACCTTTATTCCCCACTGCTCCCCAAGCCACATTTATTTCATGGACAATATAGCTCTTAGCTAACATCCAGGTATTGCAAAAATGGGGGAGAGAGAGAAATTAGAGCGGGGTTAGGTGCTATTTCTTACATTAACTCACTTCCCTGATTTCCTCTTTCAGCTATATGTGTTCATGGACTATGTAAATTACCTTAAACACTGACCTCTGTTAGCTGGGACACAGTCTATCTTGAGTCTATAAACCCAGATTTCCTGACAGATCATGAAGGGTGAATGTCTCATCTCTCCTCAGCAGATTAGTAGACACAAAATGCTCCCTGATCTCATGAGTTTTACCTGGTATCCTCCTTTGACATGTCTTCCAGATCTGGTGTCTCCGTGATCACATTCCAGCAGGAGTAATTTATATTCTACCTTCTTAAGTGTTTCCCTACACTTTAACTGGACACACTAGTATCTCTCACTTCTTGTCCTAAAATGCTGTCATTTGTTGCCCAGCACCGTTAAATAGCTACTATGTCCTAAATCCCAAAATGGTTGCTTTTCTGTGGTGATCAAAGAAATCCTTAAAATGAAGCCTTTAAAATGCACTGTAATCCTTGTGTCTGAAAGATTCTATATGACCATAAAATAAAATGCTTTTCTGGGGTCTCTGAAGGGTCGGGAGCCATCCTTTGATTTTGCCAGAACAGAAAAACCATTCATTTCTGGGTCACATGAAGAAACATGACTGACCCTGAATAGGGCTCCAGGGTTCGTCTCTCATGAGGATAGGCAGTGGAGAGGCCATGCAGGCCGGTGAATTCTTGGAAATAATCCAAGATACCATAATCCTCAATGCTCGTTAAAGTGGGGTCGAGTTGGGTGCACTCCTTCACGTTACAATTTGTGCAGTATATTTGTGCAGGGTGTATTTCTATTTACTAATCTGGGGTGAAGTTGTAGCGCTTCCAAAAAGAGGAGTGAAAAGATGAAGTAGTGACGCAAAGTGCTCCTAGGAAATAAGAGCTTTGCAGACAGAACTCTAAAACAGGGATGAAGAAATCTACATCTCCCCATAAGCAGATGCATCCCCAACCCCAGGGTCGACCAAAGGGGAAATCCTTTTGTCCCAAAAGGAATGTTCATTTCAATCAAGGAAAATCAGGAGATTAGTTTTGTGTCTGGTGGACTGCGGGGTTAAAAATAGTTTGGGTCAGTTTTTCAAAGGTATTTAGATAGCTAAAGATGCAGAGTTGTGCCTAGGGAAATCTTCAGAAGTATCTAAGTGCCTGTTTCCCACAGAAACCAATGGAATCGGGTGCCTGCGTGCTTTTGAAAATCCTTCTAGATGCATATCCACATTTTAGAAATCTGGCCTTTATGGGTATGAATCAGTAAAAAGAATAAAGTCCTCTCCTGCCTCTTGCAGATCAGGCCCCAGGGCATACACAATCTAGATCTTTGATAGGTGTAAACCAGCGCAGCCTCACTGATGTCACCGGAGCTAGACTCTGCTTTGCATCTGTATAGCCAGTCTGTGGAATTCTCTACTGCAGGGGAATCCCTGGAACAAATACGGTCGCTAGATGCATAATATTATTATTACCAATGACAAGACAGTCCATTGAGATTACAATCAAAATTAGCCCATGTCTGCAGTCATGCTTTCTAAAGTAATGAAAGGAGTCATTCAAACTCATCCTTTAGGGGATAAATTGACCGCTCTTACGGTTATCAAATAATATGTTTACCCTGTACACACCAGCCTCAGTTGTTTACATCCCTAGAGGAGACAGGCACGTGAGTCACAAACAGCACTGCACAGCTGGCGAGGTCCACTAAAGATTATTTTGGAGGATAAGGAGCTTTGCTTCCTGTTTAGCATTGAATGTAGGCCACTACTTGAAGGACACTAATTTAGACAGGCCAGTGGTCTGATCAAGTCAGAAATTTGCTGTGTTCATCTTTGAAGGCAGGAAATGTGACAGAAAGAATTAGAGAAAAAGAGAGAGAACGGCCCTTTAAAAATCGCTGCCTAATATAGATAACCACTATGGCCAGATGGTCAAAACTACTTACATGTGTAAGGATACAGATAAATACCTAGTGGGGTTTTCAAAAACACTTCAGCAGGTGAAGAGCCTAACCCCGTTGAAATCAATAGCCATCAGGGCCCAGACAGTCAAAAATGTCAGTCAGGCATGCATGTTGGCCTGAGTTCCCCTCCTGATACCTTTTCAGCTTCTGCAGCTAATAGATTCTGCAGACTTTGCTAACACTGCCCTTGAATAATCACAGACAAAGATGCTCCAGCTGGGACCCCCTTTCTTATACTCCGATACAAACAAGTTTCACATTGCATCTCTGACATTGCTTACTGTTCCATAGCTTGCCTCCAAATCAAGCACAACATTTTCATCCCTCCTCCTGTCTCTACTCCTTTAAGGTTGGGGTGTCTCTGTACAGTCATGATTGTGTTCACGCACTACTGCATCGTGGGAAGAGCTTATATTTCCTCCCTGTTTTGTACAGCTGTTCGGGAGCACGCGTACTGTCACCAGAATTGTGTTTCTGCAGTCACTACATATCAGGGCAGGGGTGGAATGTTATCGGCTGAGGCACTGATCTATGGAATAGAGATTCGGGGCACACGCTCCAGATGTCTTCCTTCCCCCAGCACCAGCACTCTTTCCTATCCACCTGCAACTTCCCAGCACTCTTCCCCTAGTGATACACACCTTCCCCTGCCCCCTGGCTTCCCCCAGGCCCAGTGCACCTCACCCCTGTCCCCCAGTCCCAGGCCCTGGCCCCTTTCTCTGCCTCTCCCAACTCTGTGTCTCCCCCAGTCTGCACCCAACTCAGGAGGCTCTCCCCCCCCAGACCAGCATGCTACTTACCGTTGATGGAACTCAAGGGGGAGCCCTGACATGCTGAACCTGCTCCCTCCCCACACAGGTGGCATTACATTTCATGCCCTGCTCTGCCCTGGGCCACATGCCTGGGAGTGCAGCAGAGCAGGAGATGTAAAAAGACCCCACCTGCCCCAGATCCCAGGAAGAGGTCAGGGCACTTCCCAAAACATCTGGGGCCTGAGCCCCGTGTGCCCATGCTCAGCAATGCCCCTGATTGTTAGTTAATACTGCATATCTTACAGCTCCTTAAAAATGGCAGTGCAGTGCATTAAAGTTCCTTTATCAGCCAGAGAACTTGGATGCAGGCAAGCCATTGCTGTTCCCTAAAGCCAGACTCTGGGTCAGGGCTCAGATCTTGCACCAGGGCTAATGTTTCAAGATCTTTCTCCTACTACTGCACAAGTTAGGCAGGCACTAGCACAGGGTGGCTGGCTCCTGTATTTGAAATAGGACCAGCATTGCTGTACCAGGTCAGGTGTTCCCACTGGACCAATTCAAGGGGCAGGTCTGATCTTCGGCCATAAAAGGTCAGAGGGCAGGTTAGAGAAAATGGAGCAGAGTTGGAAGAGAACTGGACCACCAAGGCTACCAGAGTTGCCAGGAAGAAGAGGCAGGGGGGCTGAGAGGTGAAGGTGAGCCAATGACCCCTTTTGTGAGTTAAGCTGGATGATACAATTGCTTGAGAGAGATTGTGGATGCATCACTTGGCAGCTGGGGAGAAATTCTGCTCATCACAGATGCCTGACTCCTACTTCAGTCAATGAGAGGTGCATATACCTTTGAGAACCTGGCCCTCTGTCTCTAACCTGCTTAAGGGCCTTTGAAAGATCCCACTAGTTGCCTATCTGCATCCTTGGGCACCTAAATAGCTTGGCAAATCTGACCACCAATTCCCACTTTCAGTGGGAATTAAGCATCTAATTAGACTGTGCCTGTTTTGAAAATTGCATCCTTAATTAACAAGCATTGCTGCAGACCTGATGGAGGTAAAGCTTCACATGGGAGGACTGGGCCCAGAGTTTCTCACTATCTGATTTGAGCTATGATTTGAAGCATTCTCATTTCCTAAGTGTCATTTTCCATTGCCACCTAATCAGATGACAGGACACATCATTACAAATACTTCCAGTTCCCTTCAAGCCAAGTTGTCTGTAGGCTCGAGAGCCCTGCACCATAAGCACTAGGGGAGAATAGCACACAAACATGGTCTGTCTGTAATTCAGCCCTACTCAAAAGAAAACAATGGTCATGGGCAGAAGATGGTGGCAAATGTTGGTTTGCCCTTATTGGTCTCCTACTGGGACTAGAGTGGGTTAAATAATGAACATTTCAGTTTGCTGGCAATTCTGCAAAACCTGGAGGTGGGGGGAAAGAATTGTTTGGGTTCAAATGAAATCTGTGGACCCAATGTAAAAATAATAATAATAATAATTTTGAGTCAAACAAAATGTTTTGTTTTGATTTTGAGCCACCCAATGACTTACCCTCCCAGATCCCTTGGGGACAATCCTCAGCTGCCAAGCCGTGGCCCAATCTGCTCCAGCCACAATGCTGGTTTTAAGCATGCAAACTCCATGGATGCTTCTGTGAGAGTTGGGACTCATATCCCCAGCTCCAAGCACAGACATAGCGTAAGAGGAGAAGACAAGGAGGTGAGGGTCCCTGGTTAGGTTCCACAGATTTGGGATACTTAATGTGGTGAAAAGAGAGCCTGAAAGGGGGATTTGTTCTCAGATCTCTGAATTAAAAGATTGTTCTGGTAAACAAGAGCATACAGTAAATGAAAAAACTACTTATCTCTGGATTATCCACAGCTCCGGTTGATCAAAGCAGGAGGGAGCCAGGGACCTCATTCAGTGGAGCAACAGAAAATAATTAGTTTATATTCTGAGAACAGTTTCCAAAGAGCCAAAATACTAACTTACAGAAACCCTAATGAGAGGATTTTGGAAAGGAAAAGCAATTTCTCTAAGCTATCCATTGTGGTCTCTCAGTGCTGAGGACTTGGCTAGCTGCAACAATGTTGAACATGGTTTGTCCTAGTTTCCCATTTACAGCTAAACTAGGGTTAGCCCTGGGTCTGCTAACAGGGCCGATAACAACCATGTGTAGGCATAGTTACACTCCTTGGTGTCAGCCAGGTCTTTGCTGAAAGGATGGAACCACTTGTGAGTGATAACGTTTACCTGTTTAAGCATGGTGGTGATTGGTATCAAAGGTTGCTGATTGACCTAGAAGGATCCATGTTATTGTTGTAGACTGAGAGATGCTTGTAGAAGGTTGTGATTTTAGAGACACTCCCTAGCAAGGGACAGTGTTGTGCCCTACAGGTGATCTAACATGGCTGCACCCAGTTGCACACCTGGGAACCACTCCTGTCTGTGTTATTAAAGTTCCATTTCTCACTCATTCAATGGTGTGGTCTTTAATGAACCCTCAAGATTGTTACGTGGTGTCAGAAGATGGTGAATGAGTTTGGAAACTAAGGAGACTTGGAGGAAAACTGTGTTTGCAACTGACAAAAGACAAACTCTGGGGAAAAAAGGAAGCCATCAACAAGTAAGTTCAAGCTCTAAAAATGGATGTGTTACAGGCTCCTTCCCTTCTCTAAATGTCTGGTAATGTTGCAGAAAACTGGATAAAGTTTAAACAGTGATTTCTGTTGTATTTGTCTGCCATTGGAGCGCAGAACAATGATGAAAACCAAAAATCATCTATATTTTTATATGTTGTAGAGAAGGAGGCACTGGATGTTTATAATAACTTTGAATTTCAAGATGGTGAAAGCGTGAATTTAAATATTACTGACTAAAATTGAGGAATGTTGAATGCCAAAAACAAATGTGACTTTTGAGAGGCATAGATGTTTTTACATGTGTCCAAAAACTGGATAACACCATAGAGCAGTATGTCACAATATTAAGGAAACTCAGTAAAAGCTGTAACTTTGGTGGCTTGACAGAGTCTCTGATCAAAGACAGACCCGTTTGTGGCATTACAGATGAAGTGTTAAGAGAGAGACTGCTCAGGGCAGGGTAGATCTCTTTGAATGAAGCTCTCCAAATATAGGGCCACTGAAATGGTAAAAACACAAGTAAAAGAGCTGAATTCACCAGAAGGGACAGTCCATGCACTAGAGACAAACAGCATATAGGCAAAGTGGCTCAAGTCACATTATGGAACCAACCCCTGCTATCAGGAAGACTGAGTCCAGGTGGTCATGTGGCAAGTGCGGATCAAGGCATGGTCCCAAACAGTGTCTTGCTTATGGGAAACTCTGTCATAACTGTGGGGAAACTTAATCATTTTGCAAACGGCTGCAGATCCCACAGGAAGAAAAATCAAATGCATTTAGCTCCATGCTTCCACATCTTCACTGCTATTTTTAGCCCTGCTGGTGACAGGACATCTATCTGAACAGCAAGCAATCACACCTCAGACTGCAGTGTAGACATCTGCCCTGGTCTCTGCCTCTCCTACACAACAATTAAGCCTGCTGAGGACTAAAATCCTTTGCTTTAAAGGAAGACACCAGGCTCATCATAGGGGTATTTGGGTGGAATTTAATGGCCTCTGATACAGAGGAGATCAGACTAATCTTATAGCTCCTCCAGGCTTTAAATGCTATGAAGTGAGTGGGCGCCATGAGAAGGCACTCATTCAGCCTTTCTGCACTACCCCGATGCAGGACCTGAGGGAAGGATTTTAAACTAGAAAGAAGAGAATGTTAAAAGCCCCAGAATCTCAAAATGGGAATGTACAGAGACTGAAAATATTGTTATGGGAATTCAGCTAATCAGAGAGGATTGGGCTAGGTTCAGACACTCTGATCTGGAATGGCAGGTAACTTCACAAGTAGCCCTGTTGAACCCCATGGAATTACTTGCATGAGTAAGTTATTACTCACCATGCTCAAATGATGCAGAACTGGTGCTGACCCAGAAGAGTAATGATGCTAAATACGCTTCGGTATTCCAACAAGGGGTAGGTTGGTAGTGAGGCAAAGCTGTCTTCTTCAGAGAAAACCAGTCCAAAAGTCTGTCAGACTGACCTATAAAGCTACACAAATTCCTGTGTGTTAACGGCCAATAAGAATGCCTGAATAAGTAATTCAAGGTGCTATGAAAGAATAGCAGCCTCCTTGTTCCATACAGTGTATGGAGCCTCCTTCCTGACAGCAGCAGACAGAAATATATTTGAGGATAATAGGTGTGTGGCAATTCTCTCAAAAGTGAATTCTATAATAAAGTCTTTAACAGATATGACAACAATAACTCTATGAAAACTGCAGAAGGATGGCGCTGGCCAGGGTTTAAGATTAGATGCAAGAAATGCCAGGTGATTGATGGACGCCTCTATGGAAAAGGTTTCTAACTTGGCATCCAACAAGCAGTCACTGGTAAAAGTCTTCTGAATATATAGTTCAAATAAATGCACCAGAGCGTGCAAAAGCACACCCAACACAAACACTTCTTACTGGGGGCTTTTCCAATGGTGAAGTAGCAAAATCCATCACTAGGGGAGGTGCTGAAGGAACCCAAGACTTCTACCATACTCAGGAGGAAGTGGACACAAAGATACCATATGCAGAAGTATGTACCAGGATGGTTTTTGGATCTTTGGTATCAAAGGAACCATAGTAATTAGATCACCTGGTACAGATGTTTTGTCCTTGTTGTTCCATACTTTCCAAAAATGGAACACACAGATAACGTGGATTGAAACAGTCACTGTTACCAACATAAATAAAATAGCACTTCATATCTGTGCATGCAATTTATGATCCTCTTGCTTCTGTAACATACCTCCCCCTGGACACGTATTAACAGGGTGTGACTCCCTCCATCATCCCTATTTGGTGCTGGGAAAACCTATTTACTGTTGTCAAAACAAAGGAAATTTAGCTCTTCAGAGGTCTTGCCAAATTGGGAGAGAGCGAGAGGCCAGTTGCAATTTCTGCTGTATGGAAGTTGGTAGCTGTCTGACCAGCGTGAGAAAGAAAAGGAGACCCACAAAGATCTGAATTGCTTGTGCCTCAATCTAGCCATCTAGTCACTGGTCAAACGGCCACCATGTGAGGACAGTTTTAAAGAGCATGTCAAAAGAGCATTTCGGAAAATGAGATTTGATGGTTGACAAGGACTGGGCCCTCCCAAGTGCCCCCAGGTGGGGAAAGTTCAAGGGGCGCAAGTGAGGAGGGCGGTCTCTGCAACCTTACAAAGTCAACAAACAGGCCCTTCGGTCAGGGCAGCACAGCCTAGCAGCCACAGAGTCAGTAAACAGGCCCTTGAGTCATTTTAATGTGTTAATGGTATCATTGTTTATTCCCACTGCTGTGGTAATGGCGTCACTTGACGGCGTCACATCATACCTCACCTTAGAGTAGGTATAATAGGCTCTTAAATGATGTGTGTAGACAAGGTACATTAAGCTGACCAACTTGGTTGTGTCTGCCATTATCCTTCTAAGTGAACATCTCTCTTGGCAAGCAAAGCCCCATACCTAAAATTCAGGACTGGTACTCACTAGGAGAACGATGAAAGGCTATGAAATTAGATCCGACAAAGGCAAACCAGCAGAAAAAAAGGTAAGCAGTGCCTTGTTGTTAATCCATCTTAAAAGATCTATGGCAATAGAGCAAGTTACTGTGCAGTAGGAGTGTTGCCCCACTGATTTCTGACGTGTTCGAATATGAGTCATAAATTATAAGAGCTAAAATGCTAGCTAAGCCCTAACAGGATATTGGCATGGTAAGTAAGCTAACTGGATAACCCAGCTAATTAGATAGCTAGATAATATAATATCCTCATCTGCTCTACAGCTGATATCCTAAGTATGGGAGAAACTAGAGAAATAGACTTATGTAATTTGGAAGGCATGCTAATCAAAAACCAGGGCCATGGCCAGAAACGAAAGCAAAGGAAACAGACATTCTTTCAGATGGGGACACGGGATTGTTGCTGAAGAAATGAATGTAGCTAAAGACAAAAATATCCAGAAGCTATGAAATTAACACTGGCACCGTCCAAGACGGGAGCCATGCTATGGAAAATTAATTTCATGCTTTCCTGTTGTACAACACTAGTCATTATTTTGAACACTCATCCCTTGGTGAAGGTAGTAACTAAGGCTGAGCAAAAAAAAAAAAAAAAAAAAATCACCAAAATGATCGTTGGGGGATTATTGTTTTTGAAACACAGAAAGGCTTTCTAACTCCATGAAATATCTGTGGGGTACCATTTTGTCAAAAAGTCTTTTTAAAAAAACAAAAAAAACCTCAAATGTTTTGGTTTGTAGTGACCAAACCCCAAGTATTTATTTCATGAAAACCCAAAAACAATTCCAAGGAATATTTTCATTTTTGTCAAAAATGTTCTCCAGAGGAAGATGTTCACACCAGCTCTAATTGCACCTACCATTGCAATCTAAGCTAGATTTGGAAACATCCCTCCAGATTCCCTGATTCTTTGCCCAAATAAACCAATCTGCTGAAATTTCTCAGGTGTGTCTTTCTGCCAGAGGACAATCCCAGGGCCACATTTCAGGTTAATAAAGCTCATAGCCTGATCCTTGAGCTATGAACTAAATGGAAGTTAGAAACTAGAGAGGCATTTTGCTTTTTTGAAATTTCTTGACAAACCCCCAGGAAATGTAATATAGAATTAGTGAGTAGCACTTTTGTTTTCTCTGTAACTCACATGGTATTTGAATTCTTACATACATATTGTATCTTTGTCTCCACAGTACTTTACTCTCTGTGCTTCAGGTCTTTGCCTACAGATAAAGAGAACACAGAGACAGAGCAATTCAAGAGCAAAGGATATGCTGACAAGTTCATGTGATAAATAAATTTGTTAGTCTTTAAAAGTGCCACAGGACTCCTTGGATGTGTTGAGCCACCTTTTGACTACCTGATCCTGCAGCTGCTGTTTTCTTTTTTTGCTGCAGCTTGGAGACTGCTCCTGAGGAACCATAATGACAGTCAGGGTACCAGACAAACTGAGGGAACTCTTTCCCCCAGCCATGTCCCCATTTCAGCAAGATGGAGGAGGAATGGGTTAGGAGTGGTTATGCTGGTTCAGTGCTACACTGGCTCCCACTCTGGGTGGATAATCTTTCCATGGCTGGCTATATCACACGAGGTCCTAATGTAGGAAAGACTCTGGCCCTGTACTTCCACCCCTCTGCTATGTCTGTTGGCAACCGTTTGGCCCACAGCCACGTTACAACCACTGAGAGCTGGCAGTGAAGCAGCACAGTGCATTCAGGAATAATGGAAGGAAGGAGTCAGTTACTGACGCTGTAAATGGCCAGGATAACACAGTTAGCACCAAGAAGCTGCTCAAGATTACTGGGGCCTTGTTTTTTTCTCAGCTGAAAGAAAGCCTCCAGATACAAGTTTTCCCCTGTAACTATTGGCTCGGTACTGAGTTAGAAGGCAAGCACCAACCAAGCTTCCTACCGTTACTACACTAGGATGTCCCCAGTCTAAACACTGACTAGTAGAACCAACAGATTTCAGAGGCGACGGTTTTCGGTCAGAAAATGCTGAGTCAATTGAATCAAAACATTCAATGGGGATATGTTGCTTTGTCGAGACTTTAAACAGACACTGGTTTCCTGCCTGTCTGTCCAGCTGCCTGGTGCACTGGACTCGCAGGCCAAATGATTCCAGGGGATGGGCTAACTTGGCACAACAGACTTTTTAAATTTTGTATGTCCAAAACCTGCATGACAGCATGAAGCCCAGTTCCCATTTCTCACCTCCTTCAATGTCTGAGCTTCTAAACACATTGCCTCTGTCCTCATGCAGCTTTTGGAGGCTCATCTAACAGCCACACATCCCTTTCCCATTCACAGCTGTTTGCTTCCTGTCTTCACGCGTCAGCCTCAACAAACATTTTCAATCAAAGTAGAGGGCAAACGACATTGGTTTCAGATAAAGGCACCGAGAAATTATTTCTCCACGGTTCTGTGATACAGTTTCCTGGCTACAGATTCTCTCCCACTGGTCCTTTCATTCCAGAGCTGGTTTCAGCTGGATTATTTTTAGTTCTCAGTCACAGATTCATTTGCAGACATACAAATGAAGAGCTCCTGCCCCATAAAGAAGATTCATGCCACTATCACATGAACTGAGCCACTAGCTGGTACTTGCAGTATGCACTGGCCATGAGTTTGGCCATAGCTGCAGCCTTGCTAATGGACCAGCCAACACATAAGAGGCAGTGTTTTCTAATGGCCAGGTCACTGGAAATTAAGTTGTAATTAGAACTGGTTGGAAAATGGGTCCCCCATCCCACACACAAACTGTCAAGTTTTGAGTGTAAAATCAAAACCCAAATATCTGTTTGCAAATGTTGCCATGGTGCCTCGTGCTCCCGCCAGTCTTCTCTGCAAACCCAGATCTCTGATCATACTACATCTTCTATGACACACCAAGGGCATCCTGCCTGTGGAGGGAAGGGGGTACATCATGGCTGGGTGCACCATGGATGATGAAGTCTAGCTGGGGAGTTCAGCCCATAGAGGAGAATGCGAGTAGGCGTCAGCTACACTGCAGCTCCCATGAGGCCCCGCAACAGCATTTCAGAATGAAAATATTTCAGGTTTTCTGGAGAAATATTTTAAGGTTTGGCCAAAACCCCAAAACTTTTAGTTTTCAGATCAAATTTGCAATGAAAAATAATTGCTAGTGCAATGCTACTTGTGAAATTCAGTGTTGACATCATTTGCTGGCTTTCAGTTGAATCAAGTTGGGGAACATCTCACCAGCTCAGCCAGCTACGTGTCTGTGGTAATGTAAAGATTAGAGCCACTTGACCATTTTCTCTGGCTGATTCAACTAAATCACAGTGGTCTGTAGAAATGTGCTGAGCCCATCTGTGCTGTCAATAGACACCAGGCTAACTGGCTGCCTTCCTGCCAGTTCTCTCACTGGCTTTCCTTTGGTTGCATATCTAGCACCTTCCACGGGTTCAGGATGAATTTTTTTTCCTCCTAAATAGAACAGAAATTCTGGGTCTGTCACACAGCTCTAAAGACCCCAGTCAGAGCATTAGGATCTTTAGATTTTAAAGCAAAAACTACTACTGTCTGAGCCAGCCACTAAAGAGAGACAAAGAACCGTGTTAGCGTAAATTGTGGCAAGATCTCAGACATCAGCTAGTAAACCTCTTAAATTCCATATAACTTTCATGGTAATTTGGCCTACAACCCTGCTGCTTTGCCTATTGCTTGTGAGCATTTTAGACACTGTGAACCAGCTCCTTAGGTGCAGCAGGGTAAAGCACAGCACCCCTGTGGTGGGTGGCACTTTTGAATTGGCCTCTGACGCAAGGTAGAACAGTCTCATTGGCTGCTCTAATTTGTGAAAGCCAATAATGGCCCTCGAGGGGGCAACTTCTAGCCAAGTTCACCAGAATTCCTTATGCTCCGATTTTGCCCCTTTGTACCCTTGACAGGCCACCAACCTGCCCTGCAACACCCCTGTTGGGACAGGTCGGGACTGCACAAGGCTGTATTTTATAAGTGCTAGATGTTAGAGCTGCAGGATTTACAGATACATTCCAAGTGGATGATAGCAGGGAAAATAACATGGGTTTCATCTCCCATTCAAACCAGAGACCACATCCAAGGTCAAAATCAGTTGCTTTTCATTTTCACCCTGCCTTGTCACTGGTTCCTGACCTGAACTGGAAGCATTAAAAGGTCCCAAGGAAAGACATGTCAGAGATGATTCCATCTTAAAGAAGTGCACCAGACATCTCTGAAAGTCCTTTTTTAGGGGGAGGGATGTCATGTTGCAACCTTCCAACAATAATCTTTTATGTTTTTATCTATGTAGCATACTCTCACTCCTTTTCCTCCCCTCTTAAACAGGCCAGTCTAGAGACCTCATGTTTTTAACCACCCATGCTCCTTTATTTCTAGAGCTTTTCACAAATGCCTTCCTTCCAACAACACTCAGACCACCTCAGTTCCAGCCCCACCTTCTTTAAGGCTTCCCCCTTCCTTGGGCTTCTTCAAGCAGACTGTCTGCAGGTTCCATCTGTCTAAACCATATCCTCAACCCCTCGAGCTGGCTTTATCCCCCTTTAGGTAGCCACTCAGCTGTTGACAATTCTCCTATTACCTCAGCACTTTGATCCAGGCAGCTCAGTGTAGCCGGCTGCTACCCATTAACCCTGCAGTCCGGTTGTTTTAGGGCTGCCTTGCTGCAGCCCTGCCTCTTGATAAGGGCTACCCCAGGCAGAGGAGGGTGTTTACCATCCTCCACTCTGCCACAATCTAACTTCTCTATATGTGTCCTATGAACATTGAAAGCCAAGAAAACATGCATCATTCCTGGTTTGCTCAGAGAGTTCATTTAATGCAAAATCCTGCATTTCAAGTCTGTAAGGACAACCTGAGCCATGTGATTTTTTTTTCCCCCTGTGATTTTTGGGCTTCATAATATAGGTTGCACACCTCAGTCAAACATCATGCTTCTAGGCATAATCTGGTTTCATGTCTGAGGAAGGAAATTTCCCCTTAGAAGTAGGTGAGCCAAGAAGCATGTTGATCTAAAAAGGGAATATTGAAGTCCTGCAGTCCAGAAACTGGTTAGCCTGCCCATCCATCAGTGGAAACATTTCGTTTGAGATCACCCTGGGCATGAGGGGAAGGAAATAGCTGAAGTAGCCTTGCTGTCTTCACCTTCCTTTGTAGCATGGGCCATGGGTCACTTGCTGGTGGTACCTGAAAGTCTTTAGACCATGATTTGAGGACTTTAATAACTCAATCATAGGTTCATTACAGGAGTGGGTGGGTGAGGTTCGGTGGCATGTGTTGTGCAGGAAGTCAGACTAGATGATCATACTGGTCCCTTCTGACCTTAGGATTCTCTGAGTCTTCACCAGAAGCAGCTGAGTTCAGCCTCCATAAGGAAGGGTCATGGAAACAGGAAAATCCTGGGGACGGGCTGTCTGTTGTGTTACTAACAAAGAGAATGTTGGTGAGCTTTGGGGATTATTTTTTCTTTCTTATATTTTTGGCTGTTATAACCTTGAAGAAGTTCCGGTTCCTAGTTATTTGGTTTGCTGGGTGCTGGATTAGCTAGGCCAATGATTGGCTCTCTCTTCATCACCCTCCAAGGCACAAACTACTTTAACAGCCCTAGTTATTGTAAAAAATATGCTGTCTTTAGGAAGCAGAGGGCAGGTGACACTTTCCTGTTGTAGTCTGTGGTTGAAGTGATTTCCTAGAGGGGAGTGGGCGTTGTGTGTCCACATGGTGAGAGCAGATGTGTCCTTCCAGTCCAATCTGTTTTGGGCAAGTAACAAACAAGATCTAACCAAAGCAGGGGCTACATGGGAGAGTTCAATGAATGTGACACCCCTGTAGCTGGGTGGCTGGATGGGCTTTGGGTCCATTCCATGACTGCTAGCTCCAGGCCAGGATTTAGGAAGAGGTCAGGTAGTTCAGTCAGAGCTAGTGATCCTGAGAGAACAGGGGGTCTGGCCATCTCCAGCCGCCTCAATTAAGACAACTGAGTCCTGTCTCTTCCCAGCTATGTGGGATGCAGGTACGTGCCCTCTGAGCCTCTTCAGATGGACTCAGCCCACTCACGAGTGTTTGACTTTCTTCCTAAGTGGGGCTGTTTCCAGTGACAGGCATGCAGCTGTGCGCCTCCTGCCCCTCTGGCCCAATCTGCCATCAGGAGGACTGGCAGGGGCATCTGGATCACACAGATCCCCCCTGACTCAGCCCTTGCTGGGGTACTGGCAGACTCGAAGCTCAGTTGCTGATGCCACGTCACACTCTTGTGACACAATTCTGGTGCAGAGGGAGCTGGCTGGGCCCTGCCACCTCTCAGCTCCTTAGGGGAACAGCCAGCTTTGTCCATCCTTTTGCAACAGGGCATGTATCTCCTCAGCACACTCTTCCCAATAAGGCTCAGCTTGGGCTGCAGCTTGAACTCTGCAAGACAGTTAAACAGCACAGGGCCTATTTAAAAAAATGCTCCAGTGCTGTCTCAGGCCAGTTATCTTTCTTGCAATAATGAGGCTTCCAATCCAGCCTCCCCTCCCTACCCCCACCTCTGTGGATCCCTCCCCCCTGCTTCTTCTTGCCTGCGACACACTATTTGTTTATTATTTTCATCTCCCTTATGAGAGCCATCCTGTGTTTGTTCCACTTCCCCCTCCTCCTCCAGCCTCGCCCCAGCCTTCAACCATTGGCTCAGTGCTGGTGTCCGGGGGGCACTGAGGGACCTCTGTATAACTAACCACCCCATTCAAAACCACTTGAGTGGGTAATGAGCACTCAGTCTCTGTGGCAGCATCGTCCCTCCCTCCCAGCTCCATCACCTCCTGCACATTGAAGACAATTTGGGAATCTAACATCCTTGGGGTTTCCAGACAAGTTCAGCTGCCTGTCCAGAAAGAAGAAGCCATCAGATTGAATGAAATTAACCCAAGGAGCCTCCGAGTTTCTACGGACAAGGAAGGTAACTTAATTCTGATGAAAGCTGTATCGTTCCATGCAGTGTTTTGCAAGCAAACTAAACCAACACCTGAACTTCCTAATGAGAACGGTCACTTATTTGAATGTCATTTCCCCTCTTGCCACCTCATCGGTCCTCTGGATAGCAAGCTAAAAAGGAGTTTGTGAATTGTTTAAGAGGTTCCAGAAGTGTGTGGGAGTAACAGGGAATGAGCTCGTAAGTCTTTTAGAAGGCAAGAAAGGGAGTTCAGCACAGTTCATAGGGCAAATCATGTATTAGTTTGCTGTTCGTGCAGGAACTTGAGTGTGTTCAGATCCAACAGAGAACGAGGCATGTGATGTAAAAACTCTGCTCTTTAGTTCAGTTATCTTTGATGACAATGGGTATTTCTTTCCAGAAGTTCCAGAGTAGTAGCCATGTTAATCTATTTCTGCAAAACACCCAAGGAGTCCTGTGGCACTTTTCAAGACTAACAAATTTATTTATGACCTAAAATTGTGCCCACAAAAGCTCATGCCATAAATAAATGTGTTAGTCTTGAGAAGTGCCACAGGTCTCCTTGTTTGTTCTATCTCCAGAAGACTTCTTACCCTGTTGCTTGCTACAAAATATGTCAGGTTTGCCCAGGAAACATACACACCTGCAGGGTAAAGCAGAGACATATTGTTTGTCCCCCTGAAATCAGCAGGCCATTACATAGCAAGTAAGGGAGAGGGTGCACTGCAGCAAAATGAACGGTTAACTAAGGATGTTAGATTTCTGTATGGGATGTTGTGATAGTGATTTTGCTCCATTTGTGGCTAGCCTCCCATCTGAAAACTGTTTCAATGAAGTCTGCCTCAGGAGTGTAAACAGACCACAACCTAATGTGGATTCAGTTATGCTCTGTAATCTCATCCCAAGAGCAGCAATTAGGTAGCTGGCTGGAGATATTTTTACACAGACAATGTATTTACTAATCTGAGAGTCCCACTGCAAAAACTTCCAATATTCCAAAGTATCTGGTGAATTAGGGGGTCTCCATTGAAGTCTAATTCTAGCTTGGCACCGGTACAATTCTGAGCTGATGTTTTTCATGTTGTTTAGAAAGTAACTGATTTAGGCACAAAGGTGCTACACCTTCAGCTAGTTTACATTGGCACAGCTCCACGATAGCTCCCAATCTGGCCCAACTTGTCTTGTGGTGGTTCACACAACCAGATAACAACAGAAGTGTTTTCCCCGATTGTTTTAGTCCAAACCGTTTTTATTTTCATTTAAATCTTGCTCTGCAGCGTTGACAGTGCAAAGATTGCAGCATTGCACTAGTGCAGGAGACCCAGAAATTGAAACGGACCACTCTATTGTCATTGTGGGATCTGAGCGAAACAGAAGAAGTACATGTAAAAAAAACCCTAATGTCAAAAAGTAACCCATTAGGTAGGAGAAAGCTCTTTAGGATTTAGTAGGAAATGCTGCTAACCTTTGAATAACAATTTTCACCAATCTGCAGAATTCTAGACCAGAGATACAATTTTCTTTCACAGCTATAAAATGGTTTAAAGATTCTACAGGGAGGATCTTATTCTCCATTAAATTCTTGAGTTTGCCACAGAAATTCCTGTATGCCACTATTGAATTTCCAGAGAACCACATTGGTGTAATTCCTATTACTTCTCTGAAAAGAATTAAATGTTGCTGTCAGTGTGGCAGTTAAAGGAGTGGTTAGTAACACCTTTCATTATGAGGAGTACATAATGGTCCATGCATTTTAGCTCTCTTTTTAGTTGACATTTTGGGTGACCTTGGGCAAGTTTCTTCACATCTGTACCTCAATTTCCCCATTTGTAAAATACGGATGATGATACTGTCTTTCCATAGTGAAGCACTTTGAGATTGGTAACGGATATGGACCATATCCTGTACCTATTGATCCTATAAAGAGATGTTATTATTACCTAGCTGGATGGTCTCCCTTTAAAACAGATGAAATTGCTTCAGGCCAGCATGTTTACATTTTAGGCAATCACAAAAGCCTGGAAACATGAATCAAAAAAACCACTTCTTTTCATTAGCCCTTGGATTTCAGACTTTTATGACAAGGCAGGAATAGTCTCTACTTTTTATGCTATTTTACAAGCACCTTGTGGAAAAGAATATCTGGGGCTTGGATCATGCCCCCTTACTCCCATAAACTGCCCTACTGCAATCAAGGGGTTGCACATTTGTGTAAGAATTGTAGGCCCCCTAGGAGGCAGCATACTGTGGCAGACAGCATTTGTGCTGTTTCCAGCTAATTCCAGATCTTTTGCTCTGTGGGCAACTCTGGAAAACAAATCAAAACATTGTTTCAGGTTGAATGAAACATTTCATTTTGATTTTAATATTTTAAAAATACAGCTAATGGGTAGTTGTTCCGCACTGAAAAATTGAAACATGTCTCAAAAATGTCAAAATGGAACATCTGGATTTTTTTTTTTCCTAACGAAGCAGTTCGGCAAAAGTGACACAAATTTGCAAAATGTTTCGGTGACACTAGATTGACCCTGTTTTCCAAAAAAGGTTTTATTCAGCTCTGGTGCTTATGTCATTATGGGAGAGGTGCAGAGTGTTGCTGAATTGTTAGCCCAGAGGTTGGCAACCTTTGCTGACCCCCATGCCAGCCCTTCTTCCCTGACCCTCAGCCGGTGCCAGTTATTTAAAATAACTTGTGTATCTCCCTTCGACTTCCTAACGTCCACTTACCTTGGCAGCTCCACTGTGCTGAGTCAAAAGGAAATGCCTTCCTTTTGATTCAGTGCTACTCCCCTTTAGGAGGTGGTCTTCAGCGGTAGACTTCCCAATTGACTGAGTGGGTCTTCGCAGACCTCTCAGTCAAATTGAGAAGATCAAAATTTCCTGCCGTCAGTATAGGCATGCCCCAATTCATTTTAGAAAGGGAATAAGAACTGGGCAGTGCCAGAAGGTCAAAGACTTTTTCTGGACTACTGAATTAAAAGAATTCAGGTATAGCAGCAATTTTTGTATTTAAGATTGTGCCTGTGGATGCTGAACGGGCCATACTGAGATACCTGAGTCAGGGCAAACTGCAAAGAATGGGGTAGATGATCTCCAAATCTGGTGGTTATTTCCAATAATTAGATTTACAAAGCCAGCAATGAAATGGCTTCTGCAAGACCATGGTGATTACCCAGAAGCTAAAAATACAGCTCCCTTAAAGCAATCCAGACCATCGTATTTGACTTGATGAGGATTACTGAAAATCTTGTTCACCATATATAAATTCTATCAATCTCAAGAGATTAGACACATTACCCACCAGGTCAATGAATATTTCAGATCTAACCCAAATACACTCTTATAGCAAATGTTATTAAACTGATCTAAGATATGTTAAAGAAGAAAAAAGAGTGTTATGACTAATGATTTGGGGGGGGGGGCTAGTTTTGAGGCACTTGGAAGAGAGGAGGGTGATCAGGAACAGTCAATGTGGATTCACCAAGAACAAGTCATGCCTGACCAACGTTATTGCCTGATGAGATGACTGGTTCTGTGGATATGGGGAAAGAGGTAGATGTGAAGTATCTTATCTTTTTATATGGCCTCCCATAGTATTCTTACCAGCAAGTTAAAGAAGTATGGGTTGGATGAATGAACTATAAGATGGATAGAAAGCTGGCTAGAACATCGGGTTCAGTGGTTAGTGATTAATGGCTCAATGTCTAGTTGGCAGTCGGTATCAAGCTGAATGCCCCAGGAGTTGGTCCTGGAGCCAGTTTTGTTCAACATCTTCATTAATGATTTGGAGGATGGAGTGGATTGCACCTTCAGCAAGTTTGCAGGTGACACTAAACTGTGGGGAGTGGTAGATATGCTGGAGAGTAGGGATTGGATACAGAATGATGTAAATAAATTGGAAGATTGGGCCAAAAGAAAGCTGAAGTTCAAGTGCAGAGTCCTACACCTAGGACAGAAAAATCTCCTGCAGCTACTACAGACTGGGGACCAAATGGCTAAGCAGAGGGAAAGGACCTGTGGTTAAAATGGACAAGAAGATGGATATGAGACAAAGACATGAGATATGTTACCAAAAAGGCTAATGGTGTATTGGTCTGCATTAGTAGAGGCATTGCAAACAGATTGAGGGAAGTGATTGTTCCCTTCTATTCAGCACTAGTGAGGCCCCATCTGGAATACTGTGTCCAGCTTTGGATCCCCCACTACAGAAAAGACATGGACAAATTGGAGAAAGTCCAGCTGAGGGCAATGAAAATGATTAGGGGGCTGGAGCACATGACTTAGGAGGAGTGGTGGAGGGAACTAGGTTTGTTTAATCTGCAGAATTAAAGAATGAGGGGGGATTTTGCTAGCAGCCTTCAACTACCAGACGAGGCATTCCAGGAAGGCTGGAGCTAAGATGTTCTTAGTGGTGGCAGATGACAGAACTAGGAGCAATGGTCTCAAGTTGTAGTGGAGAAGATGTAGGTTGGATATTAGGAAAAACTCTTTCAGTAGGAGAGTAGTAAAGCATTGGAACGGGTTACCTAGGGAGGTGGTGGAATCTCTGTTATCAGAGTAAGGCCTACCTTGAGAAAGTCCTGGCTGGGATGATTTAGTTGGGACTGGTCCTGCTTTGAGCAGGGGAATGGACTCCTGAGCTCCCTTCCAACCCTAATCTTCTATGGTTCTATGATAAGATCATGATACATACAGATATGAATAAAGTTCTTAGGTCAGTTTCATAGAGTAGAATGGTGAGCTGCTGAGTTGTAAAAAATTCTTTCCAGAATCAATTATAGTCCAAATAGGCAGTCCATGTGAGGGTAATCCAAACTGCAGCTGGAGACCTCACTCTTGTGACTTAACCTTCCTTTGATGAAGCTTAAGCAGACTGAGATTAAAGGATCTTATGCAAACAGACAAATACAATCATTATCTTCTTCCAATTCTCTAACAATACAAGTTTAAATTTCAAACTTCTTGTCTATCTAACATGGCTTTGTTAGCTATTTATAAGGAATTAACTTAATTGCCATTTGTTTATTCTTCTAATAGGTCTCTAAAGGTTGAATTTGAGCCATTTAGGCTACTAGTTGCTTAACCCTTTCTGGCTCAGTGTCAGAAAGTATTTAAAGAGGTTAGACCCTGTCAGATCCAGTGATGCTAACCCATGGGCCTCCACTGCTCTGAGGGTAGGCTGGATCCAAAGCCACTGGGGTTTCTTTGCTGATTCATTTTGTTCAATTGCTCGATGTCATCATGCTTTCCACTCCCCCTCTAACCTGTTCCCCTCCTCCTCCTATTCTTTCTCTACAGGAGAAGCCAAGACCCAAACAGACATCCTGACTACTGCAAGCAAAAATATACAGGAATCTTGCTGGGGTTACGGGTTCCATCCTCAATGGCTAGAACCCCAGCTTCTGTAGCATTAGTCATTTGCCTGACTTACCTCTTGCCAAGCGTCTGCAGTCAGACCCCAACGAACGTCAAGGAGAGCACAATTCCATTTACAGTACTACGCCAGGAGCTGGTTCACAGTCTGGTGCAATCGAGCTTGTTGCAGGATGCCAGAACCTCCTCCAACCAATCAGATGATCCCTCTGAGAATGCCCAGTCACAGATACCGCTGCCAACCATGTGCATTAAGCCTGCTGAAATCAGGCACATCTTCAAGTACATCAACACCATTGTGTCCTGCACCATCTTCATGGTGGGCATAATCGGCAACTCGACTCTGCTGAGAATCATTTACAAGAACAAATGCATGAGGAATGGGCCCAATGTCCTCATTGCTAGCCTGGCTCTGGGGGACCTTCTATACATCCTCATCGCTCTTCCCATCAATGTGTACAAGGTAGGCACCGGGGCACTAATAAACTTGCAGTTTGAGAAGGTGGCATGGGGACTTCACCCTCCCACATTAAGGTGTTCAGATACTGCCGAGATGAATACCTTGACAGATGAAACTGGTCTGACTGGCCAGGGTGCACTAGGGGATATAGTAACTATATACACATATCTACAGCAGCTGTCAGAGAACCAGTATAGTTAAGTGTTGGGTTGGGAGCCAAGAAATCTGGATTCTTTTCCTAGGGCTGCCACTAACCTACTCTAGGTAGATCACTACAGTCTCAGATAAAGCTAATGGCAGATCAATCTTCAGAGTAAGTTCTTTGGCAGGGACTGTCTCTCCCTCCATACAGGGCCTAGCACATCACAGTCCTGTCCAACGCATGGAGAGGCTGCTCTAGCAATGAGCACAACCTAGTGCAGAAAGGGATTCTAGGGTGGGAAACGGAGATACAATTAGTAAAACGAAATTATGTGAAGAGACAAACATTTAGGCCACATATCAGGAACTGTTCCCTAACGGGGAAGTTGGTTAGACCTACCTAGGGAAGTGGTGAAAGTGACTCAGCATGGGACTGGAGAACAATTCTATACTCACCAGGAGGCAGACTAGCTTACTAGCCAAAGTACTGCTGTGTGGGGGGAGATGGGGTAAAATGGGGCCTTGCTGGGTTCACCCCTCCCCTTAGTCCCAGAAATGCTTTGGGGGGACTAAGGAGCACATGCACTCGCTGCCGTCCTTGGGTGGGGGAGAGCAGGGTGACTGCCCCGGGCCCATGCCGCTTCCCCCCCATTGCTTCCCCCCTCGCCCCACTGCCTTCAGTAGCAAGCTGAAAGCAAGGGGTGGGAACGTGGAGTCCACCCTCTGGGCCAGCTTGCCCCACCCTCAGCTGACCCAGGGGCAGGCGAGAGAGCAGACCCCAGCCTCTGGGCCAGCCCCGCCCCCCCACCGCCACCTCAGTGGGGGGGGCAGGGGCCCTCATAGGCTGATTGGCCCTGGGCCCCACCCCACCACAAGGATGGCCCTGCATGCACTCACCCACCATGTTGCATCAGTAGGAGTATTGCCAGCAGATCGAGGGATGTGATAATTCCCCTCTATTCGACACTGGTCAGGCCGCATCTGGAATACTGTGTCCAGTTTTGGGCTCCCCACTACAGAAAGGATGTGGACAAATTAGAAAGAGTCCAGCGGAGGGCAACAAAAATGATTAGGGGGCTGGGGCACATGACTTATGAGGAGAGACTGAAGGAACTAGGCTTATTTAGTCTACAGAAGAGAAGACTGAGGGGAGATTTGATAGCAACCTTCAACTACTTGAAGGGGTGCTCCAAAGAGGAGGGAGCTAGGCTGTTCTCGAGGGTAACAGAGGACAGAACAAGGAGCAATGGTTTCAAATTACAGCTGGGGAGGTCAAGGTTGGATATTAGGAAAAACTTTCTCACTAGGATGGTGGTGAAGCATTGGAATGGGCTATCTAGGGAGGTGGTAGAATCTCCATCTTTGGAGATTTTTAAGGCTCGGTTAGAAAAAACCCTGGCTGGGGTGATTTAGGGGGAGAGGTCCTGCTTTTTAGCAGGGGGTTGGACTAGATGACCTCGTGAGGTCCCTTCCAACCCTATTATTCTATGATTCTATGATTCTAAGTGAAGAGGTGGTGAGGGATGGGGAGGGGCTGACACACCTGAAGAAGGAGTCTCTAGACTTTGGGGAACTTTCTATTGTTCTGTCCTGTGCTAGTCTCCTATTGGCTTCCACCCTCACTCTCCCCTCACTCACAGTCTTTTCACCTCAGCTTCCCTCTACACCAGTCCTTCTGACCTCTTCTCCTCTGCCCAGCCCCCTCACCACCAACCTTTCAGAGGCCCCCCTCTCTCTTCACTCATCTTTCCACTTAATTGATTCCCTACATCAAAAACAAATCTGTAGGACTACCAAACTGTTTGCTGCCATCACACAATCACTCTTTGCTCGTGTATTCTACTCCTTCTACCACCCCACGACAACCTGGTCTGTTCAGATTGTGTGATGCCTGGGACAGGGAACATCTGCTGTTCAGTGTTTGTCAAACACCTAGAACAATTGAGCTCCACTCGTGGATGGATGTCAGGCATTGCTGTGTGAAACAGGATTCATGATAATTAGCATGAGGGGACAAATTCTCAACTTTTCTGTGGTTCCTGGGGATCTGTGGGAAGAAGGGAAGATAGGATCATTCTGCCTCTGTGCTAGGTGTCCTACTACAGAGGGAGAGTCACAAAACCTGAGATCTATCCCCAACTCCATGTGATCGGGAGCACCTCACCTCCTCGTTCCATGCCCCAGGATTTCCATCAATAAAATCATAAAGTGCAAAGGTGGATGCACATTATTGAGATCAATGGATAGAGCGTGCTGAGTGTCATTACTGAGGGAAGGAGTGTTCTCAGATAAGTGGGGAGAGAGAGAGTGTGTGTATCCTTCAGTTAACTCAAAGCCCTTCTAAACCACTATTTCCATAGATTCTAAGGACAGAAGGGACCACTGTAACGATCTAGTCTGACCTCCTGTGTAACAGGCCAGAGAACTGCCCTCACAGTGTGTGTCTGTTACACAATTGTGCATTGAGCAACTCAAAGGCAAATATGAATAGCAGCAAATTCAAGGATTGGGAACCCAGATGCAGTTTGAATCGACCAGCTGTTTGGGGCAGAACTCACCTGTGCACGCTTACACATTGAACAGGCTGCAAAGGAGAGCAAGTGACAGAGCATGCTTAGCTGCTGTGCAGCAAGGTCCTGTAGTGTGAATGAGAAGATGTCCTCTTCCATGAGCACAGGAGGTTTTCAAGAACAGGTTTGACAAATAACCATCAGGGATGGTCTAGGTTTATTTAATCCTGCCTCATTGTAGGGAAGAGGGATGAGAGAAGACTCTTGAGGTACCTTTTATACTTGGCTGATGCCTCCAGACCCATTCATGTGTGCTTTCAAGGAGGTTCTGGAAAAATTGCACCAGTCAATCAATTTTTGTGCCACAGTTGGGCGCCATTCACTCCCAGTCCATGTAGCCACTCAAAATTTCTGTCTGTATTTTTCACCCAACCCCATCCAAGACAGCTGCCTTCATTCTATCATAGTCTTGGACCTGTTCCTCACTCAGGACCAAATAGGCTGCTTGGGCCCCTACTGACAAGTAGGATGTCACTCAGAGAGCCCATGATTCCATATCCCATCTGATAACCAGTGCTACTCTCTCAAATTCAAACATGCATTGGATCATGTCCAGGGCTCATCTGACCCAGGCTTATTCTATGCGTGTCCCTCTGTTGTTTCCATTCACGGGACTCACCAGACCCCATATCAGTTGCTGCTACACTTGTGTTCATTCTGTTATGAAGTCTTATAGACTCTGCCACTGCTCGGCCTCCCACACTAGAAGGGACTTCCCGAGGATGATGCATCGCCTTCTACATCTCCTTTTGTTGCTCCAGTAACCATTATAGGGTGCACTGGCTTTCCCTGTTTGGTCCTCTGTCACCACAGCTGGGGGAATCATAATTCCAGATACGATCCCCATGTAATAGGGCCCCCCCGCCCCACACCCTATCCTTTTCCCTGAAGAAGCTACATGGACTTCACCAGGGCTGCTCTCAGTGTCACTTTATTCCTATTTTCCTTCACCAATATCACTACAGTCCCGTGGGCTCCTACCAGTTTATAATCTGTGCTGAGCTTTAGGCCTTCTCAGCAGGGTCTGAGGGGAACAGAGATCTCCCTACACTGAAACCTCCATCTAACCTTGTTTGTTTGTTTGTTTGTTTGTTTGTTTGTTTGTTTGTTTGTTTGTTTGTTTGTCCATCCCCCCTCCCCCACCACTTGTCCTTCTTTCCCTCTTTTATCAGTCTGCAGCTGATGGAGTCAATTGAATTCTCAGCCCACCAGCTTGCTTAGATCATTACCCCAATCAGCTTCTCCTGGGGCACTAATTAGCCTCAAAGTGGTCAGCCTGCTGTCTCACCAAGGTACTTCCTGTGTCTTACTGCTGTAGTGTGTGAGCTCCATGTGTCCTTTGGAGCTAAGTCAACTAAACAGCCAGGGATCCCTCGTTCATGCTTAGAAGTCTTTGCCCCTCAGATTTCAAGCAGCACAGAAAGCTCCAGTTTCTACTGGTCAGAGAATTTTATTTCCTTCCCCCAGAGTTCAAGTTGATGGGACAAGTCCTCATGCATGTCTGCTCAGGAAGAGCAAGCAACAAAGTCTTTGCCCTTTGATGTTTCACAATATCTCAGTTGGTTACAATGGATGTTTTGTAGAAAACTAGCATTTATATTATTTAATGCTTCCCTCCTGTTTCAAGAGTTAAACTGTTATAGGTTTACAATACAGATACTCTATATAATCATATAACCTGTGGTACGTAAATGGGTGAGATATACAAGCACTTCATGAAGTCTAAACACTGAACACATTTTATAAATCTAACTGGTTTTAATAACACTAACACACAGCTGAGCTAGCTGGTTTCCAGCTATGTGTTTGTCACCATTCACTGAGGCCTAGGGGACCTGGCCTGACCCCTGCTCTGCCAGAATGACACACACCATACATTTAGTAACGGGATCTAAACCAGACCAACTCCAAGGTTTGGGGCATCTGGAATGTGTAGCTCTCCTATGTCTAGGCGTGTGCATTAGACACATGGAAAACATTAGCAGTGAAGCCTAAGAGTTGATGTAGCTGGAGTGATTTTGTTGCACACTTGACCCTCAGTTCAGGAACGCTGAGTGGTTTGCTAACATTCCTGACCCTTTCTTGTGAACGCTTGGGCCATTTTTGTATGCTGTTAGGTTGAATTATGGTTCTGTGTCTGAACCCGATGAAAATGGAATTTCACTTGAGTTTCATGTTGGGTCCAACTCTAAGCTAAGGCCTTGTCTACACTGGGAGGTTGCCCAAATTTCAGCCATGGGATAGCAGCATCCAGTGCAAACACCTCGTGCTAAAAGCTGCCATTTGCACTAGTGCAATTTACCATTGTTCCAAACCAAGGTAAGGCCATCGGACTCAACAGAAGCTTTGCTTCTTCACTGCACGGCCTTGATGTAGATTGACTAACAAGGGGTATAAGCAGATTAGATCTTCAAATACTTAAAACCTTAGTGTGACTCTCAGTGGTTGCGAGCCCATGTGATGGGCAACTGATGGCAGACCTTACACAGACCTTGAGAGTCAGCCGCATCTTGTGTCGTTTGCTCGTAGAGCTTTATGCTCAACCGGTCAAGTATTGCTTCTGTGTGTGCCACAGCTGACTCCACTCCCTCTCCGGACTGCACAGTATCATAGCCTCATAGCTGCCATCAAAAGAGGAAGGAGATGAAATGTTATCGTAAAATCCAGCCTTCCTCCAAAAAAAACCTCTGCCTCCAAAAATTAGCCCCTAGATGATCAGTGGCCCCTTCTGTCCTTAGAATCTGCCTGACCTGACGCAAGTAGCATAAGCAGAGAACAATCCAGCCCAAGGGTGTGGAGGAGACTGATGTGTTCCCTGACATGGCCATGCTGTCCTGTTACTGTGCTCAAGGACAGCCTATCTGCCAACCTAGGGGCTAGATCGCACCAGTCAGGCACTACCTGAGGAGGAAAGCTGGGAAGCTGCACTGCCTCAAAGCAGCTTGGTAGGTTTGTGTCTCAGAGCTCCCCAATGCAGAGAAATCTTTCTACAGTGCACCTGGCCTCACCTCCAAGCCACCCCTTGACTACAGAAAAGGCAGTGTCCCTGCCCCTTGGGCCCTCCACACTACCATGCATGTGAGAGGCAGGGTGGATCTGGTCCTTTGTGAATGTGTCTCAAGGGAATGCTCCATTCACATGCTGGAGTCGCTGCCTCTGTACCAGGAGAGTGCCTGTCTGAGTCTCGGAAGCAGGCATCTGCAGGAAACGTAGCTGCTGCTCTCAGTGGTGCTGTGGAATTAGAACAAAACGAGTTCAGAGTCCGGCCCTATGTGTCCAGCCAGTGTTCAGAGACTCTGCTAGCTGATTATTATGTGCGAATAATTCAATTCTCCTAATGTACAGCCATAAAATTGTTCCAGTATCAGTCTGAGTCAACCAGCTCAACACCTGGATTTCCAATGATGACACTAAGTTATAAATTAACATAATTTAGCTTGATTACACAATGCTGCCCCATTATGTCCTTAGGAAACACAATGGGGCAAATTAAGCCCTGGTGTATTATTAAGGTCAATGGGATGAATTTTAGATAGTATGTTAGAGTAAAATGAGTTCTTTCTGATTGCAAATTCCAAAGGGGTAGCCTTGTTAGTCTGGTTCAGCAAAACAAACAAGGAGTCCTGTGGCACTTTTAAAGACTAACAAATTTATTTATTGCATGAGCTTTAGTAGGAGAAAATCTCACTTCGTCAGACGCTTGAAGATGGGGAATTTATAGAATGGAAGGAAAATAAATGCAGGGAAGTGTAAGTCATAGGATCAGTTCAGCCTGTTACAGCAAATCAAAGCAGTGGTTTAGATTCAAACACTAGGGAACAGCATATAGAGGAAGGTGAGGTCAAATCACCTGTTATAATGAGAAAAAAATCAGTCGTACCTTTTTAACCCTGAGGCAGCAGTGAAAACCTGCATATGAATTCCAATTCTGCAGTTTCTTTTTGAAGCTTGATTTGTTAAGTGAATTTATTCTCTAATGCTCAAGTCCTGATATCAGTCAAGGTTAATTTAGGATGTGATTCTAAATATATCCTTCCTGCATGACTTGTTTGAATCTGTTTTATGCTTTTAGACCTAGATCCTCAAAAATATTTAGATGCCTTGACTCCCACTGATTCCTTTGGGAGTCAGGTGCCTAAAGAGGTGCTAGGATCTGGGCCGCAGTCTCATGTAACAAACTAGTGGCCGTTACAACTAATAGTGCACAGAGCAGTTGGAGTTTAGATTAGCAGCCAGGTCAAGTTTGGATGTGAGGCTGAATCTGGGCTGGTTGGAATCAGCTGCGGTTCTCATGAAATTTCAACAGCAGCTAAAGATGATCCTCTGGCACATGTGAACCCAGCTCAGAACCAAACTACCAGGATGGCATCAGGCCCAAAAGTCAAAGTGGAATTCTGTACCTCTGAAAAAATTCCAGTGTTTGGGTTTGAACTTTGGCTGCTGCACCATCCCTAGAACAATAAACCCTCCATCTAAAACCTGACTCTTGGGGAGGTCTCATTCCCAGTGTAACAAGCCATATTACACTCCCGTGCTCACTCTGCATGTTCGGAGTAGCCTCAGGGAACTTTTTAGCAATCTCCCCTTCCCTTGAAGGGAACAAACAGCCTAATGTGGCTGATTAACCATGTGGTTCTGCATCCTCTTTCTCAGCTGTTGGCAGAAGACTGGCCATTCGGCATCCAGGTGTGCAAGCTGGTTCCCTTCATTCAAAAGGCATCCGTGGGAATCACCGTCCTCAGCCTCTGTGCGCTCAGCATAGACAGGTACGAAGCTCCTGCCACCACCACGGTCTGCACCCCAGTTAGTGTCATCACAGCACATCCCTTTGATAAGTGAGGCAGCCTACTGAGGAGTGGACTCACTGCTGGTGCCTCACCTCACAGCTGTGTATGGCATGCCTGGGCCTCCTCTAGCTCTCCCTGCATACAGCTGCTCTCCCTGCATACACCTGCCTCTTCTTGTGGCTCATCCCTCCAACCAGGTCACGTTTAGTCCCACCCCCTTTGGGGAATCAGAGAGTCCAAACTCTGACAAACAGAACTCTTCACCCTAACCCAGGCTCTGCAGGGTTCTCCTCGGGCTCTCGTGCAGAGCAACACCTCCCAGAGCTTTCTCCCTGGCTCCAAACTCCATTGTCCTTCTCACTCTGATGTGGGGTTCCCACACCACCATTCCTGGAGGGCAGGGAACCCAGGCCTGCCCTCTCCTCAGAGCCCCTGGCCAGGCACCCTGTGGTGAGCAGCTAAGCTCTGCTCCCTCTGACACCGAACTGCTTCCCTGGACTTCTTTCTATCTAGGCCCTTCCCACAACCCTTCCCTGGGCTGATGGTGCACTTGCTTCTCACCAGGCCTCTCCTCCGCTCTTGAGCACCAGAGAGAGACCACAACTTTCTTTATCCCTCTCCCTACAACCTGCGTATCTCCTAGGCTTCCACCATATGCTTCCCACCTAGTTTCTTCCCCAGCCGGGCTTCATCGTCAACCCTCCTGGTGCAACCAGGACGCTAACTGCACTCTGCCTCCAATTCTGTCCTGCATTACCTGTGCGGGGGATATGCTCCATCACACAGCCACCGTGCAGTCCTCTGCTCCCATATGGCCCAGCTTCCCCATGAGCCAAAGTCAGAGATGATGCTTAATGTGAGACAACCAAGCTTCATTCACAGCTTCTGACACCCACTGGCTGCCAGCCATGGCAGTGGGCGGCTGACATGCAGGGGAGAGGGAAGATGCTTGAAGTCTAAAGCAGGGTTGGGCCTATTTTAATTTGAATCTTCTCAGTCCCTCCAGTCAATTGTTTTTCTTGTGACTCTCTGCTCCCCAGGCTCCTCCACGTGTGTGCGTGAAGGAGCATAGCCAAGCCCACCCCTGCCCCCTTCCAGCACAGTGTGGGCCTGTGTGTGTTCTGCCTCAGTTTCCCCCAAGTGTCCTGTGAGCTACCCAGCTGTAATCACCGCCTTGTCCTCCACCCAGCTGACCCATTATAGGGAAAGCAGTCCTGCAAAACAAAGCACAAAGGGTACAAGACAAAGAAATCTTTCCCTGGCCAGGCTGCACCTCCAGTCCCTGTTCCCACAAGCAAAAGACAACCCAGGCACACTGGCTCTGCACCTCTCAAACTAGTAGGTCAGATTCAGCCACTGTCTTGGCTAAGTCCTTCCTGTCAGCAACCCATTCTCACCAGTCAGGCTCCAGCTGAGCATCCCAATACGAGCTACCTGTCTGCTGGATTCAGCTGGACTCAGCTGCTGGATTCCCCCCGCCTCCCCCAACCCAGCAGTACTGGTCCAAAAGGTATGGTTTCCGTGATGTTCCCCTTGCAATCTGGACTGAGTCTCATCTGCTGGATCCCCCCTACCAGTACTGGTCCAGAAGGTGTGGTTTCTGACATGTTTCCCTGGAAATCTGGACTGGTATCTCACTGTGTCACCCCGATCCCTCCCACTCCTGGGGCCGTTCTGCACTTGCCTCGCTGTGTGAACCACCACTCCTGGGTCAGCCACCTGCAAGCAAGTGGTCCCTGACCTAATGAATGTTTCTAGCCAGTCATTCTTCATGGGATTACGCAATGGGGTGGCCCCCACCTATATTCCCAGTTCCAGGTCCAACCCTAGGGAATGCTGTTTTACAGAATTCAGTGCTGCCCACTGGACTCTGCACACTCATTGGTGAGTCAGTTTATCAAAGAAATGGATATGCACCAGCTCTGTCCCTCTAAACAAAATCTCTATACACCCCCAACCCACATGCACTGCTTTAGATAAAACAAAGAACTAAGCTGGTAAATACAGAAAGATTTTAAGTGATTATAAGTCAGAATAATGTAAATCAGGCCTGTTCTATGCTTGCAACCCTTTTTGATGGCAGTTGAAGAGAGATACGTAAGCTACATAAAATAATGTGTATCTCCCCTTGACCCTCTAATGCCCACTTAATTCCCTATTTGCACTGTGCTGAGTCAAAGGGAAATGCTGTCCCTTCACCTCAACACTTACAGGGGGTGGAGTTACTGAGTCAAACTCTGGATCCATTGAGCTGGTCTTCACTGAGCACTCAGTCAAACCCGGACAACATAACGCATTTTAAATCAGGTTTAACATTTTCAGTAGCCTTACATTCTTAGACGGTTCTCACCTCAGGCTGGTCAGTAGGCCTCCAACCAGGTTCTCCTCTGCCTGCCCCACATGAGCAGTCCGTCTTGATGTTGTCTTGCAATGGTCTGTGAGAGCTCCAGAGACCAAAATGTTTCTCCTTTTAACACAATCCTGTGCCCTCCCACCTCCCCCCACTTCAGGGCCAGGTAACACAAGTATCCATGAATGGTTTTCTCCATGTCCTGAGTCGATGAGCATCCTCTTATCAGATACTTGGACCAGTCCATTATACCTGTATGCATGCCTCAATGAGGTGTGAATTAACTCTGCAATCGGCATTTGCCTGGATCTGCTCCAAATAACGTAAGACACATATTTGGGAATCTCACAGGGCAGAGTTTCATAATCGCTCATGTGACATTGAAAGAAACATGCTACCATAGCAATAATGTTCAGCATGCCATAAGCATACCAAAAACACCTTCATGACACTTTGCAGTAAACCATACATGGTTATACTGTAAAGGAGAACATGAATGATACACAATCACACCATAAGAGGGTCCAAGGGGTGCATTTTGTCACTGCTTCCTGAGCCCACATCTGGTCTTTAACCCTTTTCAGCTGGAGACAGGGATCTCACCTTGTCACAGTGAGTTGCAGGGTGTGAAATGAACGGAGTAACACCCTGTTGTGTTCCCCTCTGTCTGGCAGGTATAGGGCAGTGGCTTCCTGGAGCCGGATCCAGGGCATAGGGATCCCCATGTGGAAGGCCGTCGAAGTGACGCTGATCTGGGCTGTGGCTATCATCTTGGCCGTCCCAGAAGCCATCGCCTTTGATATAGTGGAGCTGAACTACCGCGAGCGGATGATCTGGGTGTGCATGTTATCGTCCGAACAGAAATCCAGATTCATCGTGGTGCGTGCGTACTCCACTCCTGGTCTGACTTCCCATCCCGTTCTCTCTAGAAAGCAAAGTGGGGAGGCACTCACCTTTTGATGTTCACCCCCAGCATGTAGACGGGAATGGATGGTGCATGGCCTCTCCTGACCCTCCGTAGCGATGAGGCGGTAACAGTATTGGGGAAAGCACAGAAGGGACTGGGCTCACATGTTTATCCCAGTTGGAGATGGGTTCCAGCTCAAAGTTCAGGCAGGAGGTTGGGAACAGCGCTTGGTTCAACCCATTGTGGAGCTAAAAGCCAGGAGGGATCTCGATCCAGAATCACATGTTTCTGAAGTCGAATGGTGCCCAGATCGAGGATTTGGATTCAGACACATCTCTAACCCCAACCTCTCAGTCTGTAAACCTTTGTAGAAACCAGGCTGTCTTGTGAAATTCCTTGCACTGGGTTATTTCACCTAGGTTTGAAATACCATGAGAAGAGCATCCCTAATGAATTTAGGACCCATTTGCTTCTGGGCGAAACCAGGGAGTGCAGACAAGTATACACATCTTAAAGCCAACTAAAAGTAAAGCCTATTCAGTCTAGGGACTGTGATGCTCACCAAGAATCAGAGCTGGGTGAAATTCAGCCAAATTTGTGTGGCTTTCCCCGAATTGCTCCCGTCAAAAGCCAACAAACAAAACACCCCTAATCAAAACATTGCATTCTGCCATTTTCAAAATGTTTTGAGTTTCTCTTCTCTATGACTTCATTTCATAATTTCCTTCATCTTTTTAAAATTAAATGTTAAGTAAAACTCAAAGTAAAGTTAAAAAAAACAACATTTTGATTGACCCAAAATGAACTGTCTGTGACATTTCAGAATGGCCAGTGCACCGAAGAGTCAGTAATTTGCCACGACTAAGATCATTACCTACAGAGACAAGAAGAAGGGTAGATCTGAGCTGACCCTCTGTTGACTTTTTAGTATGGCTTTACCAAGCTCAGAGCATAGTATTGGGGGATGGAAAAAAAATCCCTAATAGCTCCTCAAAATATATCCCCTTCCAGCGCAGGCTAGAGCTCTGCACAATATGTTGCCACTGGTAGCTTCTTGCCTATTGGTGCTATATATGCTATGCAGGAATAAGAGAGGGGTGCTATTGAAAGCTATATTAAACAGGACTCACATAACGCCTGTTTATTTTGGATTAGAAGACCTGATGGAGATCTAATGCCACAGCTGCTTAATATAAAGATTCTTGCACCTTCCCCTGAAGCATCTGCAGCAGGCCCTTGTAAATGCAGGGACCTGGATTAGATGGATCATGGGTCTGTCCCAGGCAGTTATTCCTATTTCTTATTCATGTCCTTTCTGTCTTGTGTGTAGTTCTACAGGGATGTGAAGGACTGGTGGCTTTTTGGCGTCTATTTTTGCCTGCCTCTGGCATGCACTGGCGTCTTCTATACCCTCATGTCCTGCGAGATGCTGAGCAAGAGGAATGGCATGAGAATTGCCCTCAATGACCACATGAAGCGGGTGAGGGAGCCAGCAACCCACAGACAGAAAAGAGAGCTGTGGCAGAAGAGACCGTGTACTGACCCTAGTCTGCAGGGACTGTGAAGTCCATGGAAAAGGACAAGGCAATGGTTAAGGAAGTTGACACCGGTTGAGGACTGAGGGCCAGTGTTTGTTTGGTGAAACACTGGCAATAAGGCTGCAAACAAGTTTGACTTTTAATTTTTTTTTTATTCTTATTTGAATCCCAGTCATGTGTAAAAGCCCATTGGGGCCCATTATGCTAGGTGCTGCACGTACCCATATGTGCCAGTCTCTGCCCTGAAGAGTATACAATCTAAAGAAACAAGGCAGGCAACGGGACAGAAAGGGTGGATTCTGATCCCCATGGTACAGATGGGGAAGGGAGGCCCAGCCCCTCAAAAGTGTTGATGGCCCCAACTCCCCCTGAAATCAGGGCAAGTTAGGCAGCTAAATACCTTTGAGGATCTGTACCCAAGTCTCTTGATCTTGGTCTCCCTCTTCCATAGGGGCTCCGACGATATCCTGTTCCATTCCAGGGCCACCCAGTCACTAGTTAAAAATACCTGAGTCCGAGAGTAATAGTGCAGTCAACACAGGTCTGTCAACCCTGCCCAGGCCCATCTGACTGTCTTTGGGAAGCCGAGGGCCTCCCTGAGTATTTCTTATACCTGGTTCTCATTGTCCGGGGCTATAGATGGTCCTGTTTGCCCAGTGTTTAAAGAAATGATGTATCGCTACAGCGGACGCACCTTGGCAGTGGAGATGCTGCCACATTATTGGGCAGAAGGGCCCTGGTCAGGTGGCCTACCCAGGTCACGGCCCTCAGCAAAGCTGGGGCTCAGCTCCCTAGCTTGCCTTTGCACCCACTGACGTAAACTGCTGTCTATGCCTATGTAGATGAGCAAGGGAGACCTCATGCCCCATCAGTGCATGTTTTTGTGGTCCTCCCCTCCCATTTGTTGCAGCTCACTCTAGGCCTGAAAAAAGTCTACTGAAGCCAAAGGGGGTCTTTCCACTGGATTCAATGTGCTTGGGATCAAATGCCCAGCCCTCAGCTGTACTGTGCCACTTGGACTGGATCATTCACAACCCCTCTGATTATTTGATAATGTAAAGGCCTGTGCCATTGGATGTCTGGCTGGGGGGGGGGGGGTCACCAAGGCCATTCAATGAGCACCACCATGTTGAGTGAGCTCCAAATCTTGCTGGATGTATGGAGGGGTTTAAAGAACCCCTATACAATTAGTGGTGCTCTATGCCACTGCTTGGTGAGGCTCACTCTGAGCATGCACTCACCCATGCTTCTTCGCTTGTGTGTCTTAGCGCCGGGAGGTTGCCAAGACAGTGTTCTGCCTGGTGGTCATCTTTGCGCTCTGCTGGTTGCCTCTCCATCTCAGCAGGATCCTGAAGAAGACCATCTATGACCACACCGACCCCAACAGATGTGAACTGCTTAGGTGAGGCCAACCAGAAAAATGTCCCCACTTCTATATTATGCTTCCACCTTGTGATCCCTGGAAGTTCAGTCACTGGTGGGTTTTTTTCATCTGTTGAATTTCAAGATGTATCCTTGTAGTGGCCACAGAAAGGTGCGGGAGAGGGGCAAATATCCCAGTAAAGTCCCAGTGTGACTATGGTAGGGGGGAATAGTTATCTGCTGTTCTAAAAGAGCAAGGCATGTAGTTTGGGCTTGTGAAAAGCAAGATGATCAAAGTAATCAGATCTCATGCTTCCAGGAGGCATAAGGGGTCAGGAAGCAACTGTTTCCCTCATGTCTGGGCATTGCCCAGTTGGCTAGGTATGTTATGGGATTTCTTTTCTTTTCTCCTTTGCTTTGAAGCACAAGTCTCTGCTTCTTCATTGAGGCAGGACGGTGGACTAGACAGACCATTGGGCTGTCAAAATCTCCAAGCACACACATCAGTCTCTCTCCTCTCCATCCTCAGTTTCCTCCTGGTGATGGACTATTTTGGTATCAACATGGCCTCCCTGAACTCGTGCATCAACCCTGTGGCTCTTTACTTTGTCAGCCGGAAATTCAAGAACTGCTTTCAGGTGAGAGACAAATGCAACTGTGCTGCATGTGTCATTGGCGAAACGCTCTATGGCACTGGCTGGTGAATCTCCTGAAAATGTCTCAGCTAGCAGGAGCATGAATCAGAGTTGCTCCATTACTACCCAGTGGGCTGAGCTTTGTGTAACAGAAGAACCTAGAGGTTCCAAGCACGACTCAGACCCAGTGTGCTGGACATGATGCTTACACACAATGGGTGCGTCTACACTTGTAAATTAAGTCGACTTAAGCTTGCTCTGCGTCTACACTACACTTTCGTTAAGTCGACTTAAGCCAGTGTAGACCCACCTGCCACGGGGGGTGGCACAGGGAGAGCCTGGCATGCCCCCCCACAGGGCAGGGTAGAGCCCTGCCCACCCTGCCTCTATGCCCTGCCAGGGTCCCTGTCCCCCTTTGCCCCATTGTACCCAGGAACAATGGGGCAAAGGCTGAGCCCGCTGGCACTTAGCAAGGGGTGTCCCCCCTGCCACCATGGACCAGTCCCAGGTCCACCTAGCCCCTACAAGTTGACCTACATGTCCAGTGTGGACGCTCTAGGTCGACTTTGTAGGGTCCCCCCAAAGTCGACTTAAAATTTAAGTGTAGACATGCTAAGTCGACTTAAATTAACAAGTGTAGACATAGCCAGTGAGAGACAGGACATGCCTGAAGAGCTTGAAGTTGAAAGAAACAAAACAGAGAAAGGAGAAACTGAGGCATAGAGCAGAGCAAGAACTTGCCCAAGGTCACCAAGGTCAGGAAATACAAACTAGGTTTCCTGATGCCCACTCCTGTGTACTGTTCTGTAGTCTACACTGCCTCCCAGTAGGTCCCTGGAAGACAAACTCCCATTTAGGAAGGGATCACAATCAAAGCAATTCTTCCTAGCACCTCCAGAGTGACCTATTTGCTGGAGGTCGGACTAGATGATCATAATGTTCCCTTCTGACCACAGTCTCTTTTTATGATGGCCCAAAGGGTGTCCGTTTGGTTCCTGAGGGGCTTCCTCCTGCACTGTGTTGCACTCAGCAGGGCTGCGAAATGGAGCAGGACGGCTAATTTAGGAACAAGCAGCAACTGATGCTTTCTGCAAGAACAGCCATGGCGGCAGCAGCACTCCATGGGTGAAGCACTGAAATGGGACCTAAAACAATAGGGAAACAAAGTCCTGTTTAAACCCTGTCTTCCCCTGACTCAGCAAATGGCTCCTGGACGAGCCAGGGGCTAAGATGCCCTCACACAAAGGGTTCTGTGGTCTTCAGTGCTACTGATGTTTTGTGCTGTGCCTTGTTCCAACTGGCTGTGCATAACAGCGAGAGCGTCACAGTGCCCCAACCAGACACTGTCTGGGAAGTTCAGCCCTTAAAGTTCAGCCCCGCCAAGACGACAGGTTTACCAAAGTATGATAAATCCAAGTCTGTTTCCAGGTATCTTATTTCCAGATACGGTATGCTTATTCTCAGAGGACAAACCTCATCCACTCACTTAACCAATAATCCTTCCTCTTGATAATAACAGAGGATTATTTCACCTTCCTTTATCCCGTCATCCAGGCGCCTAACCTCTGTGCATCTCTTCACAGTCCTGTCTGTGCTGCTGCTGCCAGAGACCAGCCTTGAGCAGCGGGCCAACGGATGAGAAGGGGTCTGTTGGGAAATGGAAAGCCAATGGGCAGGAACTTGGTCTGGACCGAAGCAGTTCCCACTTGAGTAACAAGTACAGCTCTTCGTAAAGAACCATAAATTAAGTGGTGAGAGCGCCGCGAGAGACAAAAGGAGCCATCCATCTCCCTCGCACAGTCATTTCCTGGCTGGGGCTGAGCCGTGTGCCTTCTTTTCACCGACCCATTAGAAAAAACAGCAGCACTTCACTTACCACTGAACCAGCCACTGCCCAGGCCTCAGAACTTCATTTCTCTTCTGTTCCTTTCTCATCATCCCTTTCGTTTTCCTCAAAGGGCCTTGGGGCCTTTAAATCCCCCTGGAGACCTCGGGTGCTGTCTGGCTCCAGATAGGAAGGCCATCAGCTAAGGGGGCTGGGAAGGCACTGTGGGTGATGTCACATTTAAAGTGACATGAGACATCAGCGGGAGAGGTGAATGCTGAGCTTCCAACCTGATAAATGAAGAATCCAAAGTTAAAGCAAATCAGTGACATCACAGGGACCTAGCCTTCCCGTCTCTGCTGCTGAGACACAATCCCTAGGGCTGAAACTCCTCCTGGGCAGATGGCCAGCAAAAGTCCTGGGCACCAGTGATGTCCTGTTGAAGCCTAGAGAGTGCCTGGGAATTGTGCCGTCCTTTGCCCAGGGTGAATTTCAGGCTGCATGTTTATACTGTCCCAATGCAGGGGGGTGTATAGCAGTGGTGCTCAGCCTTTCCAGACTACTGTGCCTCTTCCAAGAGGCTGATTTGTCTTGGGTACCCCAAATTTCACCTCACTTAAAGACCAGTTGCTTACAAAATCAGAGATAAAAGTGTCACTGCACAGTATCACTGCAAAACTGCTGACTCTCTCAGTTTACTACACAAATGGTTGAGAAACACTGGTGTATAGGATGCAGCTGCTATGGGGATGGTCTGGTCTTAGCAGTGAGGAGTTTAGAGACCGTTCTTTATCTGACGTTGGAGCATACAAGGCAGTGCGTTGCTGTATCTTCTCCTCTTTCCTGCCATAGGTCAGCTTCTTTCCAGCATCTCCTTTGCAGTGAGCACTGAGTCACCTGTGTCCGCTTCCATTAGTGTGTATAAAGGCAAGCACAGGAATGGCAGCCTCAGCTAGAGTGAACCAGGCACTGTTGGCTTCCTCATCCACTGCTCAGCTCAGCCAACTTGTCCTTAATTCCCATCTGCAGCACCCCATCCTGCTCCAGTCCTGGTCCTCTGCTGAACAGGAACAATCAGCCGGGCCGTGGCCAGATGCTAGCCAATGCTGCACATCACCTAAGCTAGGAACTGAACTAGAGGTGAAAAGGAACCCTTGATCACCCATGAGTCTGAGCAACTCTGATTGCATACCTAGGTACAGGCCTGGTGTACCAAGTAGATACATAGGCTATGTCTACACTAGAAAAAGTTAAGTCGACTTTGTTAAGTCAACCTTATTAATTCGACTTAACAAAGTCAACGTAACTTTTTCTAGTGTAGACAGCCTAAGTTGACCTTATTAAGTCAATTTAATGCTTGAAGTTGACTTAATAAGGTCGACTTAGGCGCCAATCCCCACCCACACTGGCTTTAAGTCAACTTAAGGAGTTGACTTCAGGCTTAAGTCGACCTAAAATTAGGTGTTATTAAGTCAACTTAAGCTTTCCTTAAGTCGACTTAAGGAAGTGCTTGTCAACTTAATAAAAGCCCAGTGTGGACACAGCTTTGTTTAGGTCGACTTAAGCCCCCTTAAGTCGACCGAACTTGCCTGTGTAGATGCACCCATAGAGTTTTAGGCCAGAGAAACCTGCTAGACCATCCTGTCTGACAGCCTGTATATCACAGGCCAGAAAATTAAATCCAGTCCTCCTGGCTTCAGCCCAATGTCTTGTGCTTGGCAAAAAGCCTGTCTGCCAGAAAGACCACTCTTGATGTGAAGGCTTCAAGAGACAGCAAAGGTACCACTTCCCTTGGCGGTCTGTTCAAGTGGTTCATCACACTCTGGGACATGGTTCAGAGACCTCAAAGGGAACCAAAGGTACTGCAAGATGTGGGGCTGGAGATTCCTTATGATGTGCTCTTCCCTCTCTCTCAGCACTGAAACAACACCTCAGGACTGTGCTGCTGGGGCTGCCATTTGGCAGACGAGACATAAACCCACTTGTGGAGGTTGAAGGACCTATCATTGTCCTTGCTACAGTCACAGCTGGGAACCGGCATGTGCTGGGGCCAGATTCCAGCACAGGGGTTACGAGAGCTGCTCCAAATATGGTGAAGAGCCTTCAGTGACCTAGTCAAGCAGTTCAGCCTGGATGTCACCTCAGCGATTCCCCAAGGAACAATTTGGCATTTATTCAAATAGTTTCATGAAAATTTTTATGGGGAATTTTCAGGGAGAGGGGGCAGGGTTCAGGTTTTCTCCTCCCTTCTCTCCTTTTCTTTTTCCCCCTTGGAGGAGAGAGATTGGGGTTTTTTTTTCACTTTTTCATTTTGCTTCTCTTGCTCACTCTCACAGAGAGAAATGCTTTGCAAAGATTTCCACTTTGAAAAAAAGCCCTATTCTCAATTAAAAAAAAAACAAGTTTGCAAATTTTTTAGCTGCTCTAGTAATGAGTCTATCCAGCCAAACATGCACTGACTGGGCTGTTCTTTGCCTCCTATAAATTACACAGTGCTGCTGCTGCATTTCCTCCCGAGAGGTGGCTGCAGTTCACTGGTGGCTGAATGAGCCCCACATAGCGAATTTTTAAACCCTGAACCGCTCCAGGATGCAAGGCACTTCCTCAACAGCAAGTATTTTAAAATCACTGTGGTTTCTGTCAAGGATCTGGTATTTCCAACCTCATCCCTGGGTTTACAAGTGACCTGAGGGAGTGCATTGTTTTTGTATAAACTTTATATAAACCCCATTCTCTTAGTTTCTGCCCAGCATGTGCTCTGACATCAGCACCACATCCCTATATTAACCTCCAAACACATACACCGTCCCTATACTCTGGAATCAGGGTACTCAGTGGCAAAGAGACTGAGGGGATCCTAAAACCAGAGCCAGCTGAACGATTGAACTGATCTCTCCATTCCCCTTCCCACCTTCTTGTGGGTTTCCAAGCATCAGATAGACCAAGTCATCAAATACTTTGGCATATGAAGCAGTCTGGAATGAGGAATGGGCAGATAAAGTGGCAGCTGGGCTTGGAGGGGAATGGGCATGGCCACTGTCTGGAGGTGGGGGGAGAAGATCCGTGGGGTGAGCGAGTGCTGTAGATTTGATCCTGTGGGATTAAAAAGCCTGCAGGTTGTTGGACAAGGCTGATGGTCCTTTTTGGCTGACCGGGCAGCGAGGCAGGTGACGTTAGGAACAGGCTGCTGTCAGCACAAACAGCAAAATTAGCCAGCAGCAAGCCGAACCCAACCCAGGCAATATCTAGGGTTATTTCTCGTTTCAAGAGAGACTTTGGACCTTGTTAAAGGCCCAGAAGTCTTTAACTGTCTAATTACCATTGATTTGAATTGGAGTTAGGGGTCTAAATAAATCTGGACCCAAATGCTTAGTGCTTCAAGGGCCAGGTGTAAGAAGAGCTGCTCTGGGTCAGGAGCACCCTCTACTGGATGATCTACAGGGTAACGGACTGTGCTTGTCAGCTGAACAGTGCGTGTTTTCAGAAGGAACCAAATAAAAATGCTGGGGAACAAAGGAAGTTCATTACTTTATAGCTGACATTTTGCCCCTTCTTAGTGTCTTTCCCATGCAAAAATGCCCCCCGCCCAGTACCAATTTGAAAGAGACAGGCTTTATCAGGCCATCACATACAGGAAGCACCCAGGGTTCATCACTAACCCAGTGCATGGAAAAGGCCTCAGCTAAGTACTTCATAGGATGGCAAAGAATTTGGCCTTGTAATTAATTTAGTTCCACTTTTGGGGACCCCCCTCGCTGACCTTTGCCTTACTGACATGTAGGGCTAGAGTTAGATACACAGCTACCATTAATTTCAATTGGAAATGGCCTCTAAATCCCCTAGGACCACTTTGAAGATCTCAGGATTGAGTGGTGGCAGTAAACGCACAATATCCTGTACTTCCAACAGCCACAATGTGCTCATTGGCACTGTAAGGACCGCTCTGTGGACTTGGCAGTGCTCAGATCAGAAATGTCAATTACAAGCACGCTGGGGGACGGCAGACCACCTTATTGAACAGTCAGACCCAGATGGGCTACAAAAATCCCTCTCCTTCCCATCCTAAAGGAGCAGTTTTCATCATTTCCACATTAAGCGTGGCACGCAAATCAGTGTTTTAGTTTTATATATCTTTTAAAACAGCTTCAGAGCCACATGCTATAAATATTGCAATAAATAGGCTGCTGTGAATTTAGGCCAGCTCTGGCTTCTGGTGGTTCCAGACCCAAACTTGTTTAATGAGGGTGTCAATATCCCTCAGCATAGTTGTTCCCTGGCAGCTCACTGGCGCACCCTTGGCAATTTTCTCTTCAAATGCAACAGATCTCCAAGTTCAGCCTCTAGTGTGTGGAAAAGTTATTGGATCCAATGGGAAACTCTTTGTGTATTTCTGAACCTTGCTGGATCACCCATGCATTTGAATGCAATTTCCACAGCCTTAAAATATCGTCTTTGGCCTGAAACCAACCCCAGGAAGTTTTGGCCTGAAAGAAAAAAAAAAGTCTGCAGCCTTAATTCTAGTTTCCACTACCAGCAAAAATGACAATACAACAATATAGCCACTCATGGAGCAAGATCATATCTACACTGATGCATCTGACTTTGAGAGGCCAGTACTATAGTTAAGCATGTATATACCCATTCCTCTCTTCCCATGTGGGGAGAGGACAAGGAGGGCTTCAGAGTCAAACTGAGGGCTCACACAGCAGATATTGCACCCCAACAGCCTGAAATATCAGAGAAAGGCACCAGCAGCTGCCAGAAACCAGCTGGGTTTCAATCAGTTCAACTACAAGGGAGTTTATTCTACGTCTGTTGGCCTCAGCTGAGCAATCATGGGATGAGCTTGTGTGTGTGTGTCAGCCGCTGGATGTGACCCCCACCCCCGGGGAATTGCCCTCTTGCTTAGGACTCTTATCAAGTTCAGTGATCATGAGTGCAGAGACACTCAGATGGCATCATTAGAGCAGGCTGGCCCTGTGTAAATATGTGCTCCCCCCTTCCCTCCCCCCTTCAGCTCTGTCAATGACTCACCAGGCCTCACAAACTCATTTCTGCTGTGGCTCACCTCACCCTATGAAATCAGGCCCTTACTAGAGAAAGGCTAGGCAGCTTGCCACTGAAAAGCGCTACGGGAAACAAACTATCGCCAGCCCATTGCACCCTCCCCAGCCAAGTGCTTGAGAGACCCTTGGACCACAGTGAAATGGGCTAGATGGGCCAGCTGTGATGGAGACAGGAGAGAATCATTACAAAATCCAGGGTCCATGGGGTTTTTTGACCTAATGTCTGTGAAAGCAAACACACTGCCAATCTGTCACAGGGATCCAGTTTGTCTGGGAAAGAGCAAACCTACAGCGTATCATGATATTTTAGGCCCTGTTTTCTTCTCTGTATGTTAATAAAACATTTTCACATTTGAATGGAATGACTCTGGCTGTCTCTTATCATTGGGCAGCAGCCCTTAGAAATCTGCTAAATACTTGGTAAAGGGTCTACTGGGTCGCCTGGCTCTTGTTCACTTGGAGACTACTGACATTGCATGCACACCCCTACACATTCTCCGCTGGGTTAGCACCTTGGCAAAGGTCAGCAAGTCAAAGGATTAGGAATGGCATCACATATGACAAAATAAAGGCTAATGGCCCCGATCCGTGGAGACATCACATTGCACTTGGTATATATGGAGCTATGGGCCAGCTGCTGAGAGATACCCATCAAGACCATGTGGGTTTTGCTGTAACCAATGTGCCTGGTGCAGTCCAAAGCTATCTGCTCTTGGGGAAGAATTAGCTGGACACTGAGATCTCTCCAGAACTCAGATAGTTGGCGGGGGGATGGGGGTGGTGCTTAGCTCACCCAGCCAGAGCAGCTGGATGTTAGGTGTTTCTTCTAAAGAATTGCCCTGAAATGATCTGTCGTCACAGACATCACCGGACCTTGCTGAGATGAACGGAGGCCATCCACACCTCTCTGGTGACCTGATCTCACACAGTCCCAACGCCCTCAACTCCTTTCCAAGTTAATGGGACTTCAAGACAGAGGATGCAGGGCAGGCCTCCGGCGCTGTTTCATCAGCCTGGCTGGCCATTGGCTCAGGCATCTGGTCATGTGAGGAATGCATGCTCTGCAAAGAAAAACCTGAGGCACCAACTCTTAGAGCTCAGATCAGCTGACACAGGCTTGCAAGGGCCACGAATAGCAGAATAGGTGTTCGCAATGTGCCGGGGCCCAGGCTCAGAGAACCTCCCACTCGCAAGGTCTCAAAGCCCGCACTCTGGCCTGAGCAGGAAAGTCTACACTGCTCTTTTCAGCCCGTTGGCTAAGCCAATTGATCCAGGCTCTGAGAGGCCCTGCAGGTTTTCCTTTGCAGTGCAGACGTACTCACAAAGTGGCTTTCCCCTGCAGCAAATGCTGTGTGAGGTTACATGGGAAGGTTCTTTCCTTTGCAGCCAGTGCTGCGTGACATTACATGGGGAGCTTCTTTCCTCCGCAGCTAGTTCTGCGTGAGGTTACGTGGGTAGGCTTTCTCCATAGCTCTGAAAGTTCAAGTCTTTTAAAAATGTATTTATTTATGGAAAAGAAAGTTTAATTTCTGCCGAAGCTCCTGGGTTGCACGGAGAAGCGCTGGTCTGCTATGGTCTGTCCAGACTCTGAATCTCTCGGAGATCGGAGCTGACGTGCTTTTGGGGAGAAACCCCCCCTATGATCTAACACAATTAGAAAAATATAATTGAAAGATGGAACAGAAAGGCTTTTAGCCTGCCAGAACTTGAGTTCAGGGCCATCTCTTCCTCTTGATGGCAACACTCAGTCCATGAGTTCCCTGCTCTTCCTTCATATTCAAATAATAATAGAAGCATAGAAATGCTGGGCTGGAAGGCCCTCAAGAGGTCATCAGGCCCAACTGTGAGGTGATGAGTCATGAGGTGAGGCATCATTCATGTGCCTGACTCCAGCTCGTTCTGAAGCCTGGAGCTGGTTGGTGAGTCTCAGGGACCAACTCCATTCCCGTTTGTACCCGTGTGAGCAGACTGACGCTGGTCAGGCTCAGTGGCCAATGTGCCCTCTGCAAGCAAAATGAAATTTCCAACACGCCCACCACAGGGATGGTGGATATCATTTGAGGTCTCCAGAAGCAAAGGGCCTGGCTACAATGGGAAAATGTCTTCCTGGGTCCCTTGCACCATCAGCCACAACAGGCCAACATCTAGGCCCAAAGCTCCCAAAGAGATTTGATGGGAGCCACTGGAAACATCAGGGTTTCTCAAGCAATGTCACCTACTGTTCCTGCTGCGCCTGGTGATGCACCTAAATGACCAGACTTGGGCAGGAGTCGTCACCGGCCTATTGAGAGGCAAAGCAATGGACATGGCACAGACACTCCTAGAGGGAGCAGGCCCAATTCTCAATGACTTTGATGAATGCATTTGTGTCTTTTCACTCACGTCTGATGACCCAACCTATTTCCACTCTGCCAAAGTCACCCTGCTTCTTTCAACAACAAAAAAAAGCTTCTTTCAACAGGAAAATTAAACACACAGGAACATTATATACACGTCCATCCGGTGCTCCAACACTGTAATGGTTAGTCCATTGTCGCCTCTCCCTGGGCCTTGTATTCCTTTACATTCGCCTGCAAACGAGATCGAATGACCAGTGTCAATGCTGTATGTTTGATTAACTTAAACACACCTGAGAAGCTTTGAGAGAAACTCTGGTTCTGAACAGATTGTCCAGGGCAGAGTAAGACAAGAGAAGGGCAACGTTTTAACATGCCTGAGATTCCCACTTGAAAAGGCAGAAGGATCAAGAGAAGGATCAAGGGAGATGGGGAGGGTAAGTGATGAGCTTTAGATGCTCAGAGAAGTGACTGTATTTTACTTCTGATCACAGCATAGGATCACCATAAGGGACGGGAGGCAGAACCCCCAGGAGTAGACCCTACGTCCACCTGCTTAGTGACACATGCTTTCCAGATTACAGCAGCAAGCTTGGAAGAGAACAAGTCCTGGGCCCACTTCTGCCCACACTGAAGTCCCTGTGACTGTTCCCATGGACTGCCACAGGTGCATCAAGACGCCCCTCTTTCAAAAAGCACAGGTTCCCGTTCTTTAGACTGAGGGGAAGCAAATCATTGCACCAGTTTATTGCTGATTGATCCCAGACTTATTCTCATGGACACCCTGCTGCACTCAGATTCCATATGCACCACTCACACATGAGCTTTGTGGTCCCTTCTATAAATCACCTTTCACACTGATCTTCCTACAATCCCTGCTCCAAACTGTCTGTATGGTGCATTAGCCATTCTCTGCCACAGACAGGATTCCTGAACCCCAGGTGGCTTTCCAAAACCCCATCCCTCCAGAATGGCAGGAAAAAACATCTCTTCCAAGTGGATGGAGAAATCCCTCTGATGGCCCCCAATGAAACACAGATTTGCTTTACTTTACGCTACAGTCAAAAGCAATGAATGAGGGAAAATAGCAGCGTTTTGCATTTACCGTATATAGCAATTTTCATCTGAGGAGCCCAAATCTTTGTACAAACCCTGCTTGGCCCTCAGAACCCCCCTCTGAGACTCATTTTACAGATGATGAAGTGACTTCTCCAAGGTCTCACAGCAACCCAGTGTCAGAGCACCGACTCCCAGTTCCACTGCTCTAATAGCTACCCCATGCTACCTACAAATATGACCTGATCGTGGAGACAAGGGGGCCAAGGAAAGGAGCAGCAAGATCACAGCTGTGACCACGGAGATCAGTGGGTGAAACACGCAAGCCAGTCACTTCGCCCCTTCACAGCTCATAGAAGAGGAAAGGCCCCGAGTCATTCCACCATGAAGCAGTGACCTCACCTCGAACGTACTGAGCACGTGCTGGCAGACGTCCACCAGTTCTGTCAGTCCTCTCCGGAACGGCTCGACGGCTGGAAGTCCCCCTTTAGAAAACGAGCAGCATTCTCAGAAAGTGTGGCTGGCCCCAGTATGGGTCCCAGACCTTCCCCCTCCTAACCCAGCTCAAAGCAACCAACCCTCTTTGGTGGTCCCTGTGATGAAGTGGGGATCTCAGGCCAGCTCTCCGGGACAAGCGTCCACGTCACATTCCCTCCCTCTCCCATCAGCAGTCTGAGATGAGAATCCAAGGACACAAGCGCAAGCCTCCATGGTCCAGAGACACAAGTCCAGGCTGACACCCTTTGGCAATCGTCGAGTTTGTGCTGCGGACAGACAGAGGACTCCATGCCACAGGGCTCGCAACCCAGCACTTTTCATCGTTCTTTAAAAAAATGAAAAAGCCACCGGGCATGAGTTGGCCATTTCCAATGGCTCTGCTCTTTTATATAGCCGACACTGAAGGCCACAGGAGAGGGGACCTGGGAGCTGGGAACCAAATCATCGACTCAGACCTGGGGGTTTTTTTTCAGAGCATGAGAAGCGGTGGGACAATCGTGAGCAAGGAGAGGAAACGGAGCCACTCATCAGCCTCGCTTTGGTGATGGCAGATACAGTCCTTGGTGAGACCTGCAGGCTGCCTTTCGGTACGGACATTAGGAGAGGAAAAGGGAATGCAGAGAACTGCACCTGGGGCTCAGTCTGTTGCGTGGAGCCCTTGTAGTGTGATTCACCCCAGGTATTAGCAATATTTGCCCATTGAGCTCTGCATATCCTGGACCTGCTGTTTAGTGTGTAATATAACAAGCCTTGGGTGAAGATCTAACTGGGAGGGGGCAGCCTGGGACCTAACAAGGGGGCCATGCCAGGTGGGAGGCCCAGCGATGACTAAGGGACCCTGGCTCCCCAGGCTTACTGATTACAGCAGAGGACACTGGTGGGCTCTGCAGTGGGGGACGATGAAGACCAGTTGTATCATTGCTACTCAAGCTGCACTAATCCTGGAAGCATCTGCAGAGGGACACTGAATGGTGGGGCCCAGGACACACAGAGTTTGGCAGCACACTGGCTTGGCCGAGCCATGGTGTCAGGGCCTGACCTGGCAAGGGAGAGTCTTCAAGAGAAGCCTAGCCACATTCCTACCTCTGGTCTGGATCCGGAAGTTGATTTTGCTTTCAGATGGGTGAGTGATGCTGTAACCACAGAACTCCACTTCAGGGCTACAGGAGGAGACAGATAGCCGTAAGTACAAACAGGTTCTCAGGGTCTGTAACAAGCCAACTTCAGAGACATTCATAGTCAGGGAGCATCTGAAACAACCAGACCTGCATTGTGTCCCACTCCCATGCGCTTCGAAAGCAATCACCTCCCATCCTCCCTGGGACAGGTGTGCAGAGGGGAAGGTGTGCTTTTGCAGGGGGGGGGGGGTAGATCCTAAAGAGGGTGGAATGTGAAGCAAAACAAACATCCCCCTGCCTCTTCCACATTGTGGATGGATTTCTAGGCTGCCCAGACTCAAACCTGGGGCCAGTAGGGTGATTGCCCTGGCTTTAGGATCTGAAAGGAAGCAGGTTGAGTGCCAATGGGGAAAGCCAGCCTCCTTGGCTCCTGTGGTTCTGATGTGCAAGAGCTGGGGAAGGGATCAGGCCATGGCCCAGATTTCTTCGCCCTCACATGCTGTGCTGTAGGCCGGGGGGGGGCGGCCCCCCCCCCCCCCCCCCCAGAAGTGACGCATGTCAGGGAACGCTGCACATAGAGCTGAGAGCACAGGTCTTAGAGAAGAGTTCAGCTCTGGCTTGCTAACAATGATTTATCATAAGCGGCTCATGTGACTGTCACAACTTGTCACTTGATTATTTCAACCTCCTTCCTGAATAGACGTGGGGCTGTAACTCACGACAAGAAGTTCCTCATGAATATTCACTACTGGATAGACTGGGTAGAGTCTTGTAGGTCACATGATATTATTCTTTGGACTGGAGGAGCACAAGACTCAGGAAGATTCGCATTTTCATGTTCAAAATGAGTTTCTCTAATATTCACTTGAACACTGGCTGTTTCCACTGCCAGGCCTGCCAGTAAGGGGGCACAGATATAGTCAAAGTGCGTTTGTTTAGACAGTGGTTTTCAAACTTAGGGATCCAGTATTGGGTCACAGACTCTCAGGCACGGGGTCGCGGCGCCCTCTGCTGCCGCTGCCAAAAGACTGGAATGCATTGCTCAAAGATGTAATTGTTGGGTCCCGGACATAAGTGATTTTTTTTAACAGGGTTGTGAGTAAAAAAGTCAGAAAACCACTGGTTTAGAGAACCAAACGAGGGAGATTTATCTGCAATGTTCACTCAGACCCAGCAGTGACAAAGGCGCAGGATTACATATCAGTTGTCAGGACACAGAGCACAGCCCTGGGGCGGTAGCAGTTACACCACTTACTTCTTCATGATCATGTAACGGAGGGAGTTGCCAAGCGTGTGGTCCTCATCATGTAACACGAAGGTAACGCAGCTTCCATCCGTCCCATCTGCTTGGACCTGTCAGAGACAGGAAAGCGAGAGAAGCATAACTCTCTGGTTATATCTCCAGATGATTTCAGCTCTGATTGAACTAAGCCCAGGCCTACTAGAAAAATGACACACTTCTGCTGCCTGGTTCAGCTCCCCAAGGTCTGACCGGTGGCACAGACCAGGACAAACCCTCTATGTTCTTGTGGCTGAAGACAGAGGTTGAGGTTTGCCAAGAGTTTGGTTTTAGAGGAACTCCTCAGTTGGAGTAATGGGCCCACCGCATGCATTCCATGCCCCAGGAACCTGAAGGAAAAAAATATAAAGCCAGAGCCTGCCGTCTTGGAACCCAATGACTTCCAGGTTGGCTGCTACCTGACAGCTGTCTATATTGTGCTATATGAAAGCTAGAAACAGTGAAGGAGTTCTGATCCTTCCCTTCTTTGCACACCCAAAACTCCTAGCCTCCAAAGGGAATTTGAGGAGCATGTGTACAAGATCCACCCTCAACGTCCTTTAATACCACGTTGTTCCTGGTTTTCATTCACCAGGGGACACATTCCAGGTCCAGCAATAATTATCCAGCAGCACGGTCTGAGTCTGTGAAGACTGGTCTGTATTTGGGACACTTGTTTTTATTCACATTCACTGGGCAATGTGAAGAGTCAGTTTATACACAAGTTGTCTTGCGTGCAAGCCAACGTGGTAACTAGTTCTGGACCATGGCGCAAGTCTCCCCCCAGATACGCTGACATCTCGTGTATCAAGCAACCCAACTCAGTCCCATTTCTCTTTTACTGTGTGTCTGTCTGTCTCCTCTAGAACATTTCTAGATTAAGTGTGTAGAGGCCTGATCTTTCTACCCTTTCTCACATCAGTGTCAAATGGCAGTACTCGGTTGAGCTATGGTTACGCACATGATGAGAGATTTGCATGAACAGGCATCTGGTTGGAATAATAACTGATTATGTTAGCATGGTTCCTTTTTAAAACAAGGCAATGAATAACAGATACTACTAACAACAACTCATTTGTTTCCCCTGCGCAGCAAACACCATTCTCAATAATCTCCTTCCCCATTGTTTGGTTGGTAGCTGGAGATTTCAGAGAAACGGTTCAGAGAGTAATAATTTACAATGTCTTGGGCGGCTGGACAAGCAAGTTTCTCTCCGTAGTGATACAAAATCAGCTATGGTGAACTGTGGTGCCATCTAGTGCATTGGCTGGGAGAAAAAATCCAAAGGGACATGGTGAAGGAAAGAAATGGTGGTGAAGTAAAACAAACGAGGAGTCCTGTGCCACTTTTAAAGACTAACCGGGAGCTCGGATCGTCCAGCTAGAACCAGAGCTGGGCCAGGACCGACCATCCCGGGACACCAGCCGGAGATCGCGGAGCCCATGACGCGGGGGCAGCACCGGGGCAGGAGCGGGTCGCCACGTGGCTCTCCTGCCCCATGCCCGAAGCCCAGCTCGGCTCCCTCCTGCTCTCAGCGACCAGCCGAGCCAGAAGCCCCACGCCCGAGGAGACCCAGCCTCGCAGATCCTCACTCACCATCTCCAGCACCGGCTTCCTCTCCACCGCTTCAGCCATGCTGGCGGCTGCTGATCTGGGCTTCTGGGTCCCCTCCTTCTCCGCGGGACTCTGGGAGGTGTAGTCCGTCCCTCACCCACCTGGGAGGGGCAAACAAGGAGAATTTAGGGTGCTCTGAGGTCACTGTCCCAACTTGGCCCTGGAGTCCCCCCATTGCCTGGGAATCTCAGCTTATTGCAGCGTTTTGAAGTAAGTTTCTAGCCCTCTGTGGAAGAGAAAAGCTTGAAAATGTGACTTGAATGCAGCCTATAGGCTCTAAACCTCAGTCATGTGTTGAAAAATAAGACATCAAGGCTTCTAACAATCACAGGGTTTAGATAATGATATAGTTGGGCAAAACAAACAAGGAGTCCTCTGGCACTTTTAAAGATTAGCACATTTATTTATCACATGAGCTTTTGTGGGAGAAAATTCCACTTCATCACAAAAGCTCATGTGCTAAATAAATTTGTTAGTCTCTAAAAGTGCCAGAGGACTCCTTGTTTGTTCTGCTGAACTAGACTAACACAGCTCTAGCCCTTTGGAACTTGATACAGTTGGGTTTCTCTTTGTCTGCTTTCTGGTGCTGGTATGTGTATGGTTCATGCTTTCAGGTTTCTTTCTGCAGCCAAGAGGGCCAAAAACTAATCTTTAGCTTTCTTTTTTTTTTTTTTTTAAAGTGTTCAGCTAATATTTGGATTCCGATTCCGTAACTGAGATTATGACATAGGCATGGACTACTTTCTTGCAGCAAAATTGCAAGGCTCGGCAATATGGGAAACTAGACATCTGATCAAAAGATCTTCAAGTAACAAACAGACGGACAAAATAAAACAAAAAGACCCTCATAGCATTTAAGCCAATCTGATAATTTTGAAGGGTCTGGCTCAAGTGTGGACACTTAGCATTGGTGATGCTGCTCTTGTGGCCCATTAATTCTACTCTGAGGTGTTTGCTGTAGGGCCTGCAAAGAGTGTATTTGACATGACCGATTAGTCTAGGCAAAGAAGGGGCGTGGAAAATATTTTTAAAGGCCAGTCACCCACCAAGTTCTATGTTTGTTGCAGAACATGCCTGCATCCCAAGGGATGGATTAGGAAACAAATATGTATCTGGATGTGGTTGGGAATGCGAGTTTACATAGGAAAATGACTTCAAGTTGGAAAAAGAACATTATTTGCTTCCCTGCAGCAGTCTATCGAGCATACACGTACGGCAGTGGGTCATGATTCACAGAGGACCTAGCCCTCAGGACACGGGATAGCCCGCAGGACACGGGCTAGCCCGCCTGGGCAGTCCTGACCTGTGTCTGGCAGCTGGGGGAAGCTGCTTCCTTGCCCCTCGGCTGGCTGCTGCTCTAGGCCAGGGGTTCCCAACTTTTTTGTCTCAAGAACCACAGACACAATTTTTACTACCCTGAAGGGCCACTAGACCTCCACCAGCTGTTCCCTTCCCCTGCCCTTGCAGCCAGATGAAGGAGTTAAGTGAGAAGGCTCTCCTGTCTTCCTGGCTACAGTCTTGTAGGCCCATGTACATAGGCAGTCTTAGTGGGGGGAAGCATGGGCATTTGCCTAGGGCCCCATGGGGGGAAGGGGGAGGGGCCCCCACAGCAGGGTCAGGGTTGGGGGGTGCAGCAAGACCAGCCAGTGGTGCTAGCAGGGGGCAGGCAAGGATCCCAACAAGGGTCTGGGGGGCTGGCAGGGGCCCTGGTGAGGCCAGCAGGTGAGCCAGAGGGGCCGGCAGCAGGGCTGGGGGCATCAGTGAGGCCAGTGGGGGGGGGCAGGGGGGCCAGCAGCAGGGTTGGGGGAGCCCAGTGAGGCAGCTGGGGGTCCCTAACAAGGCTGAGGGGGAGGGCGGGGGCCCCGGCAAAGCTGGGGGGATGGCAAAATTCATTTGACTTTTGTCCCAAGCCCTGAAATCCCTGAGACCACCCTGGCCCATGTACTCCAGCTGGGTCCCTAGCCATTCCTTTTGTAGCCAGGGGTTCAGAAGTGCACTGCTCCCCCTTCCCTCACACTGGCTCCAGCGGGGACCGCCGTACTAAGGACCCAGGTGGAGCACTTTGCCATGGTCCCTGCTACAGCCACCAGGAAGGGAACACTGATCTCCTGTCCACTGGGCTGCAAAGACCCTGCACCCGCCTTTTAGCCCCATGGCAAGGTGCTCCCCGCAGGTCCCTTAGGCAGCGGCTCCCTTCTGCAGCCAGCAGGTGGGGCTCAGCGGGCCACTTTTGGGAACGACTGGCTGGGACCTACAGCTCTAGGCAGACACAGTTAGAACTACAATACCCAGGAGACAGCGCGTTAGTTTGGGTGCTGTTTCCCAGCATGCACGGCGGCCCGGGCGGAAGTGCTTTTCCTGCCCTCCCCCGCCCGCGCTGGTGCCTACATTTCCCGTGAGCCCGCGCGGGGTCGAGAGCGTCTTGAGCGGAAGTGCACGTGCTCGCCCCGCGGAGTCAGGGGAGGGGAGAGAGCGTCAGCGCCGCGGACTGGAGGCAGGTAAACAGCGCCTGGGCTGGGAGCCCCCGCCCGCCCGGGGAGGTGGCTGCGGGGCGCAGGTGAGAGGGGGTGGGGCGAGAGGAGGGGAGTTTGGGGGGGGGGGGGGGTGGGGGGGGAGGTGGGGGGGGGCGGGGGCCTGGGAGGTGGGTTGGGGGGTTGGGGGAGGAGGGGGGGGGCAGTAAAGGAGAAGGAAGGTGAGTGCGGCTGGGGGCAGGAGGAGGTGGGGAAGGGAAGCAGAAGCAGTGAAGCAGAAAAAGGGGCTGTGGGCCACGGTGAGGGAGTAAAGGCTGGTGGTGGGGAGAGTGGGGGGAAGGGAGGTGGCAGGAGGAGTGGGAGTTATTCCCAAGGAGAGGTGCTGGAGCCCAGGGCAGAGCCAGGGACTTTCCACTTAGAGGATGGAGCAGCTTCAAAGTGCAGAAACATCTGTTGCTGAGCAAACAGTGGCATGAGGGAGGAGTGTGAGGGTGTCAGAGCTGGGTGGCTGCTGTCTGTACCCCTGTGGGGTGTCTTCCGGAAGCTTCACCTGGAGAGACATTGAAGCCTTCCTAACTTGCCTCACACTCCCAGCAATCGACTCCAAACATGTCCTTTTACCTTGCCTGTCCGGGCTGTTCTGTTGTCCTGCTTTATCTTGTTTACTTATTGCATTTCTTTTCTCTTGGACAAGCTTGTTGGTTTCACTTTCAGATTCTGGTAGACAGGTTGAAAACTGTATTGCTGAGCTTGTAAGCTCCTCAGAGGGATGTTTTAATGCCAGTCCCCAAACAGATCCTAATATTCTGCTTGTACAAATCAAGGCTTTTGGTCTAGTGACCGTGTCTCTTTACACAGTGGGAGGAGAGGGAGAGGCTTTCTACAACAAAGCTGTCCCTTTTGTTAGGTGAGCTGCTATGGAGAAGTAGAGGTAAGCAGGAGGGAAAATAGATGATCTTGGTGAAAGCTTTATGGCAGGCTGTTGAATGCTATTCTTTAGGTGAGAGAGAGACAAAGGCAGTTATGAAATGAGGTTAGCTTTAAATGCTGAGGGGGTTGGGAAGAGACAAACTTTTCTAATTATAAAAGGGAAACCTAAGCCTCCTGGTTTTTCTGCTGTTCTGGCTAGGATTCTAGGTACTTATTGAGTAACATCTTCTGGTTTTAGCATGTGGGGGGAAGCTGGGAGCGGAAGCCAGAGGGCCATGGAAGACTGCAAGCTTGTGACTTTGCATGCGGCTTTTATGCAAAAGTAAAATGAAGGCTGACTTTGATGGGAAGCCAATCAATGAACTTGATGAAATGTAACAAATCAAACATTAAAACAATTTCTGCTGGTGCAAAATGTAAGAGACCTTGAACTTGGATTTAGTAAAACCAAGGTTTCACAGAATTCAGGAACAATAAAATAAAAACATTTCAGAGTCTCAACAAAAATTTCAGTGGAAAATTTCTTTACTTGTATTTGAACAGCCTGAACTATGCAAGATTGGGTAAGTGCATGAGAACCTGAGAGTAAAATTGATAAGGTATGCAAAGTGAAACAGACCAGTCTATTTTAGTTAGTCTCTGAAATTCAGTGTCACTATATATAATTTAGGCCAGTGGTTTAATTGGGATCAAAATAAGGATTAGATGCCTTAATAATAGAGAAGATCTACAATTACATTTGCTGGGGGAATCAGTAGAACAGATATAAACCTTCATGTTTCAAAATGTATATCAAATGCTAAATGATGGGCTGGGAAGAAACTTCCCTTTGGAGCTGGTTATTCTGTAATTGTCTGTTACAGTGTGTCTTTTTTCTGTGAAACATATTTTACTGACTGCCTGACTAGATAGGATATCAGTTTGACCAACCATGACAGCTTTTGTGTGTGAGAGATTCAAAAAATAAACATCTTAAGGAGAGATGATGATGTTGGATTTTTTACATTTATTTTACTGTAAGGTGTTAACAGTGGTAGGAATATCTTTAAAGGGATACTTGTCAGGTCAAAATGAGCTAAAAGCCAAGTGGATGCTTTTGTGGGTAGAATAAAACTTTTCCTCATTTTAAATTACTGAAAATGAGGGAGAGAGAAAAGAAAGTTCGGCTCACTTTCTGCTGAAGTCATCTGGTTTAAATATTCAGTAAGGAGATCAAGAAGGAATCTATAGCCTTTTGAAATAAGTGTTGTCCTATACTGTTAACAAAACTAGCATGAGCAACATGTACCTTGTCTCTACTGAATCTGATCTAGAGGAAACGGTTTTTGTGGTGACCTCAGATTTCCAAACAAAGTGATGGAGAAGAGGTTGTCTTCGGTGTCCCTTGTGACTCTTTGTGCCACTACAAACAAATAGAATCATAGAAATCTAGGGCTAAAAGGGACCTCTGAGGTAATTTTCTGCATCCCCCTGCACTGAGGCAGGACCAAGTAAACGTAAACCGTCCCTAACTGGTGTTTGTCAAGCCTGTTCTTAAAAGCTTCCAATGATGGGAATTCCACAGCATCCCTTATTACAGAGCCTAACTACCCTTAAGTTCCTCATCTTCACACGTCTGATGAGGTGGGATTTTCTCCCACGAATGCTGATGCAATAAATAAATAGTCTTTAAAAGTGCCACCAGACTCCTTGTTTGTTTTACCCTTAGTTAGAATATTTTTCCTAATGTCTAATCTAAACCCCCTTGGCTTCAAATTAAGCCAATTACTTCTTGTCCTGCTTCAGTGGGCATGGAGAAGAGTTGATCCCAATCCTTTTTATATGTGACAGGCTGCTCCCCAGATCCGGTCTGGTGTGCTGCTGTAATCCCCAAACTCCACTCCAGAACCCCAACTCACCCCAATGTGCCAGGTGACCACTCTCTCCTGAGGCAGTCAATACCAGCCACCAGTGTGTAATTGGTCCCAGGCAGTGGGTGTAAATCCACTAGCCACACAGGCGTCGGTCTCCAAGCGAGCCCCCCTTCCCTCCCCCCATGCCCAGCCCCAGGTACCACACCAGGACCCACTGTTTTACAGGGATTAGGACCTGCCCTCAATCACCATAGTCTCAAACCCATCCACTTAACAAAGATGTGGATCATGCCCAGACTTCCACATCTGCACCCTACAAAGACCACACAGCTTTAGATAAAACAAATACTAGTTTATTGATCAGAGTACGATTTCAAGTGAGAAAATGGCCAGTCAAGTCAGAATCATAATATAAATGAGTCAGAAGTGACCACTATCAAATAAAAGGTATAAACCGCATACTAATCTAACATCTCTACCTAAACTGACCTCACAGTCCAAGATTATGCGCAAGGGTGTTCAGCTGTTCGGTGTTTTACAGCCATTCTCTGCCTATTACAAGGCAAGGCCCAGATCTTACCTGAAGTTGAAGGAAGTTGCAAGATGGAGTCTCCCAAGCAAAAGCCGGTAGCTTCCACCTCCCTACCCCAACTGTCCATCTTTGTTTTTTAAACTCCTCACAGTCCCTCCCCCTCTGCTCTACATGATTATTCTCTTCTACCAGAGCCCAGGAGGGCATTTGCATTCCCTTTGTCATGTAATTCTCCAGTCTCTGTGCTGGAGATAGTCCTGAGAGTCTGAACCCTGTAACATGCTTCACATCTGTACACACATGTTGCTGTAGGAAATATGGCACCATGGTAATTATGTAGAATATGTTATGAGCATTCACAAAGGAACCTGGAATGGCATATTTAGCATCAAATCACACAATTACATTGCAAAACTGAACAGAAAAGTTATATAGATCATGCCCCAGGGTGCATCCTGTGAACAGCTATGAACACTGTTACCAGGTCCCCCTCAGTATTCTTTCTCAAGAACAAACATTCCCAGGTATTTTGATTTGCTGTTAGTCTGACCTTATCCTATGTCATACCCTTCCCTGCATTTAATTTCCTCCCATTCTGTAAGTTTCCCATCTTCAAAGCATCTGACAAATTAGGATTTTCTCCTACGAAAGCTCATGCGATAAATAAATCTGTTAGTCTTTAAAAGTGCCACAGGATTCTGTTTGTTTTTCTCACAGTTGAAGTGAGTTCAGATTGTTACTAAGAGATCCCAGATCTGCAATCTGGCAGAGTTGTCTTGAAGGAGGCCTTTAACTCTGCATCTTCCCTCCCCACCTCATGGACTGGCAATTTGTTGCCCTTGAATGTGTTGCAAGGGCTGTTTAATCACTCGTGCTCTTTCTAAATAAACTGTCTGAGTAGGTCCAGATTTTCTTCCAAGAAGTTTTGAGTTGGTTTTGTACAGTTTGGGTGTTTCTAAATTTTATGTTTCTAATTACTATACATATACTTAGTGTATGAGGGGTACATCTTTTATAGATTAAATATTCAGTCTTATTCTTAAGGGATTGATGCCTTACTCTCTTCCTCCATTATAAGGGTAGAACCTCTTTAGCATTTAAGAATAGCACAACTTTCGTTGGAGGCGGGGGTAGAGATGTTATCCAGACACTTCAGCTGGGGAGAGTGGGAATGTCATATATTCCATTCCAGATGAAATCAGTTTCGTGGATCTAAGGAGGGAGAAAAGTTTTTTGAAGTTTTTAAAATGACCTTCTAGAATTGGAGCCTCCCAGGCCGGGCAGCTCACCTCCCTGTACGTGCGGGGAACAAGGAAGACTTACTAGGCTTTCAGAAAAGGAATTGTAACTTGTAGCTCCTAACAAATATCTAGAAGAGATGTGCCTCTCCTGTGGCATCTGTCAGTAACCAGCCTGTTAAACTGTGATCACAGTTTAATGAGGGAGTTTTAAACATTATGTAGACTTTAAAGTGCCTCATCAAAACACTGCAAAATCCTTATTCCCAAGGATGCTTTACAACAAATCCACAATTTAGTACGGCTTTGGAGGCCTGAGGAAAGTGTATTAAGGAGTTGCTGACAGTCGAGAATTGGTCATTGACCCTTTTAGCTAGCTCTGGTCCTTTATCTAAGCTCCATTTCTTAGATGGCTGCCACATAGAAGTTTGGTCCCTCTTGATCTTTTTACTCACTTGACTATTTCAAGAGGCTTAGTCATGGGGTTTGTCCTGGTTATGACCTAGTTCTTGTCTCAAGCGGTGACAGTCTCCTCTTAGACCACAACGCATCTCTTACCCAGTGACCTCTTTTGCCTCAGTGGTGACTGTGCACTGCAGTGTGGGTGGCTGGGGCTTTAACTCGGCCCAATGCTACTTACCATAGTGGTCTTAGGGATTGACTTCCCGATTGACTGAGTGGGTCTCCACAGACCTAATCAGTCGATTGGAAAGGCCAATCTGAGGACAGTGATTTTGCTGCTGTCAGTGAAGACTAGCCCTTAGTCTGCCTTTGCCTCTCATGAGAGTATTAAGCCTCAATAATTGTGCTTGTTCAGGGATTCAGTTGTGTTGGATCAAGTCAAGATTTGGCTCTGCCATTTAGGCTTTAGGTAGGTAAAGATGGTAATTTCCCATTGGAAGGTTCCAACTGATGAAAAACTTTCTAATTAAGTAGTAAAGTTCTAGAATAAACTTCCAAGGGAGGGGTTTGAGCGGGTTTTTGGAATCCCTGTTTGAGTTTTTTATGAACAGGATGGACAAACACTTGTCAAGGATGGTCTAGGTTTACTTAGCCCTGTCTTCATGCAGGGGCTGGACTGGATGATGTCTAAAGCATTGGTTCTCAGCCTTTTGCGAGTCACTATGCTTGGTGGTGTGTTGCAACCCTACAGGACACACTGGCCTACCCCACACCAGGCCAAATCCAGCCATCTCCCTAGCTCTCCATGACACACTGCTGTGTGGCAACACAGTGGTGGAAAACAGCCGGTCTAAAGGTCTCTCCCAGCCCTACTTTCTGTGATCCATGGTTGTCAGCCCTGGAATGTACTCAGCTCTAAGATCACTCCAGGGGAGTGCAGTATAACAATAGATAGATGTCTTGTGACCTAAACACCCTTCTTCCTTGTCAGGATAATGGCAGGAGGTATTTATTTGGTATTTGACTGAGGTGCTCAACTGTGTCTGGTAGCACGTAAGTGGAATTCCTTCTGTACACGGTTCTTAATTGTTTAACTCTCTAGCCCTCAAAAAGAAACTTGCCCAGGTCTAACAATGTGCTCTGAAGATCCATAGACTCAGGCTTTCCCAGACCAGAGGAGGCAATCTGCTTGCCTCCTTTCATCCAGGTCTCCTTCCCTGCTCCTGTATTGTGCAAAAGCTGCCATGTAGCATTGTGTTGGGCATTTCTGGGGACTTCTCTATAATGGTGGATGAGAACTAACTTAAGCTGAGCTAACAGTCTAAGGCCCTGTCTACTCTACAGAGTTAAGTTGGGTTAAGTTATGTCGATGCTCATCCTAAGTGGGTTTAATAACATTGGTTGAGCATGTCCACACATCGCTCCTTTTGTCAGCTGAGCATGTCCACAGTCATGGCTCTTGCATTGGTAGGAGTGTGGCATCATGGGTAGGTATCCAGCTGTGCAAATCACCACCCTCTGCTACTGGAAACTATGGAATGGATTACGGTGCATCATGGGGATGTAGTCGCCATTCTGTGAACAAGTTATTTCTGTCCCATTGTTCCATGGGCTTTCAACTTCATTTGTGCTGGTTTTGAACAGCCCCTGTAAAGTGTGCACCGACCGCCTGTGCCTGACAATATGGGCTGAGAACTACTGACCGTTGCGGTCATGAGTCTGTTGGCCATGGAGACAAATAATTCAAGATTGCTGCTGGCATTTATGCAACAGCTTGCCATAGTAGACTGCCAGTACTGGGCTCAGGAAACAAGCACCAAGTGGTGGGATTGCATCGTGCTGCATGTATGGTATGACGAGCAGAGGCTGCAGAACTTTAGGATGCACAGATCCACCTTCCTGAAACTGCATGAAGCTTGCCCAAGAGCTGTGGTGCAAGGACACCAGAATGAGAGCTGTCCTCACTATGGAAAAGTGAGTGACAATTATTGTGTGGAACCTGCCAACTCCAGACTGCTACTGGCAGTTGTGAATCACTTTGGAGTTGGAAAGTCCACTGTGGGGTTGCCATGATGCAAGTGTGCAGGGCCGCTAATCTCCTCCTGCTGTGAGGGTCTGGGACTCTTGGTAATGTGCAGGAAATAATTAATGGCTTTGAGGTAATAGGATTTCCTGAGTGTGGTGGGGCAACAGTTGGAACTCATATCCCAGTTTTGGCTCCTGGCCATCTTGCAGTATAGTGCGACAACTGAAAGGGCTATTTCTTCCTGATCTTTTAGCACTGGTGGATCACCGGGTCTGTTTCACTGACATCGATACAGGGTGGTCGGGAAAGGTGCATGACATGCATCTTTCAAAACACTGGACTGTATAGAAAGCTGCACCCTGGGACTTCCCAACTGGAATTTCTGCTCTGGAAAGGATGTGGAAATACCCATAGTGATCCTAGGAGACCCTAGCTCCCATGGCTCATGAAGCAGTATACCAGGAACCCGGATATCAGCAAGGAGTGCTTCAACAACAGGCTCATCAGGTTCCAAAAGACCACTGAGTGCGCTTTTGTGAGATTAAAAGAGTGCTGGCACTATCTTTTTGGTGGGTTAGACCGTAATGGGGAAAATATTCCCATGATCCCCTGCTGCACTCTCCATAATATTTGTGACTCAAAAGTGGGAAAAGTTTCCTTGGCGTGGACTGCTGAGGCAAATGGACTGTTACAAGTACAATTAGAGGGGCACAGTGGAAGACTATTTGAATCAGGGAGGCTTCAAAGGAGCATTTTAACAATGGTTTCTAGTAGTAATGTGAGGTTGGACAAGTTCTTCCATTTCAGAACTATGTTTCCTTCTGCAAAGGAACTTCTGTGGTACAGAAGCCAATTAATCTGCCCTCCGTAGAGGAAGAAAGAATAACCTGTTAAGGGGTCAAGACAGCAGCCTGTTTAGGGAACCTAACTAAACAAAGCTTTTTCTCCTGCATTTGCTCCTGGACTCCTTCAATTTAAAAAACAAAAAGTGTGGGGGGGGGGGGGGGTGCTGTTCCATTCCAGAAGATGTGTGAAGTAGTGAGAGAAGAGTCTTATTTTTTTATAGTTGTGAAGGAAACGATTGAATCTACTATCTGATAGTATTGGGGAAAATAGCTCTACAAACATGATGGCAAGCAGAAAAAAGTAGTCACCAAATTAATGTTTTTGCTTTGTCGTCTACGGCTAGCCTTTTGCTGTAAGCCAGAGATGAGAACCATACGAGCTGAGAAGGGAGACAAAAGAGGTGTGCACTGAGGATACACAATCAGGAGGGCTTGTTGGCTGATACACAGATTGTGGGGCTAGTGCTGAGAAGCCAAGACCGTGGCAGTGATACAATCCATGACGAAGGAAGCTGCAAAACAGGTTTCATGAAAGTGTATTTATGCAATGTCAGTTCTACTGCTTAAGATTTATGTCCTTAAGGAGGCGAGGAGGACACAAGTGCAGCCAGTAAGCGTGTATCAAGTTGCAGTCACTCGGAGACAGAGCAGTTCTGCTTTGAGAAAGACCTGCCATCCACCTCTAGCGGTCACTGATGCTGAAGGCCCATTAATTTGGGTCTGAAGATTACCTATTATAGGCTCAGAGAGAAGTGAGAGAGGCAAATTCAGTGAACGCAAGGGCACCAGAGGGGAACAGTGCTGTGAGTGGCTGAATGCTTGAGTGCCCTTCACCCAGCACTTCTTATCACTCTGTTTTCATGTAATAGGCCCAGGGAAAGCGAGTGCAGGCCACTGTCCCTCATCTGAGACTTCATGGATACAAAGGCCCCTTGCCCCACAGGTTTATTCTTTAGCACTTGGGTTTACAAACGTGTCTGATTTGCCTTCTTCCTTGGAGTCTGCTTCAGCAGCCCAGTGTGCTCAAAATCTTCATTGCTCTGCTTATCCACTCTTGTCTGCTATCCCATTGACTGCCAATGCTGCATGCTTGGGCACCTGTCTCCTTGCTCCCACAAACGTGTCTATGCTGTTTTCACTGACTTGGTATGGAATGCCATTTCTAACTTAATCCATAGCCCCACTGTCCTATTCTTCAAATCCCTCCTCAAGACACACATCTTGTAATGCCATCATGAGTTGGTTGATTTCTTGTAGGCAAGCTTCTGAACTCTTTAATACAATGAGATAAACTGTCAGATTTTGAACCAGTAAGTTGTGCAATAGCTATCCTGTGTAACACTCTGGTTTTAGTACCATTGCCCTTATTTCTGTCTTCCCATTTGCCCACTGTTGCAAGTGTGGACAAAATTGGCTCACAGCTAGTTGCCAGCAGTTTTACTTTTTGTCACCAGAGGGCGCTCCTCCTTTACATTTCTGCAGTGGAACTAGATGATAGGCTACTAAAACTGGTCACCATGGTGACCAGAAACATTGATTTGTCGAGGCCTGTACTATTAGCATAGAAAAGTCTTTTTTTTGTACATGCTTTTTGGGTCCAAAAGTTAAAGGTCGCTTCATGGTCTGGTGCCTATTACTTTCTCTGCATGTCCCAGTCATCTGTTTTCATACATAATGACTCTGCACATGATGGGAAAAGTGCTGGCCAAAAGTTGCTGAACAGGAGGACACATTGGTGGTTTTGTTCCTGCTGTGACCTGCGACAGACACAATGTGATCCTTGATTGCACAGAGTCATTTCAAGTCTCAGGAGCTCTTTCTATGCTAGTGGTCTGTTGCTGTAAATAGCTGTTGGTACCATGTCTCAGTGCTGGTTTCATGTGACTGTGCTGTACATAATGCGGAATGGACAAAACCGGCTGTCCTTAATGCTTCTGTTGGGCATACTGGCCGCTGTTTCAGGAATGGGTCACTTTCCTGCTGTAGCTGGAGTCCTGTTACGTTAACCGAGAGGTAATACGTGGCCCCAAAGAGTTAAAGGTGTTCATATGAACCTGGAACCTCCAGCATTAAACAGGTTAAACCAGGACTCGACAAACTCTGGACACCAGGTTGCCATGATACCCACACAGCACCTAGCTCCACTGCGGCAATGCAATGGAGGAGTATTTCTGGTGACCAAAAATAAAACTTCCGGGGCCTTTACTGGCGCTCGGCAGCAGGGAGCTCTGCGACATTGCTGCAATTTTTTGGCAGGAGAGGCACATCCTAGCTAGGCGCTTTGCTTTGAAGCTGGGCACCAGTTTTGTCAAGCCCTGGTTTAAACAGGGTTTGGTATACAGAGACCTCAGCCTCCTTTGTAGCATTGCAAGCACATCCATAAATATTCTTTTCTTATGGGGGCAGGTGAAGAGGGGAGGAAAATAGTTAAAACATTTGAAATGTACATAGAATATTAAGTAAGGTTTCATTTGAGCAATAAGCTTTATTGCCTTTCCTTTGAGCTCTCTAGAGAGCCTTTTAGAAAGGGGGGGGGAAACTTCAGTTGAGCATCTTTTAGATGGTGTCCAAGTTAACTGTTTTCTTTGGGGAAAAGAGAAGTTCGTTGAGGTGGGCTGGAGGATTAATTGCTAAATCCAGTCTAATTTCCTAAAAGAGACAAGACAAACACACACGGGATGGAAGAGAAAAGAACAGGAAAGATAGAAAATGCAGCTGCTATCGCTGGTGTTGACTTGCTGGAAACTTCATTACTGAAAATACAGCCACAGCACACTGTCTGCCCTGGCAGCTACTCCTAGACCTGGCAAACTTGTACTAGCCTCAAGCTGTTTGTCATTGCATTTAATTGCCTGTGTGCTTACAGGCTTGCAAAATATACAATCTTGGCTGGTCAAGCCAGACTCTTATTAGGCAGAAGGGAAAAAAAAAAGAAAAAGAGAGAGAGAGAGAGAGAACACAGAAGAAATTGGGGGAAGGGGGTACAGCAGGTGACAGTCTTTCATCCCAGATCAGGATTTCCCCCAAGCCAAAGGCTCCTGGGATTAACATGGTTAAAGTATATCAGTTTTATAGTCAGTGGTACCCAAGGGACAGTGTGACCAGCATCACATGCAACTGCCTTTGATTGTAACCTGCTGGATGAGATACCTAATTAGCCGTTGAGGAACTGGAGATGGCCTTTCAGTGTGAGATCAAGTGAGATTTGGGGATTGTAGCTGAGCGCCTTAACCACTCAGCCACTGCACCTCTCTCACCTCCCTGGTGGTAGCTGGGATTTGGCTGCAGATGGACATGGTGATTTGATTGCAAATGGACATAGCCAACTCTGTCTGGCCTCATCAAGTCAGGACATCTCTCAGGGTCAGTATGAAGACAGACTAGGGGGCCCAGGAGACAGTGGGGGGTGGTAGCCATAGCAAAGCTAGCTTGCTTCCCCTTTTTTTTAGTTAGCCTATGTTGTGGTAGCCTTCTCCTTTTTTGTTCCCCCCCCCTTTTTTTTTCCTTTCAGGACTCTCAGGACACCACATCCCCTCATTATTCTGCTTACCAATTAGATCTGACTTCTGACACACCAGTTGGTCATTGACTTCCTGTCTTACTGTTCTTATTCACCAGACATGATTTTAACACAGTCCTGGAGTTATATCTGTAGGCTTCTTTCTTTTGCAGGCCTCTTTGTGTGTGTCTTGAAACTTTTCCATCACTTATAGGTTGTCATGATGTTTTAAGAACTTTCAGTCACTTTTTACAGCCGAGCTAGCTCACAATTAGGGTCAATTTGTAGGCCCTGTTATCACAACAATCCTTTGTAATGAAGAGATGCTGCAAGGGGAAGGAGGCGAGTTGCTGAGATTTGATGCCTTTTCTTGGCCTTTTACAGACTAAGGCCTAGAATAAAACAACTCATCCCACTGAAAAGAAAGTATTAGGGAAACTAACTTAATCCTCCTTCCAGTCTGAATGGGTATTAGATGGCTTGGCACTCTCCAGCCTCACTTCCTAGCCATCCCTCCATTTGCACTGAGCATTTTCCTGGTCACTTTAGCCCACAGTTCTGGTACTCGGCCAACCATGCTCCACAACTTCAAATTCATGGAAATGCCCGCAGGGCCTGCTTCATTAGCTGAGGATGGGATAGATGACCCAGGACTCTCCAAATGGAAACTGAAAAATAGATTCCCTTGCATGGTCAGGAAGAGTTCTGCTTAAGACAGATGTATTGGGGCTTATGGATGTACTTATGTATTGGAGGCTTATGGATGTACTTTGCTAAGCTGGTGAGAAAAGCCATCTGAGCAGATGTCACTGACACTCTTCACGGTGGGATTTCACCTTTTAAATCTTGGATCCATGACAACAGATTAACGTGCTGATTAGTAGAGTCCAGTGCCTTGGAAGCTAATGAGTGTGTCTTTATTGTCACTCAGATACTTAAATTCAGCACGTAGCAAGGTTTGATACGTTCATGGGCTGTGAGCCTAGCCATGTATTCTTTTTTCCATCTTCCCAACGAAAGGATGCAGTCTGAGGAACGTTCAGTCTACTTTTGAAAACCCTTGGTGTGTTGTGACCGCTCTTGGTAAGATAAGCGCAGTCTTCCTGCTCACCATGTCTTGTCTGTTAGGAGACACTTTGTCCCAAAGTGTCTGAGGTGGTCTTTCCATTGTACGCAGCATGTCTGATGAAGTGGGATTTTCTCCCTCGAAAGCTCATGCAATAAATAAATTTTAGTCTTTAAAAGTGCCACAGGACTCCTTGTTTATTTTTTATGTGGTGGGGCTCTGAGTGCTGATTCCTGTCTGACAGGCGATGCTGAATTGGGAAATAGATGTGAAATGTGAAAACTGGATTCTCCTGTGAGAACTGAAGGCTTAATTACCTAGAAGCAACCTCTGTAGATCAAAGTGCTTTGTAAGTAAGCGGGTTGGAAGGACAGTCAACTGCATGTTGTCCCGTGATGCAAGAACTGCCTCAAACAGGAATCCTATAGAGAAGTTAACATAATTTTAGCAGGGTTGCTAAGTTAGTCTGTATGCAGCAAAAATGAGTCTTGTGGCACCTTGAAGACTAACAGATTTCTTCAGGCATAAGCTTTTGTGGGCTGCAACCTAGTTGCAGCCCATGAAAGCTTATGCCTGAAGAAATTTGTTAGTCTTTAGGGTACCATTCAACATAATTTTACCCCAGGTTCGACAAAAATGGCTCCCAGCTAGGTGCCAGCAATTTTATTTTTGGTCGCCAGAGGGCGCACCTCCCCTTCATTTCCGTAGAGGAGCTAGGAGCCAGGATAAAAACCCTGATTGCCATGGCACCCAGGTTTTGTTGAGCCCTGATTTTACCTATCTTATTGAACAGTGCCTACTGAAGGGGAAGACAGATGGACTGCAGGTGGTGGCATCCAATTAAAATATTGAGCAGTCTTATTCCTTCCACTCTCCAACTGCAAAGACCAAGTGGAGTTGTTTAGATGGCGTTACTGGGCTCTGCTTAGAGGGCTCTGTAGAGAAAATATTACCCACCTAATTCTGTGTGTGTGGTCTCTCCAGCTAGCGTGAAGCCATGGCCATCCTGTTTGCAGTTGTTGCCAGGGGCACGACCATCCTTGCCAAACATGCCTGGTGTGGAGGGAACTTCCTGGAAGTGACGGAGCAAATCCTGGCGAAGATACCTTCAGAGAACAACAAACTCACCTACTCGCATGGAAAGTGAGTATGCTCTGTCTTCTGGGGTTGTGGGAATGGGGATAGAAGGGACCTGCCGTAGGGAAAACTAGGTTTGGGCCGTTGCTACCTACCATATATTGAGACCTGAGAAGTGCATTGCTCCCACCCACCTACCTGCTTGTTTCTTACGCTAAAAATTCAGTTTTGAAATGCTCTGTGAGGCTCTGGTTGGATTATGACATGCATGTCGAGACTGAAAGCCGAGCAGTTGATCTAATCCTGCTTCCTGGAGTGATGCTGAATGTGTTGTGTCCTGGGCTACGCTTGCAGTTACACAAAGATTAAGGGTACCAGGTTGCTGCATTGATTACTGACAGATCTCAGCTACTGAAATATTTGAGGTCTGCTCCCTCAAGCCATTCTTGGAGACTGGAGACACTAGTGGAGTTGGTGTTATTCTGTGGTATGGCTGGGAAGATCTTTTTACCAGAAGTCTGAGATTTATTGGCTGTCCCTAGCAATAGGAGAGACCAGAAGAGGCTACTGGCTAGGTGCAATTTTGACTTGGGGTCTGTGATGTCCCCCTCTGCAGTCTGGGGGATAGTATTGTCAACCCAGTCCCTTGTTCCTGGGGCTCTTCTTGGATCAGCCCCCACACAGACACCTATAAGCAAGTGGTCCCTGACCTACTGAATGAGTGTTTCTGGCCAGTCATTCATGGGGTTATTCATTAGTACAGTGGCTTTCAAACTTTTTTTCTCAGGACCCAGCTGGGAAAAATAACTTATGTCCATGACCCAGCAATTACGTCTTAGAGCAATGCATTCCAGTCTTTCAGTGGCAACAGTAGGGAGTGCTGTGACCCAGTACCTAAGAGTCTGTGACCTAGTACTGGGTCCCAACCTGGGGTTTGAAAACCACTGCATTAGTATGAACCCCCAGCCAATATCCCCAGTCCCAGATTTCATCCTAGAAGTGCTTGTTTTACAGAGTTCAGTGCCACCCACTGGACTCTGCATGCTCATTGGCTAGTCAGTTTATCAAAGAAATTGATATGCACCAGCTCTGTCACTCTATATGAAGTCTCTACAAATCACATGCATTGCTTTAGATAAAACAGACAAGTTTATTAAATACATAAAGATTTTAAATGATTATAAGCCAGAGGACTATGTCAGATTGGATCAAAAGTAAATAAAAGAAAATTGCATTCTAAACTAAACACTTCAGTAGCTTTACGGTCTTTAGACGGTTCTCATTGCAGGCTGGTTGGCCAGCCTTCAACCAGATTCTCCCTGTGGACCATCTTGATGTCTTGTAGATGGATGGCAAGAGAGAGCCCAAGAGACTCAAATGTATTCTCCTTTACCATATCTCTCTGCCACCTCCTGGGGTCAAGTGACTGGGAGAGTCTCACATGGTTTCCTCCAGTTGAGTCAAATGTACATCACCTTATCAGATGCTTAGGCCAGTCCATTGTTCCTGAAAGATCTGGATTGTTTCATGCATGCCTTAGCGACTTGTGGCCTATATTGCAGGCCTTGACAAAATTGGCTCCCAGCTAGGCGCCAGCAGTTTTAATTTTGGTTGCCAGAGGGCAGTCCTCCATTGCATTTCCACAGTGGAGCTAGGAGCAGTCTACAAACCCTGGTTGCCATGGCAACCTGGCACCCAGATTTTGTTGAGCCGTGCTATATTGTCTGCCTTTGTTTACCTGGATCTGCTTCAGCCAATGCGAGGCATATATCTGGGAATGTTACAAAGCAGAGCTTCATAATCATACATATTCCATTGCAAGAAATACTGTCATAAATATAATGTTCAGTGTGTTGTGAGCATTCCAAAAACACCGTACATGACATACTTTTGACATTAAACTAGTGGTCTTCAACCTTTCACCAGCAGATGGTGCAATGTTTATAGGTTTCAATGGCAACTGCCCTTCAGAAGGGGACAACTGCATTAACCAATAGACAGCTACACTGCATCCCATGTACGCCCTTACGGTGTGATTATGTATCATTCATGCTCACCCTTACAGGGTATCGCAGGGACCTAGAGAGAGAGATCTGCTTGGGGATAAGGCTTTAAAATAGACGTATTTAAACTTTTCTAAAACGTGTTGTCTCCCTGCCTTTACAACACTTTAGTTCTGGGGCCTTACAGGTTGGGTTATAAAGGATGAATCTCAATGGCAAAGATCAGAGCAACAGTTGCCCAAGATTCAGGGTGCTTCATTTCAATTGCATCTCTAGTCAAGATGAGACTAGAGTAACAGACTTTCTCTCATGCTGTCAAAGCCCATCGGTCCAAATGTGTTATCCTTGGCGCACTTTAGGATGCCAAATGTGCTTTCAGGTAACTTGCTGGGCCTTGCCTGCTCCATTGTTGTACGCAGACTGTCAGTGATAGGAATCCCACAGTTGATAGCAGAGAGTGGGCAAGCTCTAACTGGAGAGGTCTTTGACTGGGAGCACCACAAACCCTAGTGTTTTAGGGACGTGTCCCATTAAGTCAGCCTGGTATCTGCTTTGCAGTTTTCAGCTTTTATAAAAACACTGAACCTCAATCTCGAGGACAGCTTGCATTCCTTGCTTCAATCTTGAGTGTTTCATTAAGATCAGACTAGACAGCTGGCTAGGAGTGCCTCCATTAGTGTATTTGATGCATGCTAATTGGGCTAAATCCGGTAGAGAGGTTCTTCGCTCTTAGTCTGGCTCAGCTGTTGCAGGGAATTCAGATAAGGGTTTGTGATTACTACCAGATATGGATGCTTGCAAAATGTGCTCTGGATTCCCTTTAAAGTGTGATGGGTCAGGTACATCCCAGGCCTTGAGGGAGCTAATGGTGGAACTGGCTGAAGATATCATCAGACACTTCACTTTGATGGTATGCACTGCATTTCCCAAACTTTCTAAACTACTGCAGTAGAATAATGCACAGTGCAGGCTTGGAGTTTTGGGCTGCACTTGGACTATCTCTGTATTCAGTATGAAACTGCCTCTCCGGGCAAAATTGCAAGGGCTGCCTTCTAGCAATCTGGGTCCAACCAGTGGTCCATCTGGCACAGTGTCCTGTCTTCTGAAGCAGCTAGTGCCAGTTGCTGCAGAGGGAACGACCAGGTAATCAAGTGATCCCTGCTGCCTCCCATTCCCAGCTTCTGGCAAAGAGCCGGAATAAAACAGAACCATCCCTGAGACTGGAACTCCTCTGTCCTGCTCTCAATCCACAGGGGAAGGAGATGAGCCTATAGGATACTATTCTATACACCTACTTCAGAAGAGTGTTTGGAAGGTGGGATGTCTTCATTACTTGTGTTAAAAATACTTGGAACAGCCCTGCTCCACTACTCAGGAGCAGGCAGTTTCTTCCCTCCTTGGAATAGAGCCAAGATGGTGGCCTGGGCTCTGCTATTTGGGAGCAGGCAGTTCCTTCTCTCCTCAGAAAAGAGCCAAGATGGTGGCCTGGAGTGGAAAGCCTGAGGCACTGCAGTTGGATTTCTGTCCAGCTATGGTAGTTGAGGACCCCTGAGCGTTCAGGGTGTAGGCAATGGCTTTTCATTCAGACTTTCCACTGGCTGTAGGATCTTGGGGGTATTTCTTCCCAGTGTCCTGGCCCAGGCAGACAGGGAGACCTGAGAACGCTCTTAACAACCTGCCTGAAAGTCTTGGGTCTCTGCTTCTAAAGTAAAAGCTGACTCTGGGAGAGGAAATAGCTGGAGCCTGGTGTGCCCACTTAGTGCAGAATTTTAGGGGTGAAGGCCTGAACTTGCTCACCCCTCCTGAAACAAACACTCTAGTTCCAGGGGCCTCTGCCTAATGCTGTTTGGCCTCTGGACTGTCTGATACACTCCATTCTCTGCTGCCAGCAGGAGGGAGCCTTCTGGCATAGAGGGGGCGGGACTCTTCCTCTTCTGCCTTGTGAGTTGGCCGTGTAGCGCTCAAAACCCGCCCACAACTCCTAAGGGGAGTCTGAGTGAGTTTGCGTAAACTCGTGCTAGGCAAACTGCAGCTCACAGGAATGTTGCGATGCCTAATTAAATGCCTGTCAATTCTTACATCCTCAGATGAAAGAGGCTTTAAAATTCCAAAGTATCAAGGTGGCGCATTTCTAAAACGTGGCTGCTGTTCTCATTACAGGGGTTTAATAATGCAGCACATCCGGCTTGCGTTAGTATGACAGTCTAGGTGCAAGTGGAAAAACTAAGAATGACTGCAACTCTTAGAGCAGTGTGGCTGCTCACTACTGTCAAGGAGTTGTACAATTAATTAAATGCAGCCTAGACGCTACAGGATGCCGTTGGCCACAGAGCTCCGCTTGCCTAAGTGGCTGATCCGAGGCTTGTGGCTCATGCGCATTTGGAACTGGTTTAGCAAACCGGGCCATTAATACAGCTTGTGTTGTGATAGCCCCCAGAGAGCCTAATCAGAGACCTGCCTCCTTGTGTCAGACACTGTGTGAGCGCTGCCTGAAACCCTGGAGTTCACGATTGAAACTGATGAAGCGAGTTGCTGTGTGGACACACTAGCATTAGCTACACTTTTTCAAAGAACTCTTTGTCGTAGTTTGGTAGGCAGATTGTTTGCTGTATACGTGGGCTGATGTATTGAATCTTATTGATGGAAGCCCCTTGATAATTTTACCTTGTTGCACTAAAAAATGATTGGGACATGTGTAACTTTAATACAGCTGCAGCTAGGCATGGCCCTATTTGCCCATTGCCCTGATCCATGGGTGCCTAAAGCGTGGGCTGAGAGCCACACGCGGCTACGGGAGTGCCAACGTGTAGCTCATAGTTGTTCTTTCATTCTGTGCAGGCCACAAAGATCCCAGCAGAAACACACTGTGATCAAGATGGAGCATTGTATATGGTGGCCCTGTGTGTCTGGCAGTTTCGTCATGAACAGATCAGACACTGGGCTGTTCTACAGGAGTTCCTGGGGTCTTGTTAGCAGCTCGAAATATGATTTGTTGTTTGTTTGTTTTCCTTTTTGCAGTTATCTGTTTCATTACATCTGCCAAGACCGGATTATATACCTCTGTATCACAGATGATGTAAGTATTTTGGATAAAGCTATTATGCATACGCTTTTCAACTGTTAGGGTTTTTTTTAATCAGTGCATATCCATGAAAATCAAACCTAGGCACAAAACCAAGGTGCTGTTTTCTGCAGTGGCTCTTCCCATAGGCAGTCTTAACAGGTGGGCAGAGTGGGCAGCTGCCCATGGCCCCGCAGGGGGAAGGGCTGTGTGATGTGCCTGACCACTGCAGGTTCCACCTGCTAAGACTGCCTGTGGTGGTGTGGCTGGAGGGGAAACGGGGGTCCTCACAGTGAGGCTGGGGACCCTGGTGGGGAAGGCAGCGGGGGGCCCTCATGGGGGGATGGGGGACCCTGCTGAGGCTGGTGGGCGGTGGCAAGTCAAGGATGGGGTCCCCCATGTGGTGTAGGGGGCCCCATCCTTGACTTTGGACCTGGGTCCCGAAAACACTAAGACAGCCCCTGGCTGTTCCTGCCTGTTTATACTGGTATAACTGAAACATGGGCCCCTGTATTCAAAGACAAAGTTAAAATACTTGTGTTTGCTCTACCACAGTATCCAGCTGTTCTGTTTGCATGGACAGGTAGAAGTGATGTTATCCCTTCTGCCACCCCAACTTCTTTCTTACTTAATCTTCTCACAGTGGTGATGTGAGCCTGCTTTCTAGCTGCAAGTGAAAACCTGGCAGGGAAGGGAGGTTGGTAAGCAGAGTGAAACTTTCCCATCAGGGCCAAGACAAAACTTCCAGGGATCAGGTGACTCACTCTGCAGCCTCTGTAAAGCAACTTTCCTTAGTCATCACTAGAGTACAGTACGCTCTGTGCTGGACTGTGGGAGAAGATCTAAACAAAGGCTGTGAAATGCTTTGATTTTTTTCCTTCCCCTTAAAAGGGAAATGAAGCACATTCTCGCTATTGAGCTTTGCATGTATGCCTGATTCCTGTGGCTAAGTCTATGCTGACGGCAACAAATTCACCACCATCAGTTTGATCTTTCCACATCGATTGAGCGGTCAGTGAAGGCTTGGCTCAATCGATCGGGAAGTTTGTCTGGTAAGTCCACCCTCTGAAAAAGAGTAGCGCTGAGCCAAAGGAAGAGCGTTTCCCTTTGACCCAGCACAGTGGAGATGCCATGCTGAGCAGCGCTAGGAAGTTGGAGAGATACGCAATCCCACACCTTACTAAACAATTTCCTAATTAGATGACTTGCAGTTAGCTGCCTGGGGTGAACATTTTGTCTTTACTTTTAGAACTTTGAACGTTCCAGAGCCTTCAGTTTCCTGAATGAAATCAAAAAGAGATTTCAGACTACATATGGTTCTAGAGCACAGACCGCACTTCCATACGCCATGAACAGCGAGTTCTCCAGTGTCTTGGCTGCACAGCTGGTAAGATCCATAGGGTCTGATGGGGCGCTCTCATTGCTACCATTACTGGCTTTCAATGGTGAAACAAATGTGCAAACTTCAATCTCTCTAGCAGTCAGACTCCGGGCAGGTCTGAACTGCCTGCCCTTTTCGGCAGCATTTGAATGGAGATATGCAACTTACTTAAAATAATTTGCATGTCTTCATTTGAATCCCCTACTCCTGGAGCATCCGCTGCACTGGTTTGAGGGAAGGGGTCTCCCTTTCAACCAGTGCTACCTGGTTCTCCGGGTGTTGGTATAGAATCGAACTTCCTGATTGGCTGAGTCAGACTACGCAGACCTGAGCAGCTGATCAGGAAGTTCGAACTGATCTGCCCCTATCAGTGAAGACAGGCTTCCACTCTCATCATTGGAAACTCCTCCCCACTTAGGAGAGCTGAGTAGTGTTTGGAGGGAAGATGTGGCTCGCTCTCTTTTTTTTTTTTTTTAATGAAGGCATTATTTTTAGGCATTTGCAGCATGGGGCTAAGTTTGCTGCCTGCTTTGACATGTTGTATAAGTACCATTGAGTAATGACCAGTAATTTGCAGCAGGAACAGCAAATAGCTCAGGCTATTTCCTTTAGAGAGGAGTCCCACCCATCAAGACATTGGGAGGCGGGGGGGGGGGGGGTTCTGCTTTCACCCCAGAGGAAGGTTTGTGTAATTCATGGCCTGGTCTAAACTTAAGTTCTCAGCATAGCCATATTGGTCAGAGCTCAAACTCCTGGCTGACATAGCGGTGGTGTTCTACGTGGGGGTGAGGTGCAGCTGTTTTGGAAAAGGGCTTCTGTGGGTGTAGGTAGCCTTGTTCAGAAGGGATGTCCCTGCAGTGACTGAAACAGTACTTTGGTTGATGGAGGCTGCGTGTGCTAGAGTGCAGATGTACCCTAGTTGGAGCGGGGAGGTGAACCTCCTGACCCTTCTCTCATACTGTCCCTGATTGATGCTTACAAACCTTCCAGCGGGTATATAATGTGGTGATGGGAGTGCGGGCAGGCTCAGCTAGTCATTAACATAGTGACAGTTCCAGATCTTTTCGCTGATAGATAGATTTGAAACATTAATTCCTTGGATCCTTTTAGTTGTGTGCACTCTGTTGCAAATCACTCTAGTAAGACTGTAGCCATAGTAAATGTGACATTTATGAGCAATCGGTTCAGCTGAAAAAAGTGGGTGTGTCATGGAATTTTGTCTTATTGACGTGTGCTGTGTTACTGAAAAGGCTGGGAACCACTGGTCTAGACAACTGGGTGCCCTTATTTAGTATCTTCACCCACCCCGCGCTGTCTGGTCCACTGGCTTTGGAAGAGCTACACATAGGGTTGCTGCTCTGGAGGATCTGTCTTCTGTTTAAAACCAGCCAGCCTCTTGTCCTTCTCGGAGTCCTGGTATGGTAATGGGAGGGAAGGCGGTTTATGGCACACAGTTCACTTGTGACTCAACTGCAAGCTCTTCCCCACCTCGCCTTCTAGGAAATGGTCCTGAGTGCAGACTGTTCAAGAAAACCCTGGCACTGGTACATGGCAGTAACTGAGGCCAATAGCTGCTTTGACTTGGGTCTCTGCATTACTCAGTTGCCCTGTGAAACTGCGATTAGTGTAGCTCGGTATTTGTGAGATGTTCTGGGATCTCTTGAAGGGTGCTGTTGAGGTTCAGATCATACCCCAACCCCCTCCTCGCTTTTCAGCAAGCTCCTTTGGAGAAAAGGGGAGAGCTGAGGTCGGAAAAATTGTCTGAACAGTTCTGTTCTGTCACTGACTCAGTTCATCTGTTACAGAAACACCACTCTGAGAATAAGAGCACCGACCAGATGGTGGAGACGCAAGCCCAGGTTGATGAACTTAAAGGAATCATGGTCCGAAACATAGGTATTGCTGACTTCACTTCCTGCTCTGCACACAGCGTGCACCCCGGGTCCCAGCTGAGCATCCCTCCCAGAGGGATTCCTGATGGTGTTCTGGGCCATCATGCTTTGTGGGAAGCCAGGGTTTACCTGCCATCTTCTGAGTGGTAACCTGGCTGAGCAATGGCATCTGCTACAGTTTGCAGGTATTCCTGCCGCACACACCAGTGCCCTGAGTTTGCCGGGGGTTGTGTTTGCACTGAGATTTCACTGTGGTGGCAGACAGGGACTGAGGTGTGGTGTTGGAGCAAACTTCCACACTCCCCAACCGATTGGAGGGGTGAGGGCTCCAGATTGCAGATGTTCTGTCTCTATTCTGCATGGAAAGCTGTGGGAGCTGGAGTGCAGGATCACGGCCTCAGTGTAGAACTTTGACTGATGGATCTTAAGGCCAATGTTTCTCCAAATGAAGGGTTTGCCTGCACGGATATGGTTTCTAAAGCAGACCAATTAATGGGCAACATTGTGGTGAGCTTTAGGATTCACACCCTTTAGAGTACATTAACCCACCATGTGGACAGCCCTGAAATCTACTTGGCTGCTTGTCATTGTCCTGTGGATTAAGGAGCAACTCGCCTCTTTCACTAAAAAATATTCGCTTTTGGACCCAAACATCATAGCAGACTTACTAAGTTGTACAGGTGGGATGAAGCTGGAGGTACTGTATTAATGCTTCCTTCAAAACTGCAAAGTCGCTTATTTAATGGCTTTAAAATAAATGGATTTTTTGCCATTATAACAGTTCACTTCTGCCAATCCTAGTTATATCAGAGTTATATCTTGCAAAAGGTTGGACAGTGAAAGCTTCTTTTGTATCTGGATTCTGACTGCCAGTTTGTTCTTCCTCCCTCAGACCTGGTGGCCCAAAGGGGAGAGAAGCTGGAGTTGCTGATAGACAAAACGGAGAATCTAGTGGATTCAGTAAGTGCAGCGGAACTGGGAGGAGTGCCTCAGGGTGGACGTATGTAGTAGCCAGACCCGGTGGTACTGTATGAGTACCAGCAGAAGCAGATGTCAACCAATGTGCGCAGATGACAGCAAAGAGGGGGCATTGGAGCAGTAGAAAACCAACGCAAATACTGGGGCTTCCAGTCTCTAAGCTCTTGTGTTTATACTGGGACTTGCACGCCGTACAGCCGAGGCACGTGGCCTTCTTTCAGTCCACCGCTCGGCTTTCCCGATGCTTGGTTTCCAGAGAGGCTGCGTTCTACTTGCAGTGTAGCTCACTGTGCCCTGCACTGCACTGTCTTCTCCTGTCCACATCACATGCATGGTAGCGCAGGGAAGGTGTGGCTGGATGTGGGATACCCGAGGCTTGTAGATTTGTCACAACTCTGTTCCCATGGGTGCGATGCTGGATTCCTACCTCCTTGATCCTTATTCACTTGGATGCTCCTCCTCTTGCATTCTGCTCTGTTAAAGAGCCTTCCTGGATAAGTTGCGTTCTTCCCCTCTCTGTCTCCCTCTGCACACAAGACACAGCTGCCCACATGAGGCCTGACCTTACTTGCAGGAAGGAAGGGGAAACCCACAGTTCTGGTTCCACGTCATCTATGCCGTTCATTATAGAAGCCTTAAATTACGAAAATAACTGATTCAGATTATTTGACTTCAGGCTAATTATGTGGCAGCCTTCTGAGCCATAATGGGGTGGTTACTGAAAAGAAACGCTGCATGTAGCTCTGAATGAGTCCCCTAGATGTTATCAACTTCAAAAATGTCAATAAATGCTCTTCTGCATGTAAGAAAAGAAGGCAGAAGTGGTAATGTCTTCTGATCCCTAATGGAAGGGGGTGCGGAGAATTCACCTTCCTGCCGAGAGTGGACATTGCTGAGTTTCCTACAGCTGGCTTGGATTGGAAACAGTTGCATGATCCTGTGTGTTGAATGTCCAGCACACACACCCATGCATTTTCTGATGAGTTCTTTGCACTGGGCTATTTAAGGGGGGGTTTGTGCATGACATCATCTGATCTTAAAATACAGCAGGCTGCCAGCCTAGGATGAAGCACTGTGTTTTGGAGGTGGGGACGTTACACATTACGGAGAAGCAGGATGGGAAAAGGGAATAAAGTGAAGATGTGTCACAAGGCTGAGTAGCATAAATACTGAGGAAAAGCTGGAGGTTATAAAGTTCACCAGATGACTACGCCCAAAAGGGGACAGGCATCAAAAGCTGCTCAGCTCAAAACCCCTCGTGCTCATATAGCCATTTACAGGGGTGAAGCTGTGCAGTGCTCCGTTTACATCTGGGTAAAGGGCCCGCAAATGAAATGGATCTGTGCAACACAGGCCCCGGTAGGGGTCATGTGACTGGCAGAGAATAGAAAAGCTAGAGGGCTGAGCAGAGGGTGCATGTCTCCAAGGCTCATTTTCAGGCCCACACAAGCTTTGATGTTGCCTCTTTAACTACCACTTCTGTGGAAGGAAACTAGTGCAGGGCCCCGATCCTGGTACCTGCTGAGGCAATTTGCACCGCTGGTACGGAGACAGGAGTGGGAAATGTCTCTTTCTGGGAGAAGGAAAGGGGCAACACAAGGAAATGGCTTACATCTCAGGGAGAGATGGGCCTCAAATAACCTCTGCCGGGTGAAATGACCTGTTCAGCAGTGGGGAAGTATCCAAAGCTATATAAATGCTGATGGAAAAATAGTGATTGGGCACTTCTCTTACACACAGACTCATAGAATAAGGTCAATAGGGACCATCATGATTATCTAATCAGACCTCCTGCACGTTGCAGGCCACAGAACCTCACCCATCCTCTCCTGTGATAGACCCCCCGGGCTATTGAAATCCTCAAATCATGGTTTATATTCTTCAAGTTACAGGGATTCCACCGTTTACACTAGTTTAAACTTGCAAGTGGCTCATGCCCCATGCTGCAGAAGAAAGTGAGCCCCCTCCCCATGGTCTCTGCCAATCTGACCTAGGGGAAAATTCCTTCCTGGCCCCAAATAGGGTGATCAGTTAGACCATGAGCATGTGGGCAAGTCTCACTAGCCAGACTTCTAGGAAAGAATTCTTTGTAGTAACTCAGAGACACGCTCAGAGAGACTGAGACATGGTCTCATGTCTCATCTGTGGCTGCTGGATATATTTGCTGCTAGCAGTTACAAATTGGCTCCATGCCATCATAGGCAGTTTCCTCATACCATCCCCTCCAGAAACTTACCAAGCTCAGTCTTGAAGCCAAGTAATTTTTACCACCACCACCACTCCCCCTCCCAGTTCCCCTAGGGGGGCTGTTTGAGGTTTGATGTGGGATCAGGAGGGATTTTGAGGAAATCTAGCTGGCTCATGGACTAAGTGATGGTTGTCTCTTTCTTTCCTAGTCAGTCACATTCAAAACAACCAGCAGGAACCTGGCCAGAGCCATGTGTATGAAGAACCTCAAGCTCACCATCATCATCACAGTAGTATCAATTGTAAGTTACCACCTTTATCCTCTTTCTTCTTGGTGTGTTACTCATGTCTCTTCCCTGGAGCACCCAAATAACCAGCATCTCCAAGAAAGGAACCCATGTATCTCCATCACTGGAAGGTTCTCTTCCCAAGGCTAGGAACCAGCATTTCACTACCCTTTCTATGCTAGATCCAAGTGGCTTATTCTGCCTAGAGCTGGTCAAGAATTTTTCATCAATGATTTCCCCGCAAAAAATGCCCTTTCCACAAAACCAATATCTTCTCTGGAAAATTCATTTTGCCAAAAGCTGTTTCCACACGGAAAATCAAACTGATGGTTCCTTGACTCCCTGCCTGGAAAGCTCTGGTCCTTTTTGCTTTCTGCCTGCCAGGTCAAGGGTCCAGGCATTAGCAGGACCGCTCCCATGGAGGAAGGGGCTAAAACTGGCAAGAGCCGTGAAGCAGGAAGCTAGATGTTGCATTTTGCTGTTCTCAGAATGGAATTCTCTTGATCCTGTCCCGTTTTAAAAAAAGTCATTTTGACTTGTCCTAATTTGGGATGAAACTTGGTTCCAAAATGGGAAATGTTTTGCAGGAAGGGATTTCCATTTCCAGCTAGCTCTAGTCCAGTCTACAGCAAGTGTGGTGTGGTAATGTCTCAGATGGCAGGGACTGGCACAAGGTGTGTAGTGTTGAGATGTGCTCTTGCCATTTTCTCCACCTGTGTATAGGCTCTTAGGGAGAGCAGAGACACAGCTGCTTTGTTGGCTATTAGAAGCTGAAGCAATGGTTCACAGTATCTGAGCCCCTGGCAGACTTAATTTTCAGGACCGTTTCTGTCCCCTTTGACTCTGGGTTTTTTTTGGCTTCAAGCCAGAGATATGGTCTCCTCCTCCAATATTTATCCACCAACTTGTTTGCTGTTAACACCTTTCATCTGATGTCTGCAATTATGCTTTGAGGCTAACATAGTGCAGATCTGTCCTAGCTGGCACCTCATATCAGTCTGTGGGCCAGGTGGCATTATCCCTGTGCTGCAGTGGGGGAGACTGAGGCCAAGTTTAAATGACTCGCTGGGTGTCAAAGGAGACGTTGAGGGCAGGGTATGCTCCTGTGGGTTTCCAAACCCTGCTTTAAGTATCTGACCACGTTGAGTGGCAGGAAAGATCCTCTATCCACACAATGATGCTTTCTTCCTGCAGGTGGTGATCTACATCATTGTGTCAGCTGCCTGTGGTGGCCTCTCGTGGCCCAGCTGTGTCTCGAAGTAAACAGACGGCCTGTGCTGATCAGCTAAGGATGAGCCTGCACGAAGGAGCAACCCACAGAATAACTTGTCTTTCACCACTGACACTTCTTTCTTCCATCCTCCCAGGACTTCAGACTCCTCTTTGCCTTAGTAGCCCCAGCAGCCCCAGGGCCCTGCCTCCAGTGCAGGTGCAGCCTTGAGGAAGGAGCCGTGTTTTAAAACTACTTGAAGGGATTTTGTTTCTTTCTGTTCTTTCGTCTTAACTCCTGAGTTTCTTGGCTGGGCGGACACTGCCGCCGGCTCCAGAGTGAGTGAGTGAGTGTGTGTGTGTGTGTGTGTGTGTGTGTGTGTGTGTGTGTGTGTGTGTGTACTCGTGCAGCTTTGCACTTTAATGTGAGCGTGCTAAGCAGAGAGCAGTGTTCCTAGTGCCTCCATCTCTGCATGACAAGTGGGGCCGGGGTGCTCAAGTGAAGGTGGGCAGAGCAGTGAAAGCCCAATATGCTGGGAGCAAAATAGCATCTAATTCATGTCTCCTCTCCACATGTTTTGTCCACACGAGGTAGGGTTGAATGTTTGCCTTGTCAAGGGCCACCATTGCAAACACGGATGAGATTACACATGGAATGGCACTGAATGGCATGGGCTCCTCTTGGGAATACATCTCCCTCTTCAGTGGGGAACCTCTTTTCCTTGGGGGAATCTCTTTGGACATCTGTATTGCTGAGTGGCATAGTGAAATAACTCCTCTTTTGCCCTCTGTCTTCTGCCCAGCTCCCCTACTTTGTGACTACGTTGAGAGAGTAAAGATGACGGTTGCGCATGGTCAAGTTGCGATAACTTAGCTGCCTTGTTTGTTGCTGCATTTAAAGTATCGCTTCGGTCCTGTTTCCTTAGTCCTTCCCACTCAAAATCAACTCTCAGCATTTCTCACTCAGAATGGACCTGGGGCCAAGCTGCTGTTCTAGCTTGCAAAGAAAATTGGCTGAGGTATCTCGTGTGCGTTTCCAGCCAACTAAGAGACTTGCACGTGTTAAAGAAACAAACCACTGAACCAGAACTGGGTTGGAACCATCCGTCTCCTGAGTCTCACTTTGTGCTGTGCTGTGCTGAAGGGGACTCTTCCCAGCTATCGCATGCCTTCTGGATTCTTATCTGTGGTACAGAACACCAACGTTACCAACGAAAAGCAGGGGTCCCTGATGAATACACTGCTATGAAAGCCTTGCAAGGTTGAAACTAGCCTCATGGAGACTTGTCCATTATCTGACGGTAGCTTTGATCATAAACGCTTTGTCCTGTTTGGGCGGCCTTATCCTCAGGGTAGCCCTGTATAGCTTCTCAGTAGCACAAATGGGGGTGGCAATGTCCAGGTGTATATATACAGTACAGATTAGCAAATGAGTGGCTTGGAGTCTGACCTAGACAGTGCATAAAAGGCTTGCTGACTTCTGTTGGTGAACTGCTCAGTGTTTCCTTTGGGAAAACTCAGTTTCCTGTGGAGGGGATGGAATCAAAAGCAAATCTGGTGATAAATGAGAACATGAGACGGCTTTACATATTTATCACATTCCTTGGCCTTAAGTGTTTCCCGTTGCTCAGTCACTGAGAACCTGGCTCCTACTATTAAGGTTGTGGAACCCGAGGGGGAGAAAGGCTTAACCCAAGTGCGTATATTTAAAGCCACGTGATTATGCAGTGCCACTAATCAGCTGTGATGTACAAAACAGCTTTTGCACGCTCTGGCCTTGAAGAGTTTATCTTGAGCCGTTTAGTACTGGGTCTGCATGAAACGGTACTGAGAACCTAACTGCTACCCCATCACGTCCTTCATATCGCTGTACATGATGCTGACTTTTCAGCTGGTGCCATCCTGTAAGTGCTCTAAATTCACACCCATGCATGGGTTTAGCCTCCGTAGGCTAAATGCTGACCCGTGCTTGTTGGAAATGGGTGGGTACGCTAGTATTTTCCCGCCATACAAGTAAACATGTTTATGAACCTGTTCTCAATGTTAACTCACTTATATCTCCAATTGGACTAGTAACCGAGAATGGAGGCAATGCTGTGTTTACTGGAAACCCCTCACTTATTGAAATATTAACGGCTCAAGTGGGAAGAGCAGGGGATAGATCGTCTCATTCAAGCGTGCACTACTGCCCCTGAGTCAATGTGCAATTGTGCATGTTTTAGGGGTTGCTGATGTTATTGTTAATTTTCTATGATTTGTCTGTTATGTATAAACACTTTTTAAAGAAACGGTTTCCTCTTGTTTTAAAGAATGTAGTGAGGCATTACTGTAAAATGACAACCTGTCTGAATAAACATAGTATATGGAAAATGACCTCACATTGCTAAGTTTTCTCAAGGGTAGCTTGGCCTTGAGCAATGCATTCCAGTCCTGTGGTGCCGGTAGCAGGGGGTGCCGCAACCCCATGCCTTAGGGTCTGTGACCCAGTACTGGGGCCCAACCTGGGCTTTGAAAACCACTGCCTTAAAGGACAGCTCCATATGCATAGGTAGAGTACTCCTACGCGAACAGCAGTGTTCAGGAAAGTTGTTCTGTAAGACTCTGCTTCTCACACTCACACACACACACAGCCTTTGTGTGAACTAACTTGGTCCTGAAAGAGGCCACACTGTACATGAAATATATCAGCACCACTGCTGTCTGTCCTGTCTACACTGGCCTCCTTCATCCTGAGCTGCAAGGAAACTAGACAGCGCCTGGGTAGAGCCTTGCCTACAATGCTGCTTAGAAGCATATTAGCCTGATCCACCACATGTCGAAGCGTTTGGTACAGAGACTTAAATCGAGTGGAAAACCAGCTCCAAGAAAGCGCATGAAAACAAATTAGATTATCTTCCTTTGTTTGTCCAGCACCTAGCACAAGAGGGCTGTGCCTGAGGTGGTGTAGGTTCTGGTGCAATGAATCCGTATAGCCATCCTTAGAAGGAAAAGACACCCACACTGGACTAAACAGACAGAAATGAATTTTGATGAGAGCACTTGATAGAAAGCATGTGCTATTCTGAATCCAAGCCAAATGTCCCCTTCTCAGGAGGGAGAAGAAGGGGAAGAGGGTTGTTCCTTTCTAGGAATCCCACAGCAAGACATTCAGGGAGATGAGGATACATGGACCAACTTTTCACCTAGACAAATCCATCAGAGATAAAAGGAACAGTTGTCAATTATCCACTGCCTTGCACCTTAGTTGTTCATTAGTCTTTGAACTGGGAACCCTTTCTCTTTATAGGTACTAAATGATTAATGGGGAACATATTGAGAATTGGGCCTTGCCTATTGGTTAAAAGGTGTCCTTAGTGTTTGGAAACAGCATTAGCAGTAGCTTGTCTGAACTTTATTTTGCAGACCACTGTAACTAAAAGGCCGACCCTGGTCCAGGTTGCTAAAGCATGGTGTTCTCCTACATGGTGCTAGTATAACTCATAAGCTCTTTAAGTCCTAAGCAAAATAAAAATGTACCACAGAGAAAGCCTGTTAACTAGCAAATCTAGGGAAAATCATTTGCTTAATGCGTGGCAGGGCTTGATATAAAATGCCTATAAACTATCTCAACCACAGACCCTTTCATCTTCAAACATCCTATTTAGTGTAACTAATTAAAACTAAGCATCTCACCTGTCCTACTAGTTATATACAGCTGTTTGAAGGATGTGTTCACTGTCTGATTCAGGCCCTTAAAAGAAAACTGCAGTATTTACTTGCCAGCCCAGACCCTTGACTTGCCTGAACCCCCCTCCCTTGACCATGACCAGGAGGAGGGCTTGGGGAAGGAGACTGAGCGTCAAGCAGGGGCTAGGGAGAGGTGTGCAAAGACTGCTTGACCACATGCTTGACCTCATGGAGTGGCAGACCCACTCCCTGAAGCGCCTGGAGGAGCGCCTGTTCTCTTGGGGCCCTGCCCAAGAGTTGGATTAAGACTTAGTGGGGACTCTTGCAGGGGCTATGATGGGGCTAGAGGCATAAGAGGGGCATCTTCCCCTTTGGGAGGACAAAAGGGGGGTTCCAGACACACGAGGTGGCAGCTCTCTGCATTAGGGGAGCTTAATTTTCAGATAGGCGCCCTTTAAGAGGGGAGAGAGGAGCTCCAGGCTGCAACAGGTGTGGGTGACTCTTGCAGAGCCAGTAAGGAGGCCCCTGGGCTTTGGGGTGGGGGGAAGTAACCCTCCTGGTGGGGAAAGTGGATCTCTCTCTGCTTAAAGGCGTGCCATTTTCTATCTCGGAGGGGCTTATTTGACAGCTAGGAGCCCCTTGAGGATGCCAGAATGGCCACCAGGCTTAACGGCCATCAGGAGCCCCTTTTTTGGCAGGGTTTAAGAGTTAGCGGGGGCTCTTGCAGGGGCTACAATGGGGCTAGAGGCTTAAGTGGGGCATCCGTCCCTTCATCAGGATGAAAGGGGGGCTCCAGGCACAAGGAGCAGCTGCTGTCTGCATTGGGGGAGATTAATTTTCAGCCGGGAGCCCTTCAACGGGACGAGAGGAGCTCCAGGCTGGGATAGGTGCTTGGGCTCTTCAGGAGCCAGTAAGGGGTCCCTGGGCTTAAGGGTGCCAGTCCCCAGGCTTTGGGGGGGTAACCCAGGGGGGGCAAGGGGCCCTCTGCACCTAAAGGGCTGCCTGTGTCTGTCTCGGAGAGGTTTATTTGCCCCCTTAAGGGTGCCAAAATGGCCACCAGTCTTAACGGCCGTCAACAGCCACTTTTTGGCCAGGATAAAGAGTTAGCGGGGGCTCTTGCAGGGGCTACGATGGGGCTAGAGGCTTAAGTGGGGCGTCCGTCCCTTTGTTAGGATCGAAGGGGGGCTCCAGACTCAAGAAGCAGCTGCTGATTGGTTTGGGGGGGGGGGGGGCGCTTAATTTTCAGCCTTTAGCCCTGCAAGGGGGACGAGAGGAGCTCCGGGCTGGGACAGGTGCTTGGGCTCTTCAGGAGCTGGTTAGGGGGTCACTGGGCTTAAGGGGGCGGTTCCCTGGGCTTTGGGGGGGGGGGCGGGTAACCCTCCTGGCAGGGAAAGGGTGTCTCTGCATTTAAAGGGGTGCCAATTTCTGTCTCGGAGGGGCTTATTTGCCAGCAAGGAGCCCCTTGAGGATGCCAAAGTGGTCACCGGACATCAGGATCCCCTTTTTGGCGGGGGTTAAAAGTTAGCGGGGGCTCTTCCCAGGGCCACAATGGGGCTAGAGGCTTAAGTGGGGCATCCGTCCCTTCGTCAGGATGAAAGGGGGGGCTCCAGGCACAAGGACTGGCTGCTGGCTGCATTGGGGGAGATTAATTTTCAGCCAGGAGCTCTTCAAGAGAGATGAGAGGAGTTCCAGGCTGGGACAGGTGTTTGGGGTCTTCAGGAGCTGGTAAGGGAGTCCCTGGGCTTCAGGGGGTGGGCGGGTAACCCTCCTGGTGTGCAAAGGGGGGGGGGGCCCTCTGCACTTAAAGGGATGCCAGTTTCTATCTTAGAGGGGTTTATTTGCCAGCCAGGCGCCCCTTGATGATGGCAACATGGCCACCGCCCCCACGGCCTGGCGGGGGGGGTTAAGAGTCAGCGGGGCCTCTTGCAGGTGCTATAATGGTGCTAGTGGGGTGTCCATCCCTTCGGCAGGCCCAATCGGGGACTCCAGACACAAGGGGTGGCTGCAGTCTGCATTGGGGGAGCTTATTTTTCAGCTGGGAGCCCTTCAAGAGGGACAAGAGGAGCTCCAGGCTGGGCTAGTAGCTTGGGCTCTTCAGGAACTGGTTAGGGGGTCCCTGGGCTGCAGGAGGTGGCGGGTAACCTTCCTGGCAGGGAAAGGGGGGAGGGTTTCTCTGCTTAAAGGGCTGCCAGTTTCTGTCTCGGAGGGGCTTATTTGCCGGCGAGGAGCCCCTTGAGGATGCCAAAATGGCCACCAGGCTTAACGGCCGTCAGGAGCCCCTTTTTGGCAGGGGTTAAGAGTTAGCGGGGGCACTTGCAGGGGCTACGATGGGGCTAGAGGCATAAGTGGGGCGTCCAGCCCTTTGTTAGGACCAAAAGGGGGCTCCCGACAAAGAGGGGGCTGCTGTCTGCTTTGGGGGAGCGTAATTTTCAGCCGGGAGCCCTTCAAGAGGGACGAGAGGAGCTTCAGCCTGGGACAGGTGCTTGGGCTCTTCAGGAGCCGGTAAGGGGCCCCCTGAGCTTCAGCAGGGGAGTAACCCTCCTGGTGGGGAAAGGGGGCCTCTGTGCTTAAAGGGCTTCCAGTTTCTGTCTCTGAGGGGCTTATTTGCCGGCCAGGAGCCTCTTGAGGATGCCAAAATAGCCACCAGGCTTACAGCTGTCAGGAGCCCCTTTTTGCAGGGGTTAAGAGTTAGCGGGGGCTCTTGCCGGGGCTAGAGGCTTAAGTGGGGCAGCCATCCCTTTGTCAGGACCAAAGGGGGACCCCAGGCACAAGAGGTGGCTGCTGTCTGCTTTGGGGGAGCTTAATTTTCAGCTGGGAGCTCTTCAAGAGGGTGAGAGGAGTTCCAGGCTGTAACAGTTGCTTGGGCTCTTCAGGAGCTAGTAAAGGAATCCTTGGGCTTTGGGGGGCGGGTCCCTGGGCTTCAGGGGTGGCCTGCTTATGTGGAACATCCGTCCCTTCCGGAGGATGAAAGGGGGGCTCCAGACACAAGAGGCAGCTGCTGTCTGCATTGGGGGAGCTTGATTTTCTTCCGGGAGCCCTTCGAGAGGAGGGCCAGGCTGCAACATGCCTGGGGGAGGGGGTCTTCAGGAGCCAGTAAGGGGGTCCCTGGGCTTAAGGGGAGCAGGTAGCCCTCCCAGCAGGGGCTAAGGGGTTTCTATGCTTAAAGGGGTGCCAGTTTCTGTTTCAAAGGGGCTTATTTTCCAGCCCAGAGCCCCCTGATGGGGTGAAAATGGCCACCAGGCTTATTGGCTGCCAGGAGCCCCTTTTTTACCCTGCCCTGTGCCCAGAGGCAGCCCAGAATCCACCTTCCCTAGGCCACTAGCACCAGCTCCTCCCCCCAACCCTCTTCCCTCCCCCTGGCCCTCTTTACTCCCCACCAACCTTCCAACCCCGCTTTCCCCTCTGAATAAACACCCTGAACACTTTTATAGTGTGTTTTGATTGGTGTGGGGATGGTGGGGGCAGGTGTGGGCGGGTGGTGGAGGTGATGGGTGTGACAGGCTGCTCCCCAAATCCGGTCTGGTGTGCTGCTATGACCGCTTGAACCCCACTCCTGAACCCCAATTTACCCCGCTCTGCTGGGTGACCGCTCACTCCTGAGTCAGTCCACACCAGCCACCAGCGTGTAATTGGTCCCAGGCAGTGGGTGTAAATCCACTAGCCACACAGGCGTTGGTCCCCAAGCAAGCACACCCAGCCCCAGACACTACACTGGGAGCCACTGCCTTACAGGGATTGGGACCCACTCCCAATCACCTTAGTCTCAAGTCCGTCCACTTAACAAAGAAGTGGATTGTGCCCAGCCTCCCACATCCACACCCTCTAAAGACCACACAGCTTTAGGTAAAACAACTACTAGTTTATTGATCAGAGTCTGATTTCAAGTGAGAACATGGCCAATCAAGCAAGGCAGAATCATATTATAAATGAGTCAGGAGTGACCACTATCAAATAAAAGGTATAAACCGCATGCTACCCTAACATCTTCACCTAAACTGACCTCAGAGTCCAAGATTATGCGCATGGTGTTCGGCTGTTCGATGTTTTACAGCCATTCTCTGCCTGTTCCCAGGCAGGGCCCCGATCTTGCTTGAAGTTGGTTGCAAGATGGTGTCTTCTCAGGCTGAAAGCCTGCAGCTTCTCCCCCTTCACAGTCTCTGTCTTTGTTTTAACAAACTGCTGACAGCCCCTCCTCCTCACTGTCCTGTTGTGAGATTCTCTTCACTCCTACCTGAGCAGGGGAGGGCATTAGCATTCCCTTTGATGTGTAAATCTTCAGCCATTGTGCTAGAGACAGCCCTGAGAGTCTGAACCCTGTAACATGCTTCACATCTATACATACATGTCGCAGCAGGGAACATGGCACCCTGGTAATCACGTGGCATATGTTCTGAGCATTCACAGAGGAACCTGGTATAGTGTAATTGTCATCAAATAACACAATTACACTGCAAAACTGAACAGAAAGATTATACAGGTCACGCCCAAGGGCTGCACAGATGTGCATTCCGTCACAATGGGGCCTGGTTGTAGGTCCACTCCTCAGTGCGCCTCATTGTCAAAATCGGCTCTGATTGCATCGCGGATGAGCTGTGCTTGCCGCTGGCCCCGCTGAGTCTGGGACAGAGTGGTGGCGGGTTGCTCGGCCTTATTGTCCCAGACGTTGGGACAAACTGTTGTCCTCCAGGCTGGTTTGTCGCCACCCAGACCTGCTCCACAGCTGAAGAAGCCTTAGCACGAGCTGGCAGTTGTCGCTCAGCTGGCTGACGAAGCACAGAAGAGGCAGAACTATGATGTGCTCAGGCTCTGAGTTTTCAGGCACAATGGGAAGGGGCTGAGCCCACTTCCTGTTTTGAGGGCATGGCCAGGGAAGGGGAGACCATCTCTGCTGCCACACTTCCCCCAATGCACCCTTCCAACCCCCCACCCCCCAACACTAGTCTAGTGTAGACTCTGCGTTGATTTAATAAGTTCTTCCTTAAGTCAATTTAGAAATATAGGGTAGACTCTCTACATTGACTTGGTACGGTCGACTTAAAGTCGACTTAATAAAGGTGACCTAATAAAGTCAAGGGGGAGAAGAGAGTACAGCACCATCTTGTGGCAGGAAGCTGTCTTAGCTCTAGATGCTTATGACAACTTAACTAGACTGATCACGTCCATTCAAACCCTTAATATTGACTAATCCTGTATTGGTTTAGTGTGCAGTAAGAAAGATGTGAAGAATCACTGTATGGTACATTTATTCTCATTGGGTATGATCAGGCCCAGTTTAATTTTGGGACAGAGAGGCAAGCCTCAATCTCAACATGGAGACGGAACCCGACTTGGTCTAGATCTTTCCTTTCTCTCTGATTTCAGTGAGCAAGATCAGCGGGGCAAGGCAGCAGCTCTCAGATGTTAAAACCAAGTCAGCAGTATTTCCTAAAGCCCATCTTCCACATTTTCTTAAATTATTTTTCTTCTAGACCCATCCTTTCTAGCTAAAGATGGTTTACATCCCCCTGCTAAGGTTAAAACTGCCTTCTTTCATAGGAGTAATCACGTGAAAACTACCTTGTTTTTTGATCTCTTCCCTGGTCACAACTTAGAGGCATCCTGACAGCTTCAGAGCAACCATCTGAATGCAAGGTGCCTGTTCGTGGATTCCAGTACCTTCTAGGCCGACCCTTTCTTTTAGTTCACATCTTCAGAGCGCAGATGTTAATTTTAGTGGTCAGGTGGTGTTGGTTAAACCAGTGTCCTCTTTAAACACACTGCACCTATTCAGCTGCAGCCACTTGCTACCTAAATGATTGTACTTGGAAGGAGAGTCATGGAACAGCTGCCTTAAACTGTGAGCTATGCTCACTACCAGTTATTGCTCATTTTCCATGCTTCTGCTTCCTCCTCCTCCGCACATCTGAGCACACTCCACCGTTAGCTTAAGTGGAGCTAGAATCAGGTATAGTGCAACTAATTAGTGTGATAGAGAGAGACGTATTCATGATACAAGAGGAGACCAGCCTGAACTCCAGCCAAACCAAAGCAAGCAGCAGCTGGGCTATGTCTACACTGGAAAAGTTGTCAACTGTAAGTTGACTTAAGGTCAACCTTAAGTCAACTTAACTTTTTCTAGTGTAGACATACCCTAAGTCAACTTAACACTTTAAGTCTATTTAATAAGGTCAACTTAGGTGCTAATACCCGTCCACACTGGCTTAAGTCGACTTAATAAGGTCACCTTAAGCATTAAGTCGACCTAAAAAGGTGTTATTATTAGGGTGCAGTAGTTAGCATGACGCCTGGGCTGTTATCTCTTTTGTCAACTTTCTGCGTCCTGGCGTGTGAACTTAGCAAGCCAGGCACCCAGAGCCCATGTGCCCTGAGAGTGGGAAGACCCAGGTATCTTCTCCCCTGCTCCTGCCAGTGAATGATCTTGTTCTCCACCGTGGCCCTTAGGTTTGAAGCACTCCTTGTGTAGACACACACCACAGACCTAGAGGGCAGTGTGCACATGCATCACTGTTGTAATTATGGTGGGAACTGTAAGTTGGCCTAATAGAGGTTGATGTAAATTGTTAGTGTAGCCAGACCCAGAGACAGCCCACTTTAAAATGTCTTGGGTAGAAGTTCTCTAAGCAAACAAAACTATTGACTTCAGGACCTGGGTGGTGGGAGAGAATTAAGTTCCATCAAGGCAGTCTTCAGCACTTTTACAGGTAGACAGATTTCTCCAATAAATTTTTTTTTTAGATTCTCATCAAGTGCTTCTGTTAGTCAAACATGGCACCAAAACACACTTACCGATCCTTAAAGCCACAGGATGATACTGTACAGAGGGTCTCGCTCCCTCCTGCAACAATGGTTCTTATAGTCCATGTTCTGATTACTTAATCTAGGCCAAGGAGGTCTCAACCTTTTTCCCTCTGAGACCCTCTCCCCTGAAACACACACACTACGAAAACTGTGGGGGAGGCTCAGGGATTTAACTCTGTGGGACACGGGGACTCAGGGCTGGGGTTCAATGTAGTTTCACTTCTATTGGGGATGGGGGCATGGACCAAGGAGAGAGCAGCCCCGGTCTTTCCATAACCAAAAGGGAGGGAGGGAAATCAGCTGAAAAAGTTGAACAGCTCAGGGGGCAGGTAGGGAGCTGTGTACAAGGTGGGAGGGGAGCCCCCCCCACTGCAGTCATGTAGCCCTGAAGGCTCTCTTGGGCCTGGAGCTGGGACCCACTCCTCCTGCCCCCCCCATCCCCAGGCACCAGCAGCAGAAGGAAGAGCACAGTGACTGTCCAGCTTCCAGCCTCTGACCCAGCAAGGAGGAGGGCCTCAAAGGAAATGGGGGTTGGAGCAGGAAAGCTGCCCTCAGAACTGCCCTGCTCTGGTTAAGACAGTGCAGTGGGGCTAGTGGTAAAATCTCTCATTTCACTTCCAACTTTGCTCATAGGTCCCAGCTTTCTGCTCCACGGGGTACCAGGGAGCCCCTGAAACTGGCTCACAGACCCTTGCTTTTTGAGAACCACTGCATTAGGCTAGCAAAGGTCTGTCCCTACTGAACAATACAACACAACCCAGATTACTTGGTAAATGGCACAGGCACATGACATTTTAATACAGGTAAATGACAACCGTAAACAAATCATGCAGGCCAGTTAGATGACAGGTGTAGGGACCCCTATTCTGGGAAGCAGGGCCACTAATGATTTGACACTCCTAGTAGACAAACAGCTGAAGTGGAAGGCCCATTGCAACACTGTGGCTAAAAGGGCTACTCTGATCCTTGGATGCAGAAATAGGGGAATTGCCAGAGGTGTAGAAAGGTTATTTTACTGCTGGATTTGGACATGGTGCCGCCTTTGCTGGAATATTGCAGCAGTTCTAGGCTGTTGTTAAACTGGGGGCAGTTTACCAAAGAGCCGCAAGAATGACTGAAGGATTACAAAACCTGTTTTCCAGTGACTGAGCTCCTCCCCTCTATTTACCTGTAAGGCATGATTTGATTAGTGTACAAATACCTACATGGAGAACAAACATTTAAGGCTGTTCACGCTACAAGAGAAATGTAAAACAATCCAAGGGCTGGAAGCTGAAGCAAGGCAGATAGGAGCTCACGTGTACATTTACTAGTGAAAGTGATTAACCAAGCATCATGGGGCATTTTTCATCATTGACAATTATTAAATCCACTTTTTTTTTCTGAAAGAACTCCTCTAAAAATTATTTTGACTAGTATACTGCCTCTGTTTACACATAATCAGGCTAGATGACCACAATGATGATTCCTTTTTGGCCTTGGAGTCTATGACTTCTCGGCCTCTGCACTACATGCTGGCACGAAGGCTGGTTCTTGCAGAAACAGCAGGATTTGTTAACTTTGTTTAATTTATTTCTCCAAGTTTTCTAAAGTAATGTTCTAGTTTGTTTAGGGCTCCAACCTGAGTGTGAATGTAGCATCATTTTAATCGACCTGTCTGTAATTACTAAACAAAAACCTGTAATGCAAATAAAGTAGACAGTCACTAGGGAGACAGTAAAAATGGTTTGTAGTGATTAATCCACATGGTTCTGAAAAGAATTCATTCCTGAGATCTGTGGAAGTGGAGATTTTTGTTCCTCTGCCTGAAGAGTCCCTCTCCCCATTAACTTTTTTTTTTTTTTTTTTTTTTTTTTTTTTTTTTAATAGAAATACTACCACACAGTTGATTAATTAAAGGCATGTCTAGTTTCAGCACCTTCACATTTTTATTAAACTACAATATTAAATCGCACTGATGGCAGGGAGAACATCTCTGAGCTCTAACCAGTGCATATTTCAGAAACTATGATTGAATCTGTGACCGCCGTAGTTTGCCAAGGACAGGGACACAGTTTAAACAGATTCCTTCATATGAAAAAAAGGCAGTAGAAAAGTTTTATACAAAACCCGTAAAGGGCAATTGCTACAAGTGGGAGTGGGTAGATTATGGAGGGAAACCCCTAAATGCAATAGCTTCTCTCCACTGTACAATGGGGGCCACGAAGAACCAGATTCCCCTGCAGTAGTGAAGTTTACTCCTGTTTGGTATTTCCTAGCAAAGCTATGGAATACAGCAAATACTGCAATGTGAGGCATAGTTTTTACATACCACCCACTGACATATGACTGCCTGTTCATAAACCCACACAAATATTGTGTACTGCTCCTTCATTTGTGAATTTCTACTTGGTAACGCACACACTGATAAACATCTTTTTGAAGTGTACTACTGAGTTATAAAAAGCTGCTTCATCTTCTAGAACAAACATGAATAAAAAGTAGCAGGGAAGAAATACATTCTATACAGGAACAAGTACAAAAACCTTTGAGCTTCAGGCAAAAGTTAGATTATACCACGTGAATTTAAAAAAACAAACAAACAAACAAACCACCATCTCATTTTCTAACACCTATACAACTATTTCTCTCATCTGCAAACCCCTGCTTTGCAATAAAGAAGCGCAGTGGGTTGAAATTTCTTGATGGCACAAACATGACCATGTGTGCCTTTTCAAGCAAATTTCCAAACAGATCATATTGAATCTCAGTCAACATTTCTTCTAACAGACTGCAGGTAGAAGTTTGTATCAAAGATACCAAGGCTATAGTCAAAGCCTTTAGCTGATATTTTTCAGGATTTAGTAGTATATTGTGAACAGTACGTCACAGTAGTAGAAATGGGTAACTTTTTCCTTGCAAAGAGCCCAAGCTCTTGGTAAAATAAATGAAGGCTGGGGATAGGTTGCATTCAAAAGATGGAGGAAATATACAAGTTAGTCCTCTGTGATGGATCTGGGGAGAAGTGTATTTTAAAATAATGTTCTCATGCCCAGCCAGCTGGGGTTCTGCTTCAGACAGATGTTTGGCAGGTTAACAGCTTCTTTGGGATGACTTAGTAACACCCGTCCTTCCAGGAATCATCAGCAGTTGTCTGACTGGTCTTTGTTGACTGAGGAAATCTATTTTTAACACACAAAAAACCCAAAACATTATTAGACAGACTGTTCCACAGTGCTACATTAAAAACAGAGAAGCAAGAAACAAAATGCTCATTAAAGCATCTATTGATAGAGAAATGTATTAGCATTCCACTGAACACCAATACTTCGCTTTTACAAAACCCGTCTGTTTCCACAGAATTTTAGCACCTGCCCTACAGCTGCATCTTACATCGGGATAGCAGTTCCCTCTTCCACTCACACCCATAAATACCAGCTATTAAAGCCAGTCCTGTGTTTTGTGGTATGTTGGTTCAAGAAATAGGAAACACTGTAGCAGGCTGAGGTAACAGTGAAAAAGGTTTTAGGTTGGACATAAGAATGGCCATACTGGATCAGACCAATGGTCCATTTAGCCCGGTATCCTGTCTTCCGACAGCGGCCAGTGCCAGGTACTTCAGAGGGAATGAAAAGAACAGGGCAGTTGTCGGGTGATCCCTGTCACCCACTCCCAGCTTCTGGCAGTTAAGTGGCTTAGGACAGCCAGAACATAGGGTTGCATCCCTGATTTTTGGGGCTAATAGCCACTGATGCACCTATCTTGCATGAATGTATCTAACTTTTTTTTTTTTAATGCAGTTAGTTTGGGCCTTCACAACACCCCCAGCAACAAGATCCACAGGTTGACTGTGCATTGTGAGAAGTAGTACTTTCTTTTGTTTGTTTTCAACCTGCTGTCTATTCATTTCATTGTGCAACCCCTGCTTCTTTTGCTATGTGAAGGAGTATGTACTGCTTCCTTATTCATTTTCTCCTCTATCAACACCAACATTCAGACGACTGTGAGTTAATTTGTTACTTGTGGAAGAAAAAAGCCCATTATTTTTTATACACATTTTTTAAAAAAGGTAATCCTCAAAAATTGGCCAAGAGCAATTCTGGGGCAGATGTAGTACATAGGAAATGGGGAGGAGCAGGGGGCAAGGAGGAAGCGTTACATTACTTAGGTGAGATTTTTTTAAAAAAGCATTCAGCATTGGCCACAGTGGGAGAAGAATCAGACCAACAGTAAAACTCCTAAGTGACCCTTCATGGATAAGCGTGAGTAATACAATCAGTATCCTCTAACTTACTTACTTTGAGACTAGGTTCAGTTTATTTTACTCAAGACCCTAAATTTTCAATGTGCCACAGATTTATATAGACAAAGCATAACTACATTGCAGATGTCACACAAAATTTGACGTTTTGGAATACACAGGTGCAGGCTGCCACGTGCCCCAACAACTTGAGACAAATGCTTGCTATCGCTAGAGGAAAGGTCTGAACACATCTTATGAGATCCAACAGGACTCAAGACTGGGGCTCCAGAACATAGGCCTTGGCTGGGATGGAGTTGAGGACCATTCCAATAAACTCTATCTGCTGAACTGGGAAGAGAATTGATTTTTTGCTTATTTACTAGTAAGCCTAAGTGTTTGCAAGTTGATGTTATCAGGCAGTGACGGACTGAGACTGTCATCAGCCCTCGATGAGCCAGTCATCTAGACGGGTAAATCTGAACTGGCCGATGCCTGAGATAAGCACTACCACTGACATGCACTTTGGGAAAACCCCTGGGGCAGACAATAGACCAAAGGGTAGTGCCTTAAACTGACAGTGGGTTTGACTCACTGTGAAACGGAGGAATCTCCTGTGACCTGGGAAGATTGAAATGTGGAAGTAAACATCTCTTAAGTCGAGGGCGGTGTACCAGTCCTCTGGATCCAAGGAAGGGATGACAGAGGCAAGGGATACCATGCAGAATTTCAGCCTCTTGTGATATTTGTTGAGGTGATGCAAGTCTAGGATGGGTCTGAGGCCTCCCTTTGCCTTGGGAATAAGCAAGTAATGGGAATAGAGTCTTTTCCCCTTCATGTCTGGAGGAACCTCCTCTACTGCTCCTACTTGTAAGAGGGCCTGTACCTTTCAGATGAGGAGTTCCTCACAAGAGGGGTCACAGGCTGGTTTGCAGCCTGGTTAGCCCCAGGGTGATGATGCGCTTTCTCCTGTAGGAACTGTAACATGCCTAAGTCAGCATTCTGGGTTGCTGTGGCAAGGAGCAGAACTGCCTTTTAGTGGTGTGTGGTGTATATAAGCTGAGTGCTCTTAAGGCAGCCCTGGAATATTTAAGGCTGTGAATCTGGTATTGGTTTGTTCCAAAACCCAAAAGCATTACCATCAAAAGCAAGGTCTTGGATCAACTCCTATGAGTGCATCCATAAACACCGGTGAATGGACAGTGTGGAGGCCACTGATCTTGCCACAGAATCTGCTGCATCCTGTGCCACTTGTAAGGCTGCTCTGCCCATCATTTTGCCCTCTTCCAGGGTGGCAGCAATTCCTGACTTGAATCCTGAGGCAACCCGTCCTTAAACTCGGTCAGCAAATCTCAGATATTATAATTATAATGTCCCATCAATGCTTGCTGGTTAGATATCCTAACTGAAGGAGGGCCATGGAATAAGTCTTCCTCCCAAACAAGTCCAGCTTCTTGATGTCTTTACTTTTGGGAGTGGAGCAGAACTCGCCCATCCCTGCCTATCCTGCTTGTTTGCGGCTGCCACCACTAGCGATCCTGGAGATGGGTGGGAAAAAGAACGTAGTATTTCTTTACAGCTCTCTTTGAAGTCGGAGTGAGCAAAGAAGGAGCCTGCCAGTCTCAACCATCTTGAGTACTACATGTGTGGGCAGTTTGACCCAGGCTGGTGCTGCTGCTGTCAGAACATCAAAGAGCTTGGGGTTCTCTAAAGCTCTAGATACAGGTTGGAGGCCATCCCTTTGAGGGAGTTCCTTATGGGCTTGGAAATCATCCAAAGGGGCTGACTGGCCTGAGCTCACGACCACCTTGTCTGAAGAGGATGAGGATGATGATACCACGTGAGTAGAGGGTGTCAATTCCTCGGCTCTTGCAGAGGGTCTGCAACTGCAGTCAGGTCCTGCTCCCCAATGCTGGGGTCTCAGTTCAAATCCTGACTGCCCTCTTGGGCTGTTGGCACTGCAGAATGCTTCCCAGAAGACAGGTAGGAAAGGGGACCCAGTACCTCTCCACAGTTCCAATACGGCCATTGTGCTGACCATTGTCCTTGGGGCCAGCTAAGAACCAGAGGCAGGACTCGCGTCACTGACTGGAGATGACAGAGTCATGTAGTGTGTTCTTCTGAGCTCAAGAAGGGATCTTCTCTTGGGGACCAAGGCAGAGCTGATGGTGCTTTCACCTGTGCACAGCTCAATGCCAGTGACTGGCACCTCAGGACCAGGATTGGTGCCAGGTATTTTGGGCATGATAATGATGTGGTGAGCACTAACAGTGTGACAAATAAGCAACTACTGGCACTTTAAAGACTAACATTTATTTGGGCATAAACTTTTGTGGGCTAGAACCGACTTTGTCAGATACATTCAAGCTTATGCCCAAATAAATGTGTTAGTCTTTAAGGTACCACAGGACTCCTTGTTTGCTTTAGTAAATACAAAGGGTTTTTTCCTCTGAGGCACAGAGATTTAGTGACCAATTTACAAATTCCAGCTGCAACTACTTAAACTAAAACGGCATCAAGGGGAACCTATTATTAATTGATCTCAAATCACTCTGGATGATTCTCTCCCCCCTACCTCCTTTTACAAATGTGAGTTTTCTAAACTCAGTCTGGGATTCGAAACTCAAGCTGTTTCCTCGTTATACTTTAAAAGTCATTTTGACCTAATTGAGGAGTTTAGTAAGTATTGTTACAGTGCATCTGAGGTCAACCTCACTTTACACAATTACTTTACAGAACTGAAATACACTTTAAGCATCACAGACAAGGTGCAGTTAATATTTTTATTCTCATTTTAAGATCTTACCTCTTGGTTGTCTGTGTCAGCTTACTCTTCGGTGTAGAAGTTCCTCCAACAGATGTCCGTACTTTAACAGGTGAATTTTTGGCTCCAGTGGCCATACTATTGCTTCTGGTAGTGGAAGAACTGCCACTAGAAGGTCCTGGACAAAGAGTTGAAGACTGGGGCTTTCGGATTCCACTTGTAGGATTGGTGTAACCAGAGGTTTTTACTGGCTGCCTTGGCGTTAACAGAGAGTTTGTGCATGACCCTGCTTTCATTGGCTGTCGGACTGTTAAGGGAGACTGCCCAGCACCAGAGGAATACCTGAACTTATTGGGAGCCAGACCTAGATGTTAAGTTGGCGGGGGAGAAAGAAACGAGTTAGCAATAGTGTCCCCAGAACAGCAGTATTTTAAGATGCTGGGCCTTTCAAGAGCCTCAGCTGCAGTCAGACAAATTAAATTTAACCAAGAACAAAAATAGTTTTGCCACTTCATTTGTAAAATGATAAATTAAACTGACTTGTTGATGGTTGCTGAATTCTGGAGAGTCGGCTGCTGGGCACCTGCAGATCTGATTCCAGACTCCGACTGCTTCTTACCGACTCCAGAGAGCGAAGGCTTGTCCTAGCCAGGTTAGGCATACTGTGGCGCATTTCCTCTGAAATTAAATATGACTTTTCAATAGAATGTAGACTATACAATAGTAGTAGATCTAACTACCTTCACTGTTTAGTGGATTCCTAGGAAATTGCACACTATCCTTTTAATTCAAAATAATAATAAACTACAGAGCAAACAAATAAATTGCAGGAGTAGTTTCCATGAATCAGCCACTCTTCCCCTAAGTCATTTCCAAGCTATTTAATACGTAGCACCATAAAGTTCACAGTCAACCTACCTTCGTTATTTGTGTATTTTAGCTGGTCTTGCATTGGACTTTGCCCAGCTCTTCTTGGGGGTCGAATTCGAGAGGTTGTTGTCCTGCTGTAATCTGCACCTGAAGGAGACTGGCAGCGGGGGGAGCTGAGAGGAGATGGCGAGTACCTGTGAGCACTACGATAAGATAGTGAACAATCATATTCATCTTCATCTTCCAGGCTGTATGTATCAAACTCCTGGTCACTGTAGGTGCCTCTCCTCAGAGAATGAAGGGAAGCACTGGAACTGCGTCGGGAAACTGAAGCAGAACTTGAGGCAAAGTCCTGGCGGAGACCTGGAAAGGTGAAATCTATGTCAGAGTCACAATAATTTGTATTACCAACTATTTCCCTGCCATACCACAGTAATAATTAACAAGTGCTATTCTGACCACTAATTAATTTGGCTTTGGGATTGGGGTCAGGACAGTGTATTCATCTTTATGAAAATCAACCACAAGTTATGATATAGTGTTCAAAGGGAATAATAATATGATACAGATGGGAGAAAATATTCATAATTATTATACTACAGAGTGCAGAGTGAAGAGTATATGTACTTACAGGTTCAGTGTTCACAGAATGCATTAATTTGCTGTAGGGAGTAATTAAGTATGTAGCTGTGACTGCAATTTTTATAATGAGCAGTTGAAGTACATTAGTTAATATGAAGTAAGGTGTAACGTATTCAATAGCATATTTAAATGAGTTTGCCTACGTAACTTTGTACCTATCACCCAAAATGTTCAGGGAAAGGTTTGTATTTTCATTTAAAAAGTTAAAAACACCCCTTTGTTTATTGACATATGCAATCCATTCCAGTTTGAATTCCCAGCCATACGGCAAACAACTGCTTTCCCTATCGGTCAAATACAAGACTCTCTCCAAATGGAAAGAGACAGGCAAGCAATTGTCTATTTAACCAGTACTTTTCTCAACGCCTTTTTGTCTGAAGGCGCTGCTACACACTACTAACCATCATTTACAGGGTATTACCATTCTCTTACCCATTCACCTCAAGCATCTGTGAAGGTCATTCAAATTGAACAATCTTTTCATACTTTCCTGGAGAGAATTTTAAGTTTGGAGCTCAAATAAGACTAGGATAAACTGGTTTTTTATCATCATCATCATCAAGCTATCACACAAGAATTTAAAGCCAGAGGGGACCATCGTAATCATTTAGTCTGATCCTGCGACATCACAAGCCACAGAAGCTCCCTCCCTCCCTCCTGTAGTAAACTCATAATCTCTAGCTGAGTTACTGAAGTCCTCAAATCTTAATTTGAAGACTCCCAGTTACAGACAAACCACCATTTACCAAAATTCACACCAGCAAGTGACACATATTGCAGAGGAAAACAACAAAAAAAACCCCAACCAAACAAAAACTCAGGATCTGCAAATCTGACCGGGGGAAAAATTCCTACTCAACTCCAACTACAACAATCAATTAGACCAGGGGTGGGCAAAATACAGCCTGTGGGCTGGATTCGGCCCACCGCCCCCGCTCACTCTCCCCTGCCCCTTTCCAGACCTCCTCGCCAACCACCAGCTCTGTGCAGCTCCAAAGCCAGCTCCCCACACACACCCCCACCCAGCCAGCGCTGCACCAGCTCCTTTCTGCCTCCCCCAGCCAGCGCTGTGTTGCTCCAGGGCCAGGGCCAGCGCTGCACGGCCTCCTTCCACCCAGCCAGCTGGCACTACGCCACCCCTTTCATCTCCCTGCTAGCTCTGCTTCACCCCCCACCTCCCTCTCCCACTGGCTTTACCTCACCCTCAGCCCCTTCTGCCCCCACTCCCGTGGCCAGCTCTCCCCACACACCACTAGCCCTGCTCCAGGCCCCTGGTCTGACTCTCCACTGCTCCCACTGGCCCACTGTCAATATTATTGCCCACCACTGAGTTAGAGCTTGAGCACATGGGCCAGGACCATCACTCCGACAGCTAGGAATGAATTCACTATAGTCGTTCAGAGCTTTCCTCATTTAGTGTCCCATCTCTGGCCACTGAAAATACTTCTTACTATCAGTAGCCAATGAGCCATGTGTCGCTGTGAGCAGTCCCATCCATAAACTTATGAAGCTCAGTCTTGAAGCCTGTTAGATTTTTTTGGACCCGCTGCTTCCCTTGGGAAGCTGTTCCAGAACTTCACTCCTCTGATAATTAGAAATCTTCATCTAATTTCAAATATGAACTTACCAATAGACAGTTTATGACCATTTGTTCAAGTGGCAACACTGATTCACTTAAGTAACTCCTCTCCTCCCTGGTGTTTCTCCTAACCCTAACCCTTTGCTCATAGAATCATAGAAGATTAGGGTTGGAAGGGACCTGAAGAGGTCATCTAGTCCAACCCCCAGCTCAAAGCAGGACCAACGCCTGCTAAATTATCCCAGCCAGGGGTCTAGCTCATCATCCTTTAGTCCTTCTCTGTAACTGTTCCAGTTTGAACACATCTTTCTTAAAGATGGGAGACCAGAACTGCAAGTAACATTCCAGATGAGGTCTCACCAATGCCTTATAATAACACTTCTCAGTCTCTTCCAGAAAAACCATATGAGTTATTAGGTTTGTGAACAGGAATTTTTTTAAACTGACTATAAGAAATGATGTTGAAGTACTTGGGGGTCAGATTTTGATGCCTTTATTCACACTGTAGAATACTGTCCGAAAGCATGGATGGAATAAAGTGCATAGGAATGCAAAGGAGTATTTCTGACCCTTGATTTGTGCTTTTTGCTCTCCTGTTCTAATGAATATTTTTTGTTAGTAGTTTTGACTATGTAAAACCTTAGGATACAGGAAGTAAATATTCTCCAGAAGGTTTACAAAAGAACCTAAACATCCCCCTGCAGTAATCTGGTTTACAAAAAATGGAGAATGGGATATGATGTAGCCCAACTGCTCCACATTTCTTTGTTCCTCCTCTGCAACTCCATGCAAGAGAGTCACTAGACTTCTTAGCTAGGACCTCATCTAACTTCCAATGAGGTCAGTGGAAGCATTGCTATGGACTCCAAAGGGAATCTTTCCACTCACTTGAACGGGGGTTGGATCAGGCGCATAAAATCCAAACAAGAGGCAATGGGTGCCTTTGGCAGCATGTCTGGAGGATTGAGCACAGGCCTAGAGCTAAAAATGTAAGTTGTAATTCCAGCTCTCTCAATCTTGGCGGTTTTTGACTCAGGCTCTGCTCTACACATGAAATGTTTCATGGAAGGTGCAAACAGATTTCAAAACATGGTTCTCTAGAAAAGTGCTAACATGGTTTTAGGTCTCAATGCAGAGAGAACTTCATTTAGGCACAAAGGGTAAGATTTTTAAAGGTACAAATGGTAGACAGACAGCTACGTCCAGTTTGGACCTTTGAAAAAAACTCCACAATCAGTTTTTGTAGTGAATTGAAAATGTTACCTTATTGCCAGGTTTAGGTGGACATCTTAGAGTTGCAGAATTTAAAGTTAACATATAAAATTAAAAGACTAACACAGAAAGGAAATTGCTGTCACATACTTTCTTCCTGTAGGCGAGCCATAACCTGGACGTCAGTCAAGTCCTGCAGCTTGTATCCCATAGAGATGGAGTCATCAGATGTACTTAGCTCACTGTCTACAGAGGACTGAGAGCTCAATGCAGAATGCATGCTCAAGTAACCTTCAAGGGGGGGAAAAAAAAAAAAAAAAGAAAAGGAGAAGCACAGAACAGTGAGGAACAGCAAATGTTTCAGCCATCCACACAGAATCAAAGATAAACTGCATCATTTTATTGCAATGCAAAATTCAGAGCTGAGGTAGCCCACTTTATTTCTTAGGAATAAGTGACACAAGTCAGTAAAGGCTACAGAAAAGAGCGTGTTCCACATCTAGCTGTAAATTTCAAGAGGCAGAAATGGGCATGATGGATTGTGGCCTTCTCATAGAGAGGAAGACAAATGCTCACTGTTTAATATGGACTTGAACCCAGAAATAACTGCCAGTATTTACTGGTTTTGCACTTTTTTGAGAAACGTAATGCTGCAGTGCCAATGGCTCAATGTACAAGTCTCAGGATAACTTGCTGTGACGTCTAAACATTAAAATTCCTTCTCATAAAAATGCTACAATCTGAATCTCTCTCACAGATTCATTGACTGAGTGAAAAGTCATTCAGCTTCATCTCACCCAATGGAAGGCAAACCCCCCTCCCTTGAGAACAAAGTACAATTCAAAACAACACTGCATCTGTTCTGTGAGATGCAAACTGGTTACATAATATCCTTTTGCATTGGGAGGTTTTATAATAGGTATTTGTTATCTCATCCTCCATTTTCCTCTCCCCTACCCATTTGCTTTTGTCATAGAGCAAGACTGTGAACTCCTAGGGAAGAGATTTCCAGATTACCTCTTTGCACAACACCTAGTATATAACAAAACCTGATCAGGGCTTCTACATTGTTAAAATATATAATAAAATCCAAATTAATAGACTCTCTTATCTGATTAAGGAGAGAAATTTCTACTTTAGGCACAGGTGACAAAAATTAAAAAGACCCCAAATTTTCATTTAAAATGAAACCATTCATTCTTTGTAGTGTGAAAGTTTACCTATGAATATTTGTTTAATGATGCAAGTTTGTAAAGTCAATATTTTCCCACAGTACATTTATGAGATAGTCCAGTAGTTCACAGTGTGATATGGTATATACTTTAGAGCAAGTTTACTGGCATACATTTGCTGGTGACAGACATTTTCCTCACCTACCAGTTGTTTTTGGTGAACTGATTACACCAGTATTCATCTTCTGATCTCAGGCAAATGACAGTCAATCCCACATAGAATAGTTTTTTACTCTGGCCCTTCTTCCCTTTTATTTTCTTCTCCTGTTTGGCAGGAGTTTAGCCTCCTATGCCACTTTATTAATGTAGAAGCTTAACTTGGTTTTCCACTTCATTACTTGAATGTTGACAAATTCCAAAGGCGTAACCACGTTAACCTAGTTCAGCAAAACAAACAAGGAGTCCTGTGGCACTTTTAAAGACTAACAAATGTATTTATCGCATGAGCTTTTGTGGGAGAAAATCGCACCTGATGAAGTGGGATTTTCTCCCACGAAAGCACATGTGATAAATAAATTCATTAGTCTTTAAAAGTGCCACAGGACTCCTTGTTTGTTTCACTTTATTACTGTATTTATCCGGTAGTTACAAATTCTTTTCTGTGGCTTCCCACAAAACACATCACCAGAAAATAAAAGAATGAGAAGGGGAAAAGAATCTAAGGTGTGACAATCTCCACATAGTAATTATCTGCCTCTTCACATAGTCACATAATAAAATCACCGTAGTATGCACTAGAAGCAGCCAAGTTTCAGAATACAGATATATATCACATTACTTGTAGTTTTAGAACTGAAGAGACAGAGGTTCTCACTATCTAAAATGAATTCCAAACTAGTAATAATTGCCCTCATATAATGTTCAAGAATTTTGAAGAACACTTGTCATGCTGTAGAGAGATCAAAGGGTAGAACTTTGTATTGGTAGTGTTCCATTCCCAGAGTAAACCTAAGGAACCTCCTGTGCGCAGGATGTCTGGGTACGTGGAAAAGTGCGTCTTGGAGGTCAAGAGCTAAAAACAAAGTCCCCCTGTCCCAGTGTTGCTATTGTGAACATTTTATAAATCTGTTGAGTTTTCTGAGGTCTAGAATACGCCTCCATTCTTTTTCCAGGTTAAGAAGTAGTGGGAATAAAAAGCCCTTTCCTCTGTCTTGAAATGGTACTGGTTCTACATCCCCCATGGCAGCTCTCTCAATCTTGGCAGTTTTGGCTCAGGCTCTGCTCCACACATGAAATGTTTCATGGAAGGTGCAAACAGATTTCAAAACATGGTTCTCTAGAAAAGTGCTAACATGGTTTTAGGTCTCAATGCAGAGAGAACTTCATTTAGGCACAAAGGGTAAGATTTTTAAAGATACAAATGGTAGACAGACACCTAACTCCAGATTGGACCTTTGAAAAAAAACCTCCACAATCATTTTTTGTAGTGAATTGAAAATGTTACCACTTATAACTGCACCAGTCTGAAGTACACTCTGTTGAGTTGGCTTCCAATCCTCACAAACATCCTCTCCCCAACCAAACAATGACTGCGCAAGAGCAAAAAGCTCTCAGTAACTGAAAGTTCTGTCTATCACTACCTTGTTCACTCACATCAAGTCCCACTGACCATTGTGGGCATCTGGCAAATCTTTTCTGTTATCTGTCACACATTGGGGGTTGCTCCAAAATACTGTAGTATAATTGTTACAACCGCCACTCCTCACCAAAAGGCAAACAAATATCTTATTTTTCTAATACTTAAAAAATTTGCTTGACAGTTCAAGATTTGTATTCAAGGAATTTCCGACTGGACCAGGAAAAAGTCTTGGATTGTCAAAGTCAGAACAAAACCACTGCAGAAAGCATTATGGTAATATTCATGCTTAACCATAAACTGTATCAGTTAATCAGAATACTCCTAACATGACAGCATAGTCTGGCATAACTCAAAAACAAAATGCCTTTTACATAAAGTTATCAGATGCAGATCTTATTGTATAAATAATAACCCATTACTCCTGGAAGGATATGAAGTGTTTTCTGGAACAAAAAATCATTTCCCAAATTATTAATTCTAATGCTAATAGATCACTGCAGTAGGAATTAAAGATATACTGTTTAAAGGTTTATCACAATAAAAACATCACAATTTACAAACACAAGTCTAGTCAAAAATTACCACTGACTACTTTTAATCACTCTACACTATTTGGAAGCTTCTATTACTTTATAAACCATCCTCTTCCTCCCTCCATCAATCCTTCAAACATTTACTGTTAAGAATGTTAGTAAAATCATTCAGAAAAGTATTTGCATAAATGTCTGTAGGACTAGGGCCCAAAATAGTAAGAAAGAATAATCTCTATTTGTCCTACTATATTGGTCTGAGCATGACATCAAATTCTTTAAAACCGTAATGCAAATGCTACATATAAAAACATTAAGTGATTTGTTTTCAAAATTTAGTATAGCATGCCTCAATGTGCACTACACAGTTCCAGGAAGACATTATCTTCAACAACTGTTCATTGGTTCTTTGAAAACTAAAGTGACAAAAAATGAATTGTTATTTACCAATTACTATTTTCGATCAGTGTTTGTAGGCACACTAGTTTAATTTACTTAAATTTTGGTAACACTATCAATTTAAAGTTTAAGAAGTTTCCTTACTTCCATTACCAAATCCTTACATTAGAACTAAAAGTTTATTTTTATTAAGACATTTTAAAATAATTTATGCTATTTGAAATGCCCAAACCAAGCACCTGTCTTGGAAAATGAAAGACACACTAGTCAGTTTCTCAAAACAATTTTCAGTATGTTAGCTTTCAGAATAGAAGTGTGACAATTGGGAAGTTTTTTTTCTTAGAAATCAAAAAAGTTAGGCCTAGCTTAGCGGACAGCTTCCTTTAAAGATACTTTGGCATTCATGCTAGTTCTAAGTTTTACACAACTAGAGGGGATGCCATAGGGTCTCACAGAATGGGTGCAGTATGAAAAGCACTGCAAACTTCTCTGCATCACCACTACAGGAGAGGGGGCAATTCAGTCTTTATGCCCATTCAGTGCTTAACCTTTGCTACAGTTCTGACAATTTTAATGAAAAGACAGTGGTGGCAGGTTTGTGATATGGACAACTATTCCTAGAAACTGCACTGAGATTCCCCATTTGCTTGTGTCACTGAACAATTATCGGTTAAAAATAATTAACATCTGGCCCGCACTATAGACCTATAATCGCTAAAACTGTCATGCTTAGAAGTGTGAAAAATCCACACCCCTCAGCAATGTAGTTATACCGACCTAATCCTGCACTACAGACCTATAATCGTTAAAACTGTCATGCTTAGAAGTGTGAAAAATCCACACCCCTCAGCAATGTAGTTATACCGACCTAATCCCCCCATGCAGATTGCATTATGTCAGTGGGACAGCTTCTAATTCAAATATATATTATATAGGACAGGATCTCCTTTATCATCGCAAGGTATTTGAATTAGAGCTGAATTAGAAGCTGTCCCACCAACATAATGCGGTCTGCATGGGCGGATAATAAAGTATTATTATTATTATTTAAAAAACAACCTACAGAATTTAAACAGTCAAAAGAAAGAGTGAGTTCAAGTGGTTCAGAACTTCCAAAACAATATTCTGCTAAATCTAAAAATCAAAGAGGAAAAAAAAGCAACTCATCTCAAAAGCATATCTGTATATTTTTAAAAAATCTGCATGCAAGACAGGTTTTCAAAATATTCATCTGACTTCAAGTTTCACACCGAACTGTGTTAAACATGCAGTATTTTTTGAACATGCAAATCAGGATGCAGCAATTCAACACAAAAATTAAACAAAGGAAATACCTTTGATAGGAAATTAAAAGGCAGAGCATTGCTCCAACAGGAAATATGCATGGGCTGCATCAAGAGAGCTAAATGCTGCCCTTGAAAGAATCTGTGTATAAATTTCACTGAGAGCAGACCACGGGCAGTCAACGGCAGACTAACGTGTTCAGGAGAAACACTAGAAGTTTAATCATCATTTGATAGAAATTAGAAGTTTTGGCCCACAGGTATTCTGATGAAAACATGAGTTATGTATAAGTTATAATTGGCAGAGGTCTTGGTTATCTTCTAATTTAACAGTAATGCAAATCTTATTCCAACAAGTCAAGCAAAAGTTTTCTATGTTTATTTAGCTATCCAATTATTTCTCTCACTCTCTCAAAGGAGGAACTGCAAAGAGTTCGGTGTTTAGAGACAATAAGTGCAATTTTCAAAAGCTCCTAAGTCACTTAGGAGCTTATGTCTCATGAACTTTCAGCGAGACACAAGCTCCAAAGTCCCTTAGGTACTTTTGAAATTTTTACCCAATATCAACAAGTGAGCAAGTGAATTCAAGTATTTTTTTTTTTTTTTTAAATTAATGGTTAGCCCTCTTATTTTATACATGGCAACTTCAGGAGCAATGCTTCTTTGTTTTGTTTGAACTTACAAAGCTGTTTCATATTTTTGTAATGCCTGAGATTAGTACAAATGAATGCATTTTAAAAATACATATATTTATACAAATAAATATATTCAATTATCACAAGACATTCAGGATACAAGGAGGCTTCTTCACAGTGAAGTTATTACTTCAAAAGATTCCCCATGGCTTAGATTAGCCCATAGATGAGGCTAGCAATATAAATCAAATTAAAATATATTCATTGGATTCTCCTTTTCCTCACACCCCAAAAATACCCATTCCTGCTCCTCCCACATCAAAGCCCACAACAATCCTCCTTGCATCGTTTTAGAAGTTTCACTCTGCATTACTGACATGCCATACCTGAGCTGCCACAGGTTAGTAGTGGTTTGTTAGTTGATTTGAGGTGCCCAGGAGAGTTTAGTGCATTGCTACAGGAGCTTGTTTCTGTATTCAAGTTATGTGCACTTGGGGATGCCAATGGACTGCAATACAGGTTTTTCCATCTACCGGCTAGAAGGAAAATACAAGAAAGCCAAATATGTCACCATATTAGCTTTGAAAATGAATGGGGTTGGGGAGAAAAGGCATTCAATCAAACAGAATCAAGCATCATCATCATCACCATTTAGAACCATCCATAATGAATGAACCACTCATAACAATAAGTGAGAAGCTGCACAGTATTTCTTCCTCTACTCTGCCACAAACACACCCCAACCCCTTACCTCATATAAGCAGTTTAGTATCCCAAAAGCAGCTTCGTCACCCAGGGCTGCAATTTTTCAAAGCTCAATGGGTTTGAGGGGGGCCCGGGAGAATCTCAACCTTGGTCTTCAAAAGGACTTTACAGTGTTTAAACAGAACAATGAAAATGTGATGCAGAATTTAACTGATCGTGAAAATAACTTCCTTGGTCTTTCCAAAACAATGTGCATACATGAATGTATTTTTACTCAATATTAATAGCAAAGTATCTTAATCCTTGGATATAACTTTGGCTCAAGTCTTCAAACAAAGCAGGTTAATAGTGAACAACATATCCCACATTTTGAAACGTGTTTAAGACATGTCCAAAACACACATCCAGAAAGAGTAAACAAAACAATGAAGATTAAAGACAGCTATATGAGGCTGTAATTAATATGAAATGGGGGTGGTACAAACCCTGATCAGAGAGGAGCTCAACACAAAAGAGCACATTAATGAATAAATTTGTAAGAGAAAGTGAACACCATCCTATCAGAAGGCCTGACTAAAGGAAATCAGCACATGGACACACTGTCAGCACATAAATGAAATAAAAATACACTTTCCTATCAAGGGCTTAATAAAGTTGAAGTAGGATTTATTGGCTAAACCAAGGCAAATGTTACCGTGTCCATGCAGAAGAGAATGCTGCCCATTTCGAACTTAGTGCAGACAGTAATTTCAGATTTATACAAAAATTATTTTTCCAGTAGCTAGAACTGCCAACTGACTTCATAGATCAGAGCTCCCAGACATTGCTATCCCAATAGCTCTCCAGACAACACCATATTCTGCCAAACACAGGACTTGAGTTTAGGAGGGACATCTCATGAGTCAGGCCAGACATCAGAGATGAAGCAACATGAAGCACACTTCCCTGTAATGCAACAGCTAGTCACAGAAAGATGCTGCAGTGGGAGCTAGCAATTTTTTTGACAGCAGCAATCATAACTGCTACTATGGGAGAATAGTGATGTAGATAAACAATACAGAACAGATCTCACACACACACCAGTGAGGATTAAAATGAATATAAAAGAGACTCAATTAACTCAAGATTACCAACATTACTTTTTGGCTCCAAGATTATGGAGAAAAGAGGTCAGAGAAAGGATTGATGAGCACTGTACCACTTGTAGAGCACTCTATTCACTTGTACCTGAAACTTCAATATTAGCTGATATAATGGGGAAATACACACGGACAAAGTCATCAGCGTCACAGTGACATTGTATATCTATTGTTTCAAAGCTCTTTGAAAAGAATGTTCATGCTTCAGCCAAGAGCAACTCAACACTGAATGGTTAGTTCCTTCTCAACCTGAATAAAAAAAAAAATCTGAGATGCTGGCTCAGGAGACAGCATGTGACCATTGAAAGAGAATGTGCTCTAGCATTTCGTGCTTCAGTTCCTTCCTGAACCAACTAACTACAAACTACCAATTAAAGCACTAAAGCAGAAAGTTTAGCTGCAGCATCATAGGTGCAGTGATTAACATAAAGTATATATTTGGGTAATGTTAAAATTTTAAGTTTTTCCTTAGAAGCCAGCCACACACCACTTGCAAAGATAGATCAGAAGTTTTCATGCAGCACAGCTAAGTTTTTGCACTAACCTTATATAATATAACATATATAATATAACCTTAAATAATCATGTCTAGAAATAATACAGGAAGAAGAATAGAATTAGTTTTAAAAAATGGCAGGGAGAGAAACTACAGAAAAGTTTTGTTTTTCCAAAAGTGCTTTACTCTGATTGCATTTTTTTTAAATACCAGGTTTTATAAGGTATAAAAGAGGATAAAATTAAAACCTTCTGTAAATGTGATAAATTTGAAAACAATAAGTCATCCTCAGATTTATACATCTGTAAAAAGTCACAAATAGATATCTCCTTGGCCTTAGGTCAGAAGTGCCTGCATTAGTGTTAATGCATTTTAACTTAACAAAATTATTGCAGAAAGTTTTAATTATCAGAGTCAAAGCTAAGTTTGCTTGATTTATTGCTTTTAATTCGTACCCAATGTTTTTAATCTATATCCAATTTGCAGAGACATCTCTTTATTCTGATCCTATTATTTGGTTTATGAGTATCTTTCTTAAGAAAGCACAGAAATTTTATATAGTGACAAACATGACTTCAGAAATGCTCCTGGATATATATTTTATTTTATTTCTAGTTCAATTACTAATTCAGTAACAATGCAAGATGTATCTACTTCTAATTATTCAAGACATATTTCATTTACATACCTTGATCAAGTCTATTTATAAGGGTTCGACAGGCTACTTCTGTCTCAGGACTTGGGTTATCCAACACCTGTCGGCACCATTTTAAAGGGGACTCTGTTTTGTGATCTGCAGTGGATTTTCTTGGAGAGACATACAGCCTAAAACAAAATTTAAAAAAGTAGAGTGGGTAAATGTTCATTAATTCAGACCTTCCTTTTATACCTTTGTAGTAGAATTTGTTTTCTTAAAGTACCTAAAACAATACTTTTTTGTTGTTATTGAGATACAGAAAAGAAGAGGAAGAAAACCATCCAAACATAGAATATTAGGTTTGGAAGGGACCTCAGGACACCATCTAGTCCAAATCCCTGCTCAGAAGCTTGGTCAATCCCAACTAAATCACCCTAGCCAGGGCTTTGTCAAGCTGGGCCTTAAAAACCTCTAAAGACAGATTCCACCATTTCCCTAAGTAATCCACTCCAGTGCTTCTCCAACCTCATAGTGAAAACATTTTTTCTAATCTCCAACCTGGACCTCCCCCACTGCAACTAGAGGCCATTCCTCTTAGTTCTGTCATCTGCCACCACTGAGAATAACCTCGCTCCATCCACTATCAAATCCCTCCTCACTCATCTCTTTTGTTGACTAATAAGTCCAGTTCCCTCAGCCTCTCCAGCCCCTTACTCATTTTTTTTGCCCTTCACTGGACTCTCCAATTTGTCCACATCCTTCCCATAGTGGGGTGCCCAAAACTGGACACAATACTCCAAATGAGATCTCACGAATGCGGAATAGAGGGGTATAATCAATTCCCTCTATCTGGTGGCAATGCTCCTATTAATGGAAGACAACAGAGTGGGATTTTCTCCCATGAAAGCTCATGCGATAAATAAATCTGTTAGTCTTTAAAAGTGCCACAGGACTCTGTTGTCTTTCTACAATAGACTAACACGGCTACCCCTTTGGAATTTGACCCTATTAATGGAGTCCCACATGTCATTAATCTTCTTGTCAATAAGGGCACACTGTTGGCTTATATTCAGCTTCTTGTTCACTATAATTTTCTGCAGAACTACTGCCTCGCCAGTCAGTCCCCAGTCCGTAGTAGTGCATAGGATTCTTCTATCCCAAGTGCAGACTATACACCAGCAGCTCCCAATCTTTTTAGTTCAGGGCCCACTCATATCATTTTTACAGTCCTGAAGGGCCACCAGCTCTGCCAGCAGACCCTCCCTCCAATGTAGGCAGACAAAAGTTCAAAAAGGAAGCATCTCCCGTTTCCCTGGTTGCAGCAGGGAAACAGCGTGCATCCTGTAGCCCTTTGCACTTCACCAGGGCCTCCTAGGCAGCGGCTCCCTTCTGCAGCCAGGGGGAAACTACTCAAGATAGTCAAGACCAAAGCAGATTGTGAAGAACTTCAAAAAGATCTCACAAAACTAAGTGATTGGGCAACCAAATGGCAAATGAAATTTAATGTGGATAAGTGTAAAGTAATGCACATTGGAAAAAATAACCCCAACTATACCTATAATATGATGGGGGCTAATTTGGCTACAACGAGTCAAGAAAAAGATCTTGGAGTCATTGTGGATAGTTCTCTGAAGATGTCCATACAGTGTGCGGAGGCGGTCAAAAAAGCAAACAAGATGTTAGGAATCATTAAAAAGGGGATAGAAAATAAGACTGCAAATGTATTATTGCCCTTATATAAATCCATGGTACGCCCACATCTCGAATACTGTGTACAGATGTGGTCTCCTCATCTCAAAAAAGATATTCTAGCACTAGAAAAGGTTCAGAAAAGGGCAACTAAAATGATTAGGGGTTTGGAGAGTGTCTCGTATGAGGAACGATTAAAAAGGCTAGGCCTCTTCAGCTTGGAAAAGAGGAGACTGAGGGGGGACATGATAGAAGTATATAAAATTATGACTGATGTGGAAAAAGTGGACAAGGAAAAGTTGTTTACTTACTCCCATAATACAAGAACCAGGGGTCACCAAATGAAACTGATAGGTAGCAGGTTCAAAACAAATAAAAGGAAGTTCTTCTTCACACAACGCACAGTCAACTTGTGGAACTCCTTACCTGAGGAGGTTGTAAAGGCTGGGACTATAACAATATTTAAAAGGGAACTGGATAAGTTCATGGTGGCTAAGTCCATAAATGGCTATTAGCCAGAAAGGGGTTAAGAATGGTGTCCCTAGCCTCTGTTTATCAGAGGATGGAGACGGATGGCAGGAGAGTGATCACTTGATCATTGCCTGTTAGGTTCACTCCCTCTGGGGCACCTGGCACTGGCCACTGTCGGTAGACAGATACTGGGCTGGATGGACCTCTGGTCTGACCCAGTACGGCCTTTCTTATGTTCTTATGGGATGGAAGATCAGTGCTCTACTCGCTCTGACTCCAGCAGGGACCTAGACAGAATGCTTTAACATGCTTCCTGCTACAGAGAGGGGGAGAGAAGCATTGATCTCCCATCCCCCTGGCTGTAGCAAGGACCCTCTACTGGTCTTGTAGCCCCACAGAAACATACTCCATCTGGTTCCTTAGGCAGCAGCTCCCTTCTGCAGCCAAAAAGAGGGGAGCCATGGGCCAATTTGAAAGCCCTGGTAGACCACTTTAGGCCCCCAGGCCACAGGATGGGAACCACTGCTTGTTGCACCTCATCAGCTTTCTTTTGGCACAATCTTCCAGTTTGTGTAAGACACTCTGTATCCTATCCCTACCTTTCAGAGTATCTACCATTCCTCCTTCTGCCAGCTTAGTATCAACTGCAAATTTGCTGAGGGAGCAATCCACTCCATCCTCCAGATCATTAATGAAGATACTGAACAAAACCATCCCCAGGACTGACCCCTGGGGCACTCCACTTGTTACTGGCTGCCAACTAAACAAAGTCATTGATCACTAGCCAATGGTCTAACCAGCTTTCTATCCAACTTATAGTCCATTCATCCAACCCATACTTAAATAAGATCAGCGTGCTATCCATATTTGATCTCCCTATGAGACCTAAATTGTAAACTCTTTGGAACAGAACTACATTTATGTCTATGATATTTTAGTCTACTCCAATAGAGATCCATTCAAATACAACGCAAAGCCTGCATACAGTGAAATGCATAACTGAAGAGTGTGGGTGGCACCAGAATATAAATAAGACTAACAGAGGTTTCCACATTCAACTACCATTTCTCCTCCATATTTTCCACATTCATTGGTTAAAAGAATCTGAGAATGGTCATTTTGATGAAAGAAAAATGGACTATATTTGACAAGAGCAACTATACTGTAATTCTATGCAAACATGGATTATCAAGTTCCAGGAAGCAAACAGTAAAATTCCAGATGTTTGATGCAAAAGTTATGATGTTTAGTACATGAATAAGACATGCAAAATTGAGTACACATATCCTTCTTATATTAACAGCACATTTTGATTAGAACATTTCAGCTTGGAGTCAATGTTACCCAATGGATGAAGAAAATTCTGACATGTGGAGAAATTAATCCCTGATCTGATGTGCAGTCATTTAGACTCTGCATGTGTGTGTAAGTAAGATGCTGATTTGATCTGCAAGTAATGTCTTCCTTCCAAAGCTCATCTTTATATTAAATATAGCCCATCTGTCGGAAAAGATATTAATCGAGAGCTAATGCTTCTCAGAACCTATATTTATTTCAAAAAGGTTATTAATCATTCTTTTAAAAACTCCAAAGAGGACTTGCGTCTATTTTCCTGCTATGTTGTGCTGTTGGTGCACTATTTTAGGAAGTTAGTAAAATAATATTTTGCCTGAAATACTCCAAGCTTTACAAATTTAATTTAAATGTTTTCATCTTACTACTATGAGATGTGGTGCCTACGCTAATTGCCAGCATTAGTATCCTTTAAAGGGAAGAGTCTTAAAAGTCATAAGGGTCCTACAATCACTTTTCAATTCACAATCGGTATATCAGTACTTCTGAAAATTCAGTGAGAAGGAAGTGGTAACTAAAAGTTGTATTGTAAGTAACTCTACTCTGCGTTTATCCCTATACATCCATTATGAAGTATCACAGGACAACCCAACCAGATATCAAGGGAGCCTTCAGAGAGGAGTGGGGGAGATTAGGTGGAAAAGGTGACAAACCCCCTCTTCCTGGAACTAAGGAGTATCCTTTATAGCTGTATATACATAAGAGGCCCAGAAACGCTACATTTTAAAAGTCTCTTACATGAATAACTTGCCATCGGAGGATTGCTTGGAAAAGGATTCAGAATAATTTATTGGAGTAGCATGGTGAGAAATCAGTATCAGAATGAACAACAGAGATGAAAGCCTTTCTCTATGGCTTTAGGCCTACACTTCTAGTGCATGTTCTTTTAGGTTTTCACATAAAGTGGATCATGATCAATTGCTCTCTGTCCAGGAAGGGTAGGATAAGTAGTAATCCTCTTAGTAGGCAGCAAAGACGACTTGGGTTAGATATTACAAAAACCTGTTTAAATTTAAGGATAGCTAAGCACTAGAACAGGTTACCTAAGGAGGTTGCAGAATCCCTGTCATTGGAGGCTGTTAGACAAATACCTGTCAGGGATTGTCTAGATCAACTTAATCCTACCTGAGCACACAAGAATGGACAGATCTTGAGGTCTCTTCCAGCACTACATTTTTATAATTCTATATACTGGAAGAAGTCAGCAGACATTTACTAATTTTACACTAACTCCCACTGCACAGAAATTTCTACAAGCAAGGGACAGAAGCTCCATGGAAATGGAGGTAAAGGGATAAGAATGAGTGTGGGGAAGTGGGGTACTGAGACTCAAGAGGGGTGGAGGCACAGCTATTTCCAGCCTGGAAAAAAAGATACTGGGGTTCCAATCTGCTCTTAGGCCCATTCCAGCCCCATGATGGCTGCGCTCCAGCACTCCTGGATTGCACCTCACCTCCATGCCTCCATCTTCCTAGATATGCACAAGTTTATGCAGTGATGAAGCCCGCAAAATATTTCTATTGTGAGGCCACTAGCTCCCTTGCATTCCTTCATTTTTGCTTCCCTTGCATACAGCAATAGCTCCCCACCTGCCAATAGTGAAAGCACATCACAGATGAACACATTAAGGAACTTGCATTAGAAACGTAGATCTAAACCACTGAAGAATGCTTTCAACTCTACTTGCTCTTTTCTCAACACACTACTCCCCTAAAGAATTCGGAATCCTTTCTACAAATCCTCTAATGGCATATCCCTTTCTTGCCTCCGAAATGGAGGTGGTATGAAGAAAGGAAACAGAGGGATTCAGAAACACAGTACTAGACAATCTGAAAGTAGAAAACCTACAGTTACGGAGCAAAGATTTCTATAATAAATAAAAATTACTTTCCTTTTTTAAAACATAAATTTACTGTAATAAGCCATTTAGAGAAAATCTATTTTGCTATGATTTGTGCATTTAAGAACCTTGTGTATAGCTAGCTTCACCATTGCCCTTTTTGCTGCACCTTAGAAGAAAAAGTTTTCAAATTAGGGGGGAAAATTGCATGTAAAAATTTAAAAAATAGCAAGGAGCCTGAGGGATGTGTGGAATTATTTTACAACAAAGTAATGATTTATTACAATTCACATGCTGGTGTCTGAGGGCATAGTGTAAAAACAATCAGATTAATAGATTTGCATAAATCCATAATTCACCCACACGACCTACTAATCAGCACAATGAGCACATTAACAATATTTCCAAGAGTTCTTAGAGTACTCTAGAGTCTTTTTATGCAAAATGGTCATAGCACCATCCACCAAATTAGACCAGAAAAAAAGCAGGCAGATCAGAACAAGAACAGTTAGGACATTTGTAACTGCAAGAAAGGATCAAAGGATTAAAAAAAAAAAAAAAAAATCAAAAGCTTCGCTGGGAAAAACAAAAAAGGAGATGTACTTTCAAAATTACACATCACTGAATGAGTTCAATACTTACCGCAACCATAAAGGCTCCCCTGTCTGCATCTTTCTCTAGAAGTAGGACAGTCTCTAATCCCTATCTGAGGCAATTCCAAGACGTGAAAGCACTCAAGAGATAGCTGTATGGGTCTCAATCTATTCTCACTTGCACCAGTGAAACTCATCTGAAGTTAAGAGAGTCAATTCCAATTTACATCTGTGTAAGTGTAATGAGAATCAGATCGTATCATTTCCAAAAGAAACAGGCCAGAGGCCTGTTAAAATACCAAAACACAGTCACTTCCCTGTGAAATTCTTATAGAGGATATAAGTCATACTAGAGGTGTTGATACCCTAGAAAATAAAAAATGTAAAATGTCACATGAATTAATTAGAGCAAAAAGACATTGTAAGATTATTGTCTATACTCTAGGCAAGCATTATATTTGTGCAATGAGGTCTATAAATTTTAACACTAAAATGAGGGTGCTTTTCAGATAGATTCATAGTTGTTTTGAAAGCTGGAATTGTTATCCAGAATTACTCGACAATTTAAACTGCAAAACAGCAGTAAACCAGAATTGTCAAGACATGAGCTTAGTTTTCCACATTTCTCTTGCAGCAGCCAACACCACCAACAATAGCTAATGCAGTATATGGGTTATGGCCATTATGCTGACTTAGGGATTTCTGAAATATAGGTTTAGGGGCAATCCACATGGTTCAGTGAAGCATTTAAAATTCACAATGTAGATCCCACATTTTTCTATTTCCAAAACCAAGCATTACTTCTCCTTAGCCAAAGGAAAGATTACCACCTAGCTGAAACTTGAAATGTTTGCACCATGCTTAATAGTCTATCAGCTAATCTGTAAAATGACTATACCATAAGGCACCACACAATTTCAGACAGTTGTTTATTGTTGAACCTACAGTGAGTGAGATTCTGTGCTGCATATTTAGGGTACAAGAGAAACTTGTACATGCTGAAGTAAAGGGGTGAATCCCTCCTATTAAAAATAACTCATAACATGTGTTATTGCTTTAAAAAAATGTATCTTTTCCCTCCCTTGCTTCACTCTACTTTGTCCCATAACAGACTATGGTGCAGTTTTACCCCATGCTGTCCTCAGTGTTTTCTTTCTCCCCACTTTCCATCCACTTCCTTCTCCCAGACCACTTCTCCATAGAGACAGCTCACTCACCCAATGCTCTCATCTATCCCACAACAGAAGCTGAACATAGCAGAAAATCTGCCCCTGGATTTCAAGCTTTGTAGCTTTAAATCAAGGTTTCTTGTTTGCTGATTTACATTCAAATTAAAATCAGTGATTTACACCAATGTATCCTTTCTAAAACCAAATATAAAATAGCAAGGAATGACCATAAAAGGGCTGGACTGTGGGAGGAGCTACAGAAGATAGCAAGATATGTTCTAGCCACAGTCATTTAGCTTGTTCCTTTGTTTGTAAATTGTTTATACACCGTAAGTACAGAGGTGGACATTTTTTGAAGGGCAACATAAGGGAACAATCCAACAATCCTTCAACTAGTAAAAGCCAATGATTGCTACTGTCTAAATGTATTTAGAAAGTTATTTGTGAGTTTGATAACATGCAGGGCAGGAAGCCAGCTTTCCACAAATTACTCATGGTGCAAGCAGATATACCATTCCAAATATCTGCTCATAAGAGATAATGTGACCCAAGAAAAGGGAAACAGCGAAGCTAGACTTTTAAACTATTCAATGTGAAGGCTCTTATATAGTATATCATCTATAAGCAGAGTGTATCATAGGGGTCTCTGATCAACGGGATGTTATTTTTGACAATGTGAATGGTTTAGAGGATGGGAGGGACAACTACCTTAGGACTTCAATGGGATACTGCATGGAGATGTCCTCTGGACTGGACCCTTATTGAGTTAAAAGAAAAGTATCTTCAGAATAGAGTTGAATTTGAGAATATAACTAATATTCCATTCCTGGTATTTTAATTTTTTTAAACAACTTAATTGTCAACTTCATGACTTTTAACCATTTAAAGTTCCAAAAACAACCTTAATTCTGTCCCTTTGCTTCAATCAATCCTCATGTTGCCCCTTACTTTGCAAATATTTCTACATGTACATGCTGGGCCTTAAAAATTGCTAGAAAAAGTATTTAAAATCTCCTGAAGAGGTCATAAGTCTCATCATTCATAAATGTCTGGCAAAATAAGTTTTCTAAAGACAAAATTCCTCTGCTGCAAGTACAATTTTAGGTCAAAAGGAGATGTAAATAAAGGTCAGTCCAAAAACAGAAGCTACCAACTAAAAATCTGATCTCTGAACTCCTACTAATCACATAAAAGACCAAATTTATGAATATTTATTTCTGTACATGTAATACAAACTTAAATGTAAGAAGAACTTTCACTTTTCAACTTGGCCCACTTTGGTTATTTATTGCACATAAGGCTACTATCACAGCCTATGAAGGCTGCTCCACACTTCCTATTGTAAGACCCTCTTTTAATTTGCTATAACTTTGCCCAGTTTGAACCACTGAGCTTAAAATTTTCCATGCTGGATGTCAGACTCAGGATGAATTTTTCTGGAAAGTTTCAGCTAAAATGATTTTTAGTCATTTCTGAGAACAAGACCAGTGAAAAATTCTTTTTGCTCACATTAACAATTTGAGAGTTTTTCTTCGGACTTCAAATTTTGCAGGTGATAGCCTTTGGCTATTTCCATGAAAATCTATGCAAATTATAAACCTTTTTCAGAAGGGAGGTGCTGGTGGAGAAAACTGCAATTTGCACATGCACAGTAAAGACTTTGATTTAACAACTAATATTTTCAAAAATTCCATTCTCACTGCATGTTCCATCCCCTCCCAACTACCACCATTCCTCCGTTTTGAACAGCCACCTCTGAAACCCCCTAGCAAAATGTGTCTCACCTCTCTCTACTGCTGGTCTACAAAGACTGTGACCACTTACTATTGCTATCAATTATTCCACTAGCTGAACAGCAGAGACCTGTGAGGTAAATCTAAAGGTTTCAACTCTGCTGATGAACCAGGTGGATGTAAATGTAATGCTAAAAGAACATAAAGATTGCACAGTTCAGCACTCAAAAGTTAAGAAATGCAAAATTAAAGCTGCCTGTGAAACTCTGATTTGGTCCCTTTATGCTCAAATATCAGGATTTATCTTTAAATACATGATTACATATTATTTTTTCCACCAAAAAGTATCTGTGCAAGTAGTTTCATGAAGTTGACAGATTTCCACTTTAAACGGCTGTAGTCAGTGCCTTGCATGTTGACAAATTCCAAAGGAGTACCCATGCTAGTGGACAAGATGAAGAGTCCTTGCTTATTAAGCAGCTATCAATATTTTGTTTCATCCTCATTTTGCAGGTCTTAATTACTGCATACTATTAAAACCCTGCCTTATAATAATTCTTTATTTCCCTGCAGCTTGCAACCATGATATGCGAGTGGAAAATGCCAGCATTCTAATTGGTAGAATTTTATATTCACTTTGCACCATTGTAAGTCATGATCCCATTTATTTATTCAAATAAACTATAAAACAAAAACAATATAAGTTTGAAATAGCACCACAAAAGTCAATAGAGTTACACCACCAGGAGAAGTAGGGAAGAGTTTAAAATCAGACCCAAAATGCAGGGCAAAAATGAATTGGGCACTAAATCATTAACCCGGAAGTGCTTAAATTTGTATGTTAAGCTCTACATTACAGATTTTTAAATTTTAATAAGATTAAGAGGAATTTAGGTATCTCAAGATGCAGGCAGCTAGTGGAATTTACAAAACCACATAAATAGGTTTTAAAAGCCCCAAAAATCCCCACTGCACTAGTTAGTACAATGCTGCAAGACTTGCATACCAAAACAATTGTGGGGAAACATTTAAATGTTAAACAAACAAAAAATATTTACTGAAATTCTAAGAAGTTGCATGGAAATCAGTTTTAGTTTTGCAAAAACAAGGATATATAAACCTAAATTAACCTGACAGTGTCATTTAAATAAGTTTTCTGATTTTCATTTGTATAAACTGCATTGAAAAGTTACAACAGAGAAATCAAATTTATCTCTCTATGGAAAATTCACTCACTGTTCTAAAATAAAGTACTAACACTGTCAGAATCTAACACTTACTTTCTTAATTTATAAAATGTTCAATATAGATTTGATAGCTAGCCTTTACTGAATGACTAACTGTCAGGCTGGATTAAGAAACTGTTTAATGAAGCACATTTCTGAGCAGAGCTTGACTTTGAATTTACATCTGTTTTGCAGATGAACTGGTTAATGAAACAGTCTAAAAGTGTAGTTTGCACTGTAACTGTAGCCCTGTCGGTCCCAAAACCTTCTCTCTAACACCAGACATGATCCCATAAAAGAAAATTACCTCACTCATCTTTCTCCTTAAAAAATAGGCTGAAAGGAATAATCACAAATAAGTTCAAAGTGCACGAAAAGCACCACTATGTGACTATGTTGTGGAAAGAGTGCATTGCATTATATATGCTATGATGTTTTAACTCGTACTATAGATTTTACATCAGGGTGGACTGATCTAAATCAACTTATCCATGACTGATAAAACCGTTAAAACATACCGATTTACAACTAAACAGAGATTTTCCATTAGAGCTGGCATATCTTTTTGGTACTTAAGAATGTAAACTTACAACTATATACATTTATTTAAGCAATTACAGTTCAATATTTCCAAATTCTTATTAATTGTACATTTTTAATGTATCATGCACACTTTTCTAACATTTCTTATTTACTAAATTAACTTTTGCTCATGATTTGTTCTTGAACTGCTGCCTTAGGATGTTGACAAGTTCCAAAGGGGTAGCCATGTTAGTCTAAGTCAGCCAAACAAACAAGGAGTACTGTGGCACTTTTAAAGACTAACAAATTTTTATATATTGCCTTAGGATAGTAATTTGAATTTAATTTATTTTTAATCAAACAAAACAACCTTACATGTTTTGGCTATATAAACTTCTTATCAAAAAGTTATTTCACATTTGCAGTTAAATGATTTATTAAATGATAAACTAGTTAGAGAATTAAACTGATTATTTCAGGTTAGCCTGGGAAATTTTTCAAATTATACCTAACTATATGTTGGCTAGAGCTTAAGCTCTGATTTGTGTAAGTCTCTCAAAAATGAAATAGTCTCTTAAATAACTTAGGGTGCTATATTGTGCCATATTTATAAAGCCTGACCCCTGGTGAAGAAGTCAACAACAGTTAATGTTTCTTACATTGTTTTGTGTTGACTGCCAAATGCCATTTGCTAAACACACCTCTTGCCTAATAAGCACTTGCCACAAATGCCACAAAAAGAAAAGAACTTTAATAGTTTCACATCTCAATAAATGTTACTCATTTTCAAGAAACCTGATCAAACATTTCTATGCATTCTGCAGTATGAACAGTTGGATTTTAAAATGACCATCAAATTTGGTCCAATATTTAGGCTTCATAAAATAAAGGTTTCACAGAAGCTAGGAAAACCAATTCTATTTTCAACAGGGAGATGACCAATGTAAAGGTTTTTTAAAAAATAAACACACATTCCCCTGCAATGCTTGCAACCAAGCTATGGTAGCACTGCACTAATACACAAAAGTTTGAGAAATGCAAGAAGAAAATAGTAGTTTTAACTGGATGGACTCTATTTCTCTCCTCAAACTAGCATGACAATAATAAAATCTCAGATTTGAAGTGTAATTTCTCAAACTGGGGGTCACCAAGCTATTAGAAGGTGGTGGTGAGCTATTAGCCCCCCACGCATGCTGGGGCTCTGGCTGCCAGCAATGCATGGGGCTGCCACCCTGACCCTTAAGAGCTGTGAAGCCAAAGAGTCGCTGGCTGAATGCCCAGCTCCTAAACCAGCGCTCCCCCAAATAACAGCACAAAAGTAAACATGGCATAGGAGGGTCCTCACTATTTGTGGGGGGAGGGCCATCACACCCTTAAATATTTTCAAAGGGGTTCCCAGAAAAAAATGTTTGAGAACCCCTAAACTAAGATATTCAGCTCCATAACAGTGATGTATAAACATTTGTGTTTGTGTATTTCTTAAAGTTTCTTTACAAGTATAAAAATCAGTTCAGAACTCAATTTTTAATATTTGTTTTGCACTAAGCATACATTCTGGAATAGATACTGTCACTACAGGGTTGAGGTCTGGTCTGTTTGCAGATACATAACAGTAGGAAAGCCATGCTGAGCATATTTAGTACTCAGTGAATTCAGTGACTGAAGTCTTAAGATACTCACAATGTGCCTTACTTCTAAATCAAGACTACTATTAAAGATTTGGAATTAGTCCTGAATGCCATCTTGTTTAGCAAGTGAAAGCAAAATTGGCAAGCGCACACACACAAAAGAGTGGGACAATTATTCCTGTCTTACATACAACACTCCTGTTAGTACACCTCAAGTGATATTAGCTTTTTTTGCAACTCCATCATGTTAGGTTATATTTAATTTGTGATCCACTATAACCCCAAGATCCTTATGAGCAGTATTACTGTTTAAACTTTAGCCAATTAATTCGTTTCATAGTTTGCTTTATTTTCTTCCTAAGTGAAGTACTTTGCACTTTCCTTTACTGAATTTCATTTTGTTGATTTCAGACCAAGTCTCCAATTTAGTTCATCTAAATCAGAGATGTCAAACATGCAGCCCATGAACCTCTTCCATCCAGCCCACGACTGCTCTCTCTCCCTGAGAGGTCTTGCATACTCAGCACTCCGCAATGCCACAAGAGTGTCAGGTCTCACGTCATCATGGAGCACTGGGTACTGCGAGACTGCACTCCGCGAGACCACACTCTCTCACTGAGAGAGAGAAAGAGAGAGAGAGGTATCACAGAGCACAATTTCGCATACATAGTATTCTGCTATACCGCAAGAGTGCAGTAGTATTTTGATTTATGGTATGTACAGCTCACCTGAAGCATGTTTACATCAAAACTGGCCCATCATAGCAACAAGATAAACGGACTATTCCTATGCTCATATCATTCTGCCACAGGATTCTTGTAAACAAACAGCTAACATTAACAACTGGATACTTGCTCCAGAAATGAAAATACTGTACACAATCCATCTGATTCCCTTTTAACATAGAACAATGTTTAACACAGGAATTCCAATTGCAGTCTGCATCAAAGAACCTTTGTAATACCTAGAGCTTTGACAAACATACCAGCTGTCCTCTTCATCACTGCAGTTCCCAAGTTCTAGCACTTCTACTTCATCCAGACCAGTGTCATTCAAGAAACTTTCTAAGTCTCCACTTTCTTCCTTTGGATTATGTTCACTCATTTTAACTGATGGATGAACACCTTTGGTGATCAAGTCTTGCACCAATTCTGTGCAGCTACTCCCATCTAGACCTGAAGAGCAGTGGACATGAACATCATCATCCTGCATTTCTATGTTATTTATATGTTTTGAGTTGGGAGATATTTTCTCAGTAATACTATGGCATGCATAATGCACTTGTGTATCCACATCTTTCTTCAAGCAGTCACCCTCTTCCACCTCTGTTTTTATTTTACATAGTTTTCCATGTACATCTGCCATTATCTGTAATTCTTGCTTCTCTGTTATAGTGTTGATGCTATTGTTAATTTCCATTCCATTGAGCCCTGGGTTATGATTATCCACACCTGTGTTGGTCTGAGTATTTGTCCCTAGCAAACTTCTGCGGCTCCTGCTTCTCAACTGCTGATTCTGGATCTCAAGTCTTTTCACTAGTTCCTGCAGTTTTCGCACCTCCTCCAACTCTGGATGCACCTCTTCAATCCCAGATTCTGTCTCAGGTTCCATTGCAGAATTCTCTGTTGAGCCCCGTCCTAAGTCAGGTTCAAGGGCATGGTCCTGCTGTATGATAGGAGCACTCCCAGGAACTACCATTTTCAAGAAAAACACAGCCTCACTGTAAGACATCAAAAATATACAAGTTTAAGTGCACAGAGACGTACAAAATCATTTCAAAATAAACTGTGGTCTTAATGAAAATTCCTGACATTTTATATACTCAAACTAATGACCTTGGGGTAGGGTAATATTTTTATGTCTACATGCTATAGACTAGGTCTATCAAAATTAGTTAAGTACATTCACCCAACATTGAAAAATGTATGAAGCCAACCACAACATAAGTGTATCCAATTACTTAAGTAAACCTATCTCAGAGATTCAGAAACAAAGTATATCTATTATTTCCTTTGGTGCTATACAAAGATTAAAATATTGTTTAATGAAATATGCTTATCTTTGTGAGTTATACTGAAGTGAACTTGTGCGTTGCAAGCAGATTGGCCCTATGCAGATTGAAGAGTATGCATTAAATGTATCCTTTCAAAGTAGTCAGTCTGCACCATTATGTTGTGAATTAGATTAAACCAATTCCCTTGCATGCAATCGTTTTCAATAATATAGTTTTCACCTTTTTACACACAAATATGCTGCAAAAAAACACTGGCTAAACGAAGCCAGGACGTAAAGTGAGTTGCTGATCTCAGACAATGGAAAACATTAAGAAGATGATAACTCTAGTTATTGCACAAAATGTTTTAACACTAAAAAAGCACTTCAGAAAATATATCTGTTGACTTTGATGAAAGGTGTTACACTACATTCAATCAGTAATTACAACACCTCAGTTATTGTGGAACACATGAAAGTAATCCTAAGTAATGTTTTTACTGGCATGCTTTTCTTGTTGCAGTGGAAAAATTTGAGAGGCAAACTCTCTGATCCAAACAGCAAAGAATGAAATATCAGACCTCAGATTACAGACTCCAGTATGTTTTAGTAAGATAAATATATGTGCTATTCCAGAGTTAAGTACTATTGCTTGTCTTCAAGCAATTATGGTGGCTATGTTGACCAAGAAAAGGGTGTGTATATAACCAACTCTCTCGGTCAGCCCTAAACTATATACATATGCTGACTTGAAGAAGTGAACACTAATGTTAGAAAATATGCACCCTGCACTTTCATTACCAACATTTCATACTTCTTAACCAGTCATCATAATTATACAAAGAAAATTATACAAGGATATTTGAGCTGTATATTTACTTACTGAGGTCATCCAGAAAGATTCCTGATTTTTCCCTGCACAAATGACTTACAAACATTGAAACATAAAATGAACTGCCAAATTAGTCTCAAAACTGACCACTCACTTAAAAGCCTCCCTGCATCAAGTTGGTGTCCCACATAGCAAACACAAACATCAACAACCACACCACAATTCTGGCTACATCCACTTTATTGTTAAAACAACACAAAAACAACAGAAGTTAAAAGGACACAACCAACTTGAATTTTAATAAACTAAAACACACAGGCATATTGTTTCAAGTGCTACATGTACCCTAAGACTCCATGTCCTTTCCTGACATTTTATGGTCCACTTTCTTTTTGCTCCCTGCTGCCATTTCCACAAAAAACAGGGGAAATTGCCTAACTATACAAAGGAAACAGTGAAAAAGACTACAGAAAGGGCTGTCAAATGCATAAACCAAATGGAAAAACCAGAAAGTTGTTTTCCTTCTAATACCTGGTTTTCTTTACCCTGTTGTAACAATAGTCAAACAATTTCTACAGGAAAAAGGGATTGGTGGTATTGTTTTTGGTTTTAAGTTGATGGTGCCTTTCCCCCCTTGATTATCTACAAAACTGAACATTTAAAGTTTAGACTCAGATTAATGAAGTAATGTTTCTAAAACCTTTGAACGTGAAGATACGTCACAAGTGAACTGAATTCTCTTTAAATATTACTACTAAGAAAGATATACATGGTACCATACCATGGTAATTTTGGCATAGGGGAGTGGTTTTCAAACTTTTTTTCCCTCACGACCCCATTGAAAAAAATCATTTATGCCCACGACCCAACCATTACATCTTTGAGCAATGCACTCTATTCTTTCCGCGGTGGCAGAAGGGAGCACTGTGACCAGGTACCTGAGGGTTTGTGACCTAATACTGGATCCCAACCTACAGTTTGAAAACCACTGTCTTAGGGAACTCAAACTTGTTCCAGCTACAAAGTGATCCAACACCCAGTGACAATCTTAGATCAAAAGTTTTCCTATATAAATATTCGCCTCTTCTGCCAAACCATCTGATCGCTGAGGAGTAAAAACAAGTTCTTGAAGAGGCATTTAATAGGCATCTCTCCGCAAGTCACTCAGACATCATCACCACAACAGAATTTACGGTTTCCGCTCTCACAGCACACCACCATGAATCAAAGGGAAAAAATAGAGCTTTGTCACCTACCTACTCAACGACTAAGGGACATAAAGCCAGGTTTTCTTTCAGCAGAAAACGAGGGGGATTTAATACACATAACCTTCCCCAAACCCACCTCATCTAGAGATCACACCCCACTACCTAAGGGGGGCAGGCTCGTAGACTCTACGGTCAGAAGGGAGGGACAGGATCTAGTATGACATCCCCCGAGACCCCCACCGCACAAGGCAGGCCACAGCGCCTCGGGTAATAGACCCTGACCCCCAGCAGACATGGGGGCTCCATCAGGCCAGGCGCTGGGAAAGCAAGTGGGTCACTACCCATCCCCACCCCCCAGCCGGATGCTGCAGCTCCTCTGAGCAGCCTGCGAGGTGCCCAGCAGCGGCTCCCCGCCCAAAGTGACAGGGGGAGAGGGGGAGAGGAGCCGCCGCCCCTCCCCCACACCCGTGCCCCTCCCCCGCCGCACAGAGGCAGGTTTCACCTCAGAAATCAGCCCCCATCACTCCCCCCGCACGGCCCGTCCCCTCCGGGCAGCACGAACCGAGTCTGGCCAGGAACCGAACCGAACCGCCAGCCGCGCACTCCCTGTCACCCCGGATCGGATCCGGATCGCCCCCCGCGCAGCCACCACCACGCTCGACTGACAGGGCCGGGCCGGGGTGGGCGGCGCTGGGGAGAAATAAAGGGGGCGCCGCAGGAGGAAGCCCATGGGGGGCCGCTGCACGCGGGCCCATGAAGCGAGGGGCGGGACGGCCCTGCCAGCTCACGGTACCTGCCGCTACGGCCGAAGCTCCCAGGTCCAGCCTCGCGCCGCCGCCTTTCCCCGGCTACGGTTGGAGCCTCCCTCGAGCCGGAGGAGCTGCTGCAGCTGCAGCTGCTGCCGCGCGCGCATTCGAACCCCGCCTCCGCCGCGCGCGCCTCCCTCACACCGCCGCGAGGCGCCAGCGCCGGCACCTGAGAGTGCGCGCGCGCGCCGAGGAAGGAGCGGGGCGCGCGCCCAGGCCAACTGCCAGAGCTGCTGCTGAAGCAGGGTTGGGGGGCGGGGTCTGCGTTGATCGAACCCTTTGCGTCAATCAAGTCTGTCCGCGCGAAATCGGGGTTGTGCTGGTTAATGCTGTTCGGATTGTGGCGTCCCGCGCCATCGAGCATGCCAATTGCGGCAATCGGCATTCAGATGTTGTGCCAATTGCTTGTGCGTGTTTTTACACCTTCGCTTGTGCAGTGTGCATGCAGGATGTATGTGCCTGTGCCCACAAGTGCCCTCTGCTAGACAGACTCAGAATTGCCCAAATCTGCACATGTGTCATAGATCCTTTTGTGCCAGAAGGTGGCAGCTTGCTTTTTGCTCAGGTGACATAAGAGGGAGCTTGTGCTCTTGGAGCAGGCAGAACTGAGAGACCTGAGCAATGTAAATCATGTACAACCACAAAGTCCTAAGGTATCAATGGACTGTTTAATTTTATTTGGGGTACTGGAGATGGGCAAAATGGACAACAGATCAGGAAATGGCATATCTAAATTCGAGCAGCTTCAGGGCCCTGTGGATCCTTGGACCCAAGAAAAGCCATAGCAGATAGGGCAATACATTCTAATCATGCCCCTACCAAGGCAGGAAGGAAGACCAATGTAGTAATGTTGCCTGCCTAAAGTGTTAAAAAAACTATGAATCAGATGTCAAAAATTTATGAAATTGGCTTTAGAATCAAGATTTTTTTAAAATAATAATAAAGTTGGCTGTCCTTTTTATTTGCCTTCTTTCTGAACCTTTAGGGTGCACTCAGATCACTTTTTCAAGTTTTTCATCTGCAACCCTAAGCACTAGAAACTTACTTTTTAAAAATGAAACTGAGTTTTACATGATCACTTGACTCCTGTAGTTTAAGACAATTACCAAATATCACAAGACTCACAACAAAATCCCAAGTGTTACTAACACAGATGTAGAGCCCTTATTCCAGTGCTGTGCGTTCAGGCCATTTACACCATCAAAGTAAGGTTGAAAGGCCTTAGTATGAATTAGACACTTAATATGTAACTGGAAAATTTTACACAAGTCAGCTAAATGTATGAAAACATCAAGCATCCAATATATTGTGGTTCGTTAGCGTGGTTTCTAATGAGAAAAAGATGACTTTGTCTGAGGCTTTGTCTGCAGTTTTTGTGTTAATATATGTTTTGCTTTTGGGGGTGATTTTTCTGCTGAAATACTTTAACCACTGCAACTTTTAGTGAAAGCACAGTTATACTGATGTAAGTATTCCTTCTACAAGTATCAAAGGGGTAGCCATGTTAGTCTAGTTCAGCAAAACAAACAAGGAGTCCTGCAGCACTTTTACTAATTTATTTATCACATGAACTTTTGTGGGAGAAAAATCACATTTTCTCTCACTAAAGCTCATGTGATAAATAAATCTGTTAGTCTTTAAAAGTGCCACAGGACTCCTTGTTTGTTTTACCAGTATAGCTTATTCCCCATCTCTTCAGAGAATAGTCTCTTCCGGGCTATAATTGATAAGGCACCTTTATACAAATTACAGTTACTTTCACAATAAGTGGTAATACCACTAAACCAATATAATTAATGTGGTAAAATTTGTGTGTGTAGATAAGTGCAACTTTGTCCCATTAAGGAAATTCATTTGCTGGAGATTAAAGAAGCATTGGGGGTTATTTCTGCTGTTAGGAGTCAATCTGTTCATACTATTCCTTAATCAAGCTTGGTAGTTGTTGTCACCAGGAATTCACCTAAACTCTGATATCCTATCCCAGTTTCTTCCTACAGCAAAATCATTGGAAAAATTTATGCATGCAGCACCATGCTCTGATGGGACTTTAATACTGCACCTGTTCAATATTCTGTAGGTAGACAGAACAAAACACATCCTAACACTGATTAAAACAAGAGATTACAAATGCTGTTATGGTCCATTGTCTATAGGAGACTTTTGGGGAAAATCCGTAAGAGAACAAGGATATTTGGGATAAAAACTGTATCTTCTAATGTGCATAGGGTTATAAAAAGTGCGGAAAAATGTGGCTGCATTGGGATTTTGCAAAGACTTGGCAACCTAGAAGTGTTGCAGAAGAATATAGTTTCGGTAAAAGACATAGTGTAGGACTATGGACTTTATCTATGATTTCCGCCCTGCCATAATGTAATGTCTGGCTAGTCCATGTCCCCAAAAGATTCAACTCCCAGATCTTTTGTCCATAGGCAATGATGGAAACAGTCTAATAATGCAAATTTGGCTCTGGCCTGAGCATCTTTCCTGCTTTTATGAAAAATGCCCCAGGATCTTTTAGCTCATCCAAAAGATGACAACTGTACAGCCCTCCCTCCCTAGTATGCAGTTGGCTCAATACTGACACAGAAAGCCATCTACTGATTCCCCAGCACCAGTTCCTGAAACCCATACAAGATGTGTTCCTGTTCGGTCTCCTATGAGCCAACAACATATCCTTCTGTGATGCAGATATCAGTAGTTTTCTGTTGGATGATGTGCTTGGACAAGAAGTAGTGTGCATTGGCCTGGCTACTAATTCAAATAAACTTCAATCCTCGGCCATTATGGCCGAGCACCCTGCAGCTCCGGATGACAACTGATGGGACACCAAGCATATGGTAACTGTCAAATATTGGGACAGTGTCACAGTGCTCGAGGATGCCCAAAAGATGTGAACACTCATATATCAACACCTGTTGCCATGTTTTGGGCTCTTCAGCAGCTCCTACAGGGATGTCATGATATCATACTTCCAAGGAAGCTGCAGATCTGTGGAATCTCAGCTATACCAACTCCACTGTATGGAAAAGAAATGCAGGTGCTGAGGAATAGTAAAGTGACATTTTAAATTCTCATTGCCCTCATCAGCTACTCTATATCAAGTAGCAGAACAAGATGAGAACTGAGGATATACAATGCCAAATGAAGTAACTGTCTCGCTCAGCACTGGTTCTGTTTTGACAGCTTTCCTGGGATGGACAGATTATTAGAATGGAAAACTAACTAATTCCAAAGCATGCATACTGAGGAATGCCACTGTATGGCTGGCGATCACATGGGCATCAAACACTTTGGTGGAGTGACAAGATTGCCAGCGAGGGACATCCAAGCCTCCTTAAACACCTTGCCAGAGATCAATCAAAATGGAGCTTGATTAGCAAGGAGGCCCACATCCTTTGGTGTTTGCCATGATGATGGTGATAGCAGCAGGTGTGTTTGTAATTTCCCAGACCTGAAGAAGAGCAACAGCAGTTGATACAGTCCAAGATATTACCTCACCCTCCTTGTCTCTCTGCCATACTTCTTGATAATAATCCACTTTAGTGGAGAGTTCAAGTTCACAGAGGTGAAGCAGCAATACAAGTAAATATAAAGTATGAGTGCGAAATATGGCATGATATATGAGCTAATGCTTTGCACTGATATAGCATGTTTCATCTAAGGAGCACCAGTGCTCAGGGCTGGATTAAGGCAAGGGCTTTAGGGGCTGCAGTCCTGAGCCTCAGCCCAAAGGGTGGCCCTGCAGCCATGCAAATATCCAGCCCTGACCAGTCTGTGTGGCATGCTCCTGCCACCTACTATTGACCTAACCACCTCACCCCCAAGCTGGCCGGTCTGCTCTAGACCAGCCAGCCCTGAGGCAGGGCAGGAGCACTGTGCACTGTGATCTCTTGCCTGAGGGCCCCCCAGGTGGCTGGCTGGGCCATGGGCCCTGGACACCTCCTCAGAGCTGGCCAGCCATGGGCCCCAACCCCCTTCCCCTCCCCCAGCGACAGCCAGCTGCAGGCCCCAAAACCCCCTCAGCCCCAGACCTCCCCAGTACCGGCTGGGCTGGGTCACCCCAACTCCAGCCTGGGTGCTATCATGGTGGTGGGAGCCCACAAGGGTGGGCAGCCCCAGCCCGCCCCCCTGGGCTATAATCCAGCCTTGCTAGCGGTATGCAGAAATGGACATTATTATTATGCCCATTTCACTCAGGAAAAAAAAAACATTGTTCCCTTGGGGAATAGGGGTTGATTCCCTATTATCTTTCCTAAAACTCTCTGGTGGCAGAGGTGGATGATTTATAACTATCCTCCTACCCCAGTCCTCCCTGTCTGCACCCCTTTCCTGAGCAGATACTGAGAGAAGCCAGGGATTTCAAGAAAGTTATTTGACTTAGCTTCAGCATAGAAGAGGAGAATTACATACATATGCAGAGGGTCCCTTCTGCATGCAGATCTGGTGGCATGACCGCCACCAGAATCACAAATAGAATCCAGGTCTTTTGACTATTTCTCCTGCTCCAACCAGAAAGCCTCTGGATCTGTCGGCTATGTTCCCCACTCATTCCCAGGTGACATGCTTCTTTGTAATTTATCCCTCAACATTTGAACATTTCACTGAAAACATTCTAGAAACAAAGTTAAAGTACTCTGGATACAGATCAACTTTCTTTGCCCAATATTTATTTATATATTGTTTCTTTTGCTTTGAAACAGGGATTCTGTGTGCTTTGCTAAATGGATTTCCAGGTCATCCAGATGCAACGTAGCTTTTCGAACACAGTGTCGCTGTGTTTTCTGACAAAATGCTATTTTGTGACAATTTACTGCAACTTTCAGTGTTAATATGCCACATGCAAGAGGAACTTGGACACCGGTCCCAGGATGAGAACCACCTTGCTAACTAGAATGTCTCCAAAATGCAGAAGGCATGTCTGAAGAAACACTTGTGAGAACACACGCATAATTAGAACTAATTGGAAAACTAGTTTTAAAAATGTTGTTGGTGCTTTTTGTTTTACTTTTTTTAAAAAGTTGATGCATTTTTTGAAAGAAAAAAAATCCAATCAGTTACAGAGCTGGCTGAAAAACTGAAAATGTTTTGTTGAAATTTTTTTTATCAGAGACATTTGGGTTGGGAAATTTGAATTTTTGATGAAAAATGTCTTTGAAAAAAATATCAAGATTAGATTTGGAAAGTTAGGAGCAGCTCTATGCATAAGCCTCATCTCAGGGAAACCTCTGAGGACCATAGAAGTGTGCTTTGTCCTGCCTCAGTATAGACGGCTGGACTGGATAGCTTTTTGAAGTTCCTTCTAGCCCTATGTATCTATGATTCTATCATTGCCGTAAGGAACTTTCCAGAGAGCAAATAAGTAGTGTCTGAGGGAGGCCCGCAGAGATCACGTGAGGCAGACACACGTACTCATTTCTAAATGCTGGAAAACTTTTCTAATGAAGAATCCCCCACACTCTTGGGATGGGTGGAGCAGGAGCTTCTAGTTTAGACTCCCCCTCATGCCCATCAGAGGCTGGTTTGGAGGCCAGGAGCTCATCCAGCCCTGAGCTGTGTGCAGAATGTCAGTTCACCCACGCTGAGCCATTTTTACAGTATTTGAATACTTTACCCCTAATTTTCATAACGCCACCTTTTCCCCCCGAGGCCTAATCGTTTGGAAAGTATGTGATGGTTTTAATCAATATTAAGAACCTAAGGCCACCAGGAGAAAAATCGCACAGTCCATCAAACCAAATGACTCCAGCTGGCTCCGTGTTAACATGCTGACACAGCAAAGTAAGTTACATGTAACACCTCACTGTTTATTAGAACTGTACATGGAGGTTAAACAGATGCTACAGAGAAATACAGTAATCAACCAAGATGAAGCAAAAAAAAACCCTCTAATGAACTGAAGCTTATCCCACAATGCTTTGCAAGATCATATCAAACACCAATCAGGAAACTCTGGAATTAATTAACAATTATCTGTGTGGTATCTTCTGCAGAAGGTGCACCAGTGTCAGGTGTTGTGGGATTTAAAATAATCCCCTTGAACTGTGTGAGGGCAGCAGGCATCTTGCAACAAAACTAATGCTCCCTAACACATCTACCTTGTCCCAACTGCTCTTCTAGTCTTTCCCAAGGTACTTGAGGCCAAGATTTTCAGTGACTTTGCGTGGCTCAATTTTGAGGTGTCTAACGTGAAACACCTGGAAAGGGCCTGGTTTTGAGAGGGCAGATGTCCTCGTAGGATGACTTGGACACCAAAGAACTGAGGCATGCCAAATCACCAGCCACATTTGAAAATTGTGCCTTGGTGACAGGGACTCTGGGCTCTCCCTCTCTGCCTTAATAACCACTCTCAAAACACATTTGTCTCTTGTTCAGCTGTGCCTGCTTAGATCCTTATTGGAGCCTGGCCTGCCCAAACCACTGATGCAGTCTTGGTTTTAGGGTCTGGACTTGCACATGTTCCAGGGACGGAAATTCTTATGGACTTCAATAGGTGATCCAGTTAAGGATTGCTTCTAAAATCATGCCCTCCTCTGCTTAATAACCAGTACTAATATACAATATACAATAATAAGTACTGTCACCTGAAAATGTTAGGAAGCACTGTGCTGTAGAACAGGCTAAGTCGCTAAGCTTTCCCATGCATGTCAGCCTCCATCACTAGGCATATAGGGTAAGTCTACACTAGCAATTTAGGTTGACTTAAGTATCCTTAAGTCAACCCAAATTACTCTATGTCCACACGGGCTTTCATTAAGTCGACTTAAGAAACTCCTTAAGTCGACTTAATGAATGCTTAAGTTGACTTAAGGACAGTGTGAATGGGGAGTAGCCCATAAGTTGACTTTATTAAGTGGACTTAATGCCAGTGTAGATGCCTATGTCCAATGTTAAGGCAAGTTAATAAAGTTGACTTAAAAGGAGCCACTTTGTTAAGTTGACTTAATAAGGTCAACTTTAACTTAACAAAGTCGATTTAACTTTTCTAGTGTAGACATAGCCTCTGTTAGCTTGTTTGCCTTCATCTATTTCTATGCACAAGCTCTTATTGAGCATACTCTAATATATCTTCTTTGCAGATATTTCTAGTGCTTTCTAGGATAAAACAATATTTCCTCCTCCATACTTGGAGCTATAGTTTCAGGCAAAGTGGCTAAGTATGCAGGTTTGGTGACTTAGAAACTCAGGGCAGGTCTTCACTGACAGCAGCAAATTTGCCACAATCAGATCAATCTTCCTGATTGACTGAGTGGGTCTGTGAAGACCCGCTCAGTCAATCGAGAAATCGATCCCTGAAGACCACCTCCTCAAGTAGCATAGTGCTGAGCTGAAGGGAGGGCATTTCCCGTCAACTCAGCACACTGAAGATACCGCGGCGAGTAGGCATTAGGCAGTAAAAGGGAAATACACAAGTTATTTTAAGTAACTTGCATATCTCCCTTTGACAGCCACTGGAAAATGCCTGCAGTGTAGACCAGGGCTCAGTGGCATAAAGCTGAACCTAACAAAGTCTGAATGTGGGAGCTAAAAAGTACATGAAAGCCATATTTTTAGTTACATATAACATTTATTATAACCCTTCTTTTGTGATTCAGCATTTGTGCTGTAAATAATTTACAGCACTTATGGAAGTGGGATAATAAACAGCCTTTAATGGAAAGTAAATTTAGATCTCAGAGGAGAGATGTTACTTGGATTGAGGGATATTGTATGGCATGCTCACTGGGCGTGTTTTAGAAGGCAGAGACACCCCACCCAAAATTAAATTAGAATTCCAGGTGAAAAAATGTGTAAGCTCTCCAAAAGATGGAGCAGACATGCATGCTGCTAAAAGAATCCACTAGACGGTAGGAAGGGAAGGAAAATTGAAGCTGACACACAATTCTGGCAAAGTCAGTCTGCAAGTGTTTTGGAAAATCCATTGCAGGCAAGGAGAAAGCAATTGTTATGTATAGTCATAATATAGGGATGAAGCGTCTCCTACAGCTAGATTCAGCCTGCACTGGATATGCTTCCAAGTCCCTAGGTTTGGCTGTTTACACCGTTAGTCCCCACTCAGCCTAATTGTGACTGCAAACCTAGATGCACTTCAAATGTAAAAATCAAGGAGAAAGAAAGATAAAATAATGTAATACATCAGTCTCAGAAAAAAGCTTCTGCCTGATTTCCAGGGTGCAGAGCACCACAAATCCCCCTGAAGTTAATGGGAGCTGGAAATGCTCAGTGCCTTGAAAAATCAGGCCACTGCTCTTTTGTAGATGACATTGCCATTTCTCATTAATATTGGCCCTTGTCTTGTGTGTAGCTGATAAAATAAAGTAGTGGGCATTACACTCATTCACTGTGATGAGATGGCAATAGGGAAATAATTCCAGGAGAGTGGTAGCAGGAGATTTGTTCAGTTAGCCAGTCAGGCACTGGTGGATACATTCCCACATACACTGCTGATGTCTTCCAACAGGCTGGCTCCTCCCATTCTTCATGACCTAAGAGCAAAGAGGAGAAGCTGAGAGCAACAACTGGGTGCTACACAGAAAATGGCGTTACAGAGGCCTTTGGAGCAGATATCAACATAGGAGGAGTGGGATGAAAAAACTGAGCTAGTCTGAGCTAAGCAAATGTGACAATAAAGCAGTTGTGTATGCAGTGAAGCATGAGTATATATCACCAGACAGAGAGAACCCTTATTTCAAGCCAGCTGCCAAACAAAAGAAAATTTTTTAAAAATCATCTACTTCCTTTTGGACTGGCAAAAAATATATTACAGTATCTTAGATTCAGACTTCATATTTTGACCCCCAAAAGCTTCACAACCAGGAATCACTTCTCCCACCACTGCAGTGCGGTCACATCTAGGCTAGAATGTGGCAGGTCTTTCACCATGCACAGCAACACTACACCACAGGTTAGCACAGGAAATGAGGAGGAATATTGCATTCAGCTGACACTGAATAAGATATTATTCATGTATAACTGCCACTTCATTCACTAATCTAGCCATCTTTCTGCTTGATTTGACCAACTAAGATCAAGATTTCTTAGTTACTAGAGAGTATGTCCAGAAGAAGATGGCTCTGTAATCAGAACCTCTGGACTAGCAATAGGTTTCTGTAGGTCAGATACATGGCGTAACAATGTAATGGTCAGGGATCAGTGCCTTCCACTGTGGGCATGCAGATAATTCTTGTGCAGTTGTGATGCACAGAATTGTTGGCCATCCATAAGCCAGTGTTAGTGCTCCCCATTTTTTATGATCTCCACAAACTAGTGTCCATCTCGTTATACTAACCCTGGAAAAAGGGGCACTCACCTAGAAGAGCTTTTCGTAGCACTGGTCACAGTGGACAATGTCACGATGAATGAATATTTTATCCAGGAGGTCTCCCATTGCCTTATGGCAAATCCCACACTGTGGAAACAAAAATGAGAGTTAGGTGGTTACCAGAGCCCTATCTAGAAGTCTATATAGGAAGAGGATTAAGAAATGAGTGGCAATCTGTATTTTTAAGTAAACTGGTGGAAGGTGCTGGATTGATGACCCTGAAGTCTAAAAACCTCTCCTTCTGTAAAGATCAGGTACAGCACAAGACGAGTCAGTGAAAGTTCCCCATACACACCTCGCCAACTCAATATATGTCAACCTAGAGGAAGGTACATCAATTACAGGAAGAGAGAAAAAATTCTCAGTCTCCATGACATTCAAAACTTGGCCTCTCTGTTTAGGATGCGAATTGTGCTGGTTGACTTTTTAATGCAGATACTGGTCAACTGTGAACTAAGGCCACAAACTAAATTCATATCAGCCACCAGATAGCAACAAGTTTCGGTCACTATTGGATATGAAAAAGTGATCTACTATTATCAGCTGCTATTATTCTTATTAGCAAGTTAAAGTATGAGTTAGATGAATGAATTATAAGATGGATAGAAAGCTGGCTAGACCATCAGGCTCAACAGGTAGTGATTAGTTCGATGTCTAGTTGGCATCCAGTAAAAAGCAAAGTGCCCCAGGGTTTGGTGCTGGTGCTGGTTTTTTTCAACATCTTCATTAATAATCTGGAGGATGAGGTAGATTGCACCCTCAGCAAGTTTGCAGATGACACTAAGCCAGGAGCAATGGTAGATATTCTAGAGGGTAAGAAGGGGGGGTACAGAGTTACCTAGACAAATCAGAGGACTGGGCAAAAAGAAATCTAATGAGATTCAGCAAGGACAAGTGCAGAATCCTCTATTTAGGATGGAAGAATCCCATGTACTCAATGGACTGCGGACCAACTTGCTAGGCAGCATTTCTGCAGAAAAGGACCTAGAAGTTACAGTGGACAAGAAGGTGGATATGAGCCTACAACGTGCACTTTTTGCCAAGAAGGCTAACAGCATATTGGGCTGCATTAGTAGGAGCACTGTCAGCAGATTGAGGGAAGTGATTATTTTCCGCTATTTGGATTTCATGAGGCCTCATTTGGGGTGCGTCTACACTTGTAAATTAAGTCGACTTAAGCTTGCTTAAGTCGACTTAATTTACCCTGCATCTACACTACAGTTTCCTTAAGTCGACTTAAGCAAGTGTAGACCTGGAGTAGCCCTAAGTCGAATTAGGGCTACTCTAGAACTCCCTCCCTGCTGGCATGCCCCCCCAAAGGGCAGGGCAGAGCCCTGCCCACCCTGCTCCTATGCCCTGCCAGGGTGCCTGTCCGCCTTTGCCTCATTGTACCCTGGTACAATGGGGCAAAGGCTGAACCCCCTGGCACTGGGCAAGGGGTACCCCCCCCCGGCACCGTGGACCTGCCCACGGTCCCCCTAGCCCCTAGAAGTCAACCTAGGCATCCAGTGTGCATGCTCTAGGTCGACTTTGTAAGTTATCCCCTAAGTCAACTTTAAATTTAAGTGTGGACATGCTAAGTTAAGTCGACTTAGCTAAAGTCGACTTAAAATTACAAGTGTAGACATAGCCTTGGAGTACTGTGTCCAGTTTTGGACCCCCCTCTACAGAAAGGATGTGGACAAATTGAAGAGTCCAGCAGAGGCAACAAAAACAAATAGGGGAATGGAGCACATGATTTATGAGGAGAGACTGAAGGAACTAAGCTTGTTTAGTTTTCAAAAGAGAAGACTGAGGGGGGGATTTGGTAGAAGCCTTTAACTCCCTGAAGGAGGTTTCAGGGAAGATGGAACTAGGCTGTTCTCATTGGTGGTAGAAACAGAACTAAGAGCAATGGTCTCAAGTTGCAGTGGCAGATGTCTAGGCTGGATATTAGGAAAATCTTTTTCCCTAGGAGGATGTCGGAGCACTGGAATAGGTTACTTAGGGAAGTGGTGGAATATCCATCCTTAGAGATTTTTAAGGACCAACTTGACAAAGCTCTGGCTGTTGTGATTTAGTTGGGGGTTGTCCTGCTTTGAGCAGGGGGTTGGACTAAATGACCTCCTGAGGTCCGTTCCAACCCTAGTCTTCTATGATTCTATTATAAACCCTCTGAGCCATCCAATTCCTGACAATCCCTCTTTGCATAATCAGTTTGCTGTTTCATTTCACTGGAGTATAAAATCAGTTCAAACAATATAACAATGGAATCTTCTAGCTCAATAATTAGTTTCTACAATGACCCAAGATAATTTTGGGGGACACGTTCAAAATCTGTGGTCATGTGACTTCTTGCTCCATGATGGACCCTTGTCTCTAAACTTGGATTCAGATACAACATTGTTTTAAATTGAAAGTTTGAACAACTATTGCCCTCCGATCACTTTCCCAGCCCCTGGTCCGGTCCAGTTCCATTACATACAAGCAAGCAGAGAATGACCTTTAGTATTAATATCTCTTACCCTAAAACAGTATTCATGGCAGTAAACATTGAGATGCTCTATCATTATCTTAGGGCAGTCTCGTATTTCACGGCCACAGTAAGTGCAGACACCTTCACTTGACCTGTGAAGTTGGAGAGGAAAGGACTCATGGATCACATCATCATCACCACACCTCAGTAACACAAGTAGCTCTTGTCCTTGAACAGGTGCAAAGGCAATCCTCGATTTAACACCAGCATTACCAGGCAGTGCAAAACTGAATTTCTATCTGCCTGGCTTATGATTGACTGTGCCAGGAGACAATACTGAGGCATCTGTGGCATAGCAGGATTGCCAGAATTCAAGAACAAGGGGTCCTATGGAGTTACAGCATAGCAGTAGGAAGCAATGTTTCAATATCACCCCCAAGTTACTCTGTGGCTGAAGCTCTTTATTCTCCTCAGACAGTTCTGATCTTCCTCACAAGGAAGCCAAAGAAAAGAATATTCTTTTACATATTCTATAAAGATAATGTACAGTAAAGCCTTAAAGGATGTTTCTGTATAACATTCTCTTCAAATCACCGTTCTGCAATGAAATGTCCTACCTCTGGGGGGCACTGCTTTGCAGGTAGCTTGTGTTACTGTAGCTGGCTCTGTCTAGGTCAGACAAATCAACTAGGCTGCCGCTGGAGAAGAGAGGGAGGGAACGATCATTATTTGCCAGTCATCAGCTCAGATGGAAACTTTAATCACCAGTGCAAGAGCATCTGAAAGTTCTAATTGGGACATAATGCTGCTGAGCAGCTGCTGCTTCACTGACAAGACGGTGGTCCCCTTGCCAATTAAATATCAACAGGCATTTTCTTCAAAAAGTGAGTTGTGCTGGTGAAAGGTGGAGAAGTGTCATCCTTGCAGACTGACCTTTGGTACAGCACGAGGGACAGCAGAGCGAGCTTCCTCCACTCTGGTACCACCATGCCTCATCCCCAGCCCAGAGGGACCACGCTGATGGTGAAAAGGAGTAGTTGAAGCTCTGTGACCCACTCAGTCCTTGGCCCTCCTAGTAAGGATGCTAACAAGGCTGCCAACCAGCATATATGGTCTTGTGACATGGTCATTCTGGGAACTGGGGAAGGTTATGTATACAGCAAAAGCTGTGCACGGGCTGGCTTAGCCAAGTTAGCTTGAATTCCATTAGTCTGGGTAACAACATCCATGAAGAAAGCGCCATGTGGGTTCAGAATGGGCTAGAAAGCTGAGAAGAGGCATAGGGTCTATGCCAGGCTTACGCTACCCACTCTGAAGCTTGTGTTATGCTGTCTTCACTGCTATTGTTACTGCACTAAATGGATTCAAGTTGGCTCTAACCCGTGACAGCTTTTGTTGTGTAGACATATCCTGAGACTACCAACTACTTTTACATTGGCCTTGCCCATTGGAAGGGCTGGGGTGAAATTCTGGCCCACTGAAATCAGTGACAAAACTGCCATTGATTTCAGTGGAACCAGAATTTCACACAAGGCATCCTATGAACATTTCAGGATATCGTTAATATTTGTTACCAATATGCCTTCCAATACCACCCCATATGGTAGACATTACACACACAAATAAAAGATACTGTCCCGGCCCCAGTGAGTTTCATGTTTACTTTTTTAAAGCCCATTGTGTTAGAAATGCTGTGGACACTCAAGTGAATACTGATATTACTTTCAAATATAAAAAAATACATCTCTAAGGCTATGTACACACGACAAACTTGTCCTACAATAAGCTATTGCGGGACAAGGAAAGCGCTATAAAAATATAGCGCTTTGGTGTGTACACATGTTCTCCTTATATCGCAAAGAAGCATTCACCCGTGTGAACGCTCCTTTGCGATACAAGAGCAGTGCATGGTGGGCACCTGTCCCACCATTCACTGCCCACAGCCAGCCCCCTAGCTCAACCCCTGGGCTTCGGGTGGCAGCAGGGTCTCCCGCTGCCACCTGAAGCCCGGGGGCTGAGCTAGGGGGCTGCAGGGCTTCGGGTGGTGGCGGGAGCTGCGGCGCTTGCCCCTGCC